>VXAU01001193.1:265508-281571 GCA_013399695.1 Formicarius rufipectus
AGAGAAACTAGAAGAAAATATGTAACCTGCTGGAAGTTGGTTTCAGAAGGAAAGCAAATATTTGTGTGAACCATGACCCTGAGGTACTCTTCCTGGTTTTAGGCACAAAGTGAAAATGTCAATATGGAAGTATTTTATGTACTTCTCTAAGCAGAAATGAATATGCAAAGATGGATATATTTATATATTAACATATAGTCAAAAGTCACATACAGCTTTGCTTAATGAGTAGTATATAGTATATTTCTTTCTAATTCTCTTTCTTTAGTAGAAGCCTATATGTTTTCTTGTCTAGTAAAACAACTAACTTTGTTAGAATGCATAATAAATTTATCTATTGGAAGCACTGCATATGAATATGCTTCTCAGATTTCCAGTTGAACTCATCTGTAGCGATACTCTTCAAGGACAGAAGGGTTAGCTGGCTCACGGGTGGGAGAAGAGTTGCTCATTAGGGAAGGCTTGTTATGCGGTACCATATAATTAAGGTAATGGTCACAGCTTATGTGACAGCAAACACTCTGGCAGTTGTTTGATTGCTGTCTGGGTCAAGAGATCAGTGTTTTATACAAGATGTATCCACATTAGTGTGTTGGTGGACAGGTTAGAAAGCAAATTATAGCTGCCTTTCTTAGGCATATTACTGTCGAGGCTCATTGTTTTGGATTTTTTACTGTACCTCAGCAGTAATATAGCTTCTGAAAACTTCATGTGACAGGTGAGGCATTTTATCTTTTGAGTAAGCAGTAATCATGGTGTGAAGAAAGTGGAGCATTGGAGATTTTTCTCATTCTTTGAGATTTCCGTTCTTCCTTTTTAGTTTGCTCCAAGGGCTCTTTGGGGATACATATATTAAGCCCTTTAAATAGTTCATAATAAATCTTTGTCTCAGGTTGATTCTGACAGTTTTTTTAAAGAGTCTTTTAAGAGACAATCCTCAATCATTTGTTAATCCATGGGGTGATCTTCAGACTTGGAGGAAAAAGAAAGAGTGCAAGCTCCAGGATTGTGAAAATACAATGTAGGAAAAACTCAGGAAATACTTCACCATGGAAATTTCACCAACCACACAATGATCGTTTAGGCACAGTCATAACATTCTCCAAGTTACATGGTTTGCCAACCCTGAAGGTGTAAAAATTGGTTACCAAAAAACGGAAGAGATATTATTGATCATCTTATTCCTATTATCTTGGGTCTGGCTTTATTTTACTAAAGTTTGAACTGAAGGGGCATTATGGGGGGGATGGGTGGGGGTGGTGTCATTGCTCCCATTGTTAAAATAGAGCCAAAAAACCCTCTAGAATTTCTTCTGTTAAGTGTTTACCATTCAGGCCTTGTGATAAACATGCCAAAATATCTGCACTATGGGCTGATTTTTTAAAATGCTGTTTCCTGTGTAATATGACAGGTTCTGATTGTGTCTGTCAAAAACCTTCTTAATTCCACAGTGCAAAATAAATAGATAAAGGCAGAAAATATAGTAAAACTAGGATGTCCAGTTCATCTGACATTTGATTTTTACCAACTAATTTGAATGAATTGTTTCCTAAGAATAATATGCATGGCTGCAGCTCACTGAAACTACCAGTAGGTTAGGGGTATTTTCAGCAGCCTCACGTCTGTAATTTTTGGAGATACTTGTACTCAACTCTTTTTGAATTTCAATGACATAGCACTTGGCATTATTTTCATCTTTTTTGTAAATTCTGCATAAACAAAGAAGTCTATAAATACCAACCTACCTGTGTAAAAACTGTTTGGTGTACCTTAGGAATGTTGTTGACATATTTTAATTTAGCATGCTACCCTGAGGAGAAAATACTGTAAAAGGAACTAGGAAGCAGTACCAAAACTGGGCAAAGCTGTAGAAAAATCTGGACAGTTGTGTGGATCTCCTACTCCTTCTTCAGCCAGGGAGTATTGGAGGTGAGGACTGCTGCTGGAAGCACTACCAGATGAGCAGTAGATCCCAGTAGCATCAACTATCTGCTACACCAGCTGTGCTAGCAAATTCCTCTGCAGCAGCAGGATTAGCAGCCTCCCTCAATTCAGCTGAGCCTGGACTGGTTTGCGAAGTCTCTGTGGCAGATAAGAGGAACCAATCGCACAGAGAATCTTGTGATGATAGAAATGTTAATACTATTCTGAAATGTGCTAGGATGCATAGGAAATAAGTTATTTTGTGTTTAAATAATAGTTCTATTCACACGATATTTTTAAGTGTTACTTGTTTGGCAAGGTAGGGGTAAGGCTATATTTCTTCACTTTTTCCATTATTATTTTTCTTTTAAAATAAAAGTATTAGTCAAACATGTTTTTGATATGGATAAGTAGATTCTGTCTGAGTATGTGAAATTATAGGTTTTCTTACATTTTAAGTGTCACTTGATTATATTCTGAACTATGATGCCATGTCATGATGCTTAGCACCATACCTACTTCCAGAAATGAAGTTATCTGTGAGCCAAATATTAAGTCCTATGATGAAAACATTCTTCTAGGCAATTATACTTATTTTCCCTTGACAACATAAGGTGCTTAACTCCAGCTTGTATGTTTTTTGTTTTGTTTTTTTTCCCTTTAAATTGAATCATTTTAAATTAGCTAAAAAGCTGTTTTATAAAAAAATTTCTTGACTCCCATACTTCAAAATATTTATAGAATACTAATTTGCATTTGACACAAAAATACACATGCAGATAAGGTTCAAATTTGGAAATTGGAACAGTTTGGTAGAGCCAATATGATTGAAATCCAAAGAACAGAATGGAAACTTGTTTGCAATTTTAAGCAGTTGTTCACTGTTGGCAAAATGAACCCAGATACTTGCCGTGTTTGAAAAATATGTAATCAAGTGTTGCCATAATCTTACCTCCCTTTTTTTCCCATTTTTAGTGTGTGAACAGAAAGTGGTAGGTCAGGTGGTTCTCTGTGTTTATTGCTGCTAAACCAGTAATCATTTCCCATTAGTAATGATCAGTCTGTGTTTGCACATGTATGCTTGCCTGGTTCAAACATATGCCCAGTAGCTACGTGCTTTCCTAGACAAGCTATTCAACAAGGTTTCACAATTTGTGCAAAGTGATTTTTTTAATTTTTTTTGTTGTTGTCAGGATTCTATACACATTGATGCAATCCAGTAGATACTAGCAACCAGTTACTGCCCCTTGGTTAGGCTGCATGGAAGATTCATGTATATAAAATAGTGTATTAAAGTAAACTTACAAAAGCAAAGAGCAATCATTGCAAATGTAATTTCTTCTTCCTCTTTTGGATTCTAATTTTAAAAGTATTAAAGAAGACAGCTGCTCATGCTGTGATATGCGCTAAACAGCCTGAAGGATGGAAAAAATATATTTGTAGCTCATAATAACTATTGACCTTTCTGATATACAATGTTCTCTATGTTAGCTATTCTGTTCTATCAACAGTGAAGATTGAACATGACTTTTTAATAGAAAACATGGGGTTTCAAGCTGCTTTCACAAAGGTGTTTATGTATTGTTATTTTGTATTGTAGTACAAAGACTGAGTCCTGATGCCCTTTGTCTGACATCGTGCTTGTCATAAAAAAGCCCCACTGTTACTGACTGTTTCATATGAGGAATTGGCTCATAACCATTTTATAGTCATGATAAAAGCATTGCTCCACTAGATTCAGAACACAGGTATTGAAAATAGAATCCCCCAAATATCCCAGCAGCACAAAAGGTATTTTCTGAAGAAATAGATTCCTCAAGTGGCTATATTTTCAGGGTATTCCACTAAGATTTAAAATACTCACTTTTTGAATTCATACTGTTTGTTCTTTGGCATACTCAGGCTGCTGCATAATGGCTTTTGCTGGACGTCATGTGCTCTCAAAAACTATCATTACGATACTCTGTTTTTTCTCTTGAACTTTCCTACTGCTTTTTTGCTGAGTACAGACACATCCACTAGTAGCAGCTTGACTGTGGCACTTGTGTATGTTTCCCCGGAGTGGGATCATCCAAACATCGACTTTGCAGCATGAGGTAACTCAGCTGCTCTTCTTTCCCTCAGGGAAAAGCCTCACCAAAAGGCACCTCCCATTTGGCATATGAAAATCTGGAAAGCAACCTCTTTATTGTGCTTTTTAAGCCCAAGCAGGCTGGCAATGTTAAGCAACATCAGAAGGGACTTTTTAATGTTTGTTGGAGGGTTTTTATGCCATGTGCTGGGAAGGAACTTTAGTGGGCCATTATTGGCAGCTCTAAAACACAGTTATTTTCACAGCTATGCTCTGTAGTGTCAGTTAATGATTCACAAGTTACTAAGCAAGAACAGAAATCTAGGAAGAGAGAAAAAAATACCCTCAGCTGATCCGTCTAGGTCATGAAAGAGGGGAACAACATCAGCATTTGATGGCAGTTTTGTGCTGAAACAAAATGCTCAAAATTGTTTATAAGAAGTTGCTCAATTAGGATAAAGATCATTTAAGTTGTGGAAACCAGCCACATCTCAGAGAAAATTAAACACCTAGTCCTGTATTCCTCACAGGCCCATAAGGCTCTTGGGTAATTCAGTGAAATTCTTACCCCCAAAACTACTTAGTGTTCTTTTTCCTTTTTCCTTTACTGTTTCCTCATTTCCCAGTGCCTTTCCTTAACAGAGGATAGATGTACTATTGTTTATGATCCTGTACTCTCCTAATATCAGGATTTCACCTATTCATTGGAAGTGTCCTGTTTCAAACTTTATTAGAATTGCTGCAAAGTAAGTAAACAGTAGGGAAATTATACCATTGTGCTAATTTTCTTTGGGACTTTCGCTGAACCTTGAAATTTTTGAGTGTTGCTGATTTCACATGGAACCAAGTTGACGGGTCAGGTCAGTTTGTTTATTCCACTGCTTAAAGTAAATTAACTTTAAATGTAAAAATGTAAAAGGAAGTTTGAGCTTCATGTGCAGTATGGTTTATGTACCACTCACTCACTAGACCATAACAGCTCTTCGAGAGTTGTTCTGGTCTATTGGATAAGTATGGATGCATTTGCAAGTGTTTAGATAATGGATTGAAGCCCAGTAGACTGTAACATTTCCAAAGGCTTTTCAGAGTTAAAGTTTCCTACCATGATTAGTTCTGTTAATAACAAATCTTTATTATGTTGTTTTCAAACAGACAAAAAAGCTTTATGTATTTCATAGATCACTGACCTACCAAAATTTGTTGTAAAATCTGTCTTTCAACATTATAGGATAACAGAAATCTTATTCATAGCTTCATCCTGGCAATGCTTTATTTATAGCTCTATCCTGGCTCTTAACTCATTCTTTATTTTACCACATATATAAAGAGTTCTGTGGGATAAAGTTTATATGGGAAGTAAATTGCATATGTTGAGAATTAATAGCCTGATAAGACATGTTTCTAGAATAGAAGAAGAAATATAAGGATATGCAGTAGAAGGGAAGATTTGAGAGTAAATAAAGTAATAATAAATAAAGTAATACTTGACCTTATCCTGAGCTGCATCAAAAGCAGCATGGCCAGCAGGTTCAGGGAGTTGATTCTGCCCCTCTGCTCTCGTGAGGCCCCACCTGGAGTGCTGTGTCCAGCTCTGGTGTCCCCAGCACAGGAAGGCCATGGACCTGTTGGAGCAAGTCCAGAGGAAGGCCACCAAGATGATTACAGGGATAGAACACCTGTCACACTAAGAAAGGCTGAGAGAATTTGATTTTTCAGCCTGAAGAAGAGAGAATTTATAGCATCCTTCCAGTATCTAAAGGGGGCTACAAGAAAGATAGAGAGGGACTTTTTACAAGAGCATGTAGTGATAGGACAAAGGGGAATGGCCATAAGCTGAAGGAGAGTTGGTTTAGAATAGATAGGAGGAAACAATTCTTTACTGTGAGAATGGAGTGGCACTGTAAGTTCCCAAGAAACTGTCGATCCCCTATCCCTAGGAAGTGTTCCAGCCTGGATTGGATGGGATTGTGAGCAAGCTGGCCTAGTGAAATGTGTCACTGTCTGTGGCAGGGAGGTGGGAAGTAGATGGTCTTTAAGGTCCCTTCCAGCCCAACTCAATCTATGACTGTGAGATTCTATGATTCCTTGTCCAATAAAGAGTAGTTCAGATCACTTTGATTCTGCAAGGATAATAGAACATTAGAAAAATGCATTGCATAATACTAGGGAATGCCTGTCAATGAATTTTTACTTTAATTTCTCCTATATAAGTACAACCAGTACATGGGCATAGTCTGAATTAAAAAGCAAAGGGGGTAAGCTCATTATGTGTAATACTATGGAATAACTTCTCAAAGCATGGCTTGTTTCTCTACAGATCCAGACCAAACGGTAATATTCATGTATTAATGTTTGCACTTGTTAAATCTGTGAACTAGGCATCCACAATACAGACTAGTATAGTTTGGACATTAAAATTTTGTTGTTACTATATGTAGGGTAATTGTGTGAGACTGTAACTTATTTTACCATTAACCACATGTACAGTTTTGCTTATACATTGTTCAAACAGCATGACATTCCCTTAGAGAACTCTGGATTCCTTTTGCCTGTAGTTAGTGTTAAGTCTGGTGTATTTTGTGGAAGAGCACAAGCACATTTCAAAGGTTGGTGTAACCATATACACTAGATGGAATGTAGGCATGTGTAACTAAATCTTTAAACAACAGGCCAAAAAGGATGCTAGAAATTATAAAATAATAATCAGGAACTATGGTTACAGGCTCTTCAGGATGGATAGACAGAGCAGAAGAGGCAAAGGAGTGGCACTGTGTGTAAAAGATGGGTTATAATGTATGGGGTTCACAGTTGACAGTGGCCCAGTTGAGACCCTCTGGGTAAGAATCCAGGGGCAAACAAATAATGTGGATGACATCATGGGAGTCTGCTATAGACCTCCCAGCCAGGATGGTGATGCCAACAAATTCTCTGAGGAACTAAGGCACATTTCCAAGTCAACTGCCCTGTTCTCTATGAGGATTTCAATGTGCCAGAAATTAACAAGGAGCATCACACAGCTGGTACAACCCAGGCCAGAAGATTCCTAAAAAACTTTGATGACAGCTTTATGGAACAGATCCTAAGGGAACCAACTTGGAAAGATGCCCTCCTTGATTGCTAGTTGTCAACAGAGTGGGTCTTGTGAGTAAAGTGGAGACTGGTGGCTGTCTTGGCCACAGCGAACATGAAGTGATCTAGTTTCAAATCCAAGTGTTTCCATGGTATTCCTTACTTAAATGAGGCCAAACTCTAGTGGCTTAAATTTCCCAAAGGTAGGGAACCAGTGCTACTTGAGACACATCTGGCATCTATCAACTGCTCCAGAAAGGCTTGGACTTCTGGAGGTCCTGTGTGACACTGCCATTCCTGTACACATCTCAGGAGTGCTGTAGAGCTGTGTGTGGGCAACTGAATTAAGGCTTCTGTCACTTAGAATTCATCCCTTAAATGAAGGAACTGTTATTCTTACTTCATTTCTAGTAGTTTGTCCCATGAAATTTTATATCATTAAGCACTAGGTTTTTCACTACTTTCTTTGGAGGCAATTTTCAACAAATAAAAAGCTGGGATTAACTGTGCAAATTAAAAATATTAACTACACTATTTTGTGGCCAAACAGTTCAAGTCAACAGATTCCTGTACAATATCCAAGTTCTTGTAAATCCACAGTGTATAAAGCAGATCAGATATTAAACATGTTCTCCCACTTTTTTGGCTGTTGTATCTAAATTCACTACTACTTCACTGATTTGGCTTCTGCCTGAACACATGTACTTTTGTCATATTAAAAAGATTTGCTGTGTATATCTGAGTTAGCCACTTGTTCTGTTTCAAACATCTAAGCTTAACAGTGTGTGCTGTCACATGTGGACCATAGCCCAGTCATTACAGTGATTATAAAAATAATCATATCTTTATATGTAAATATATATGGCTTTTTTAATTATGAAAAAATATACATTAAGGCTTCAATGTCAAATTACTTGTAATAAATAAGAATGGTATATAAGACAACATAACTGCAACTGAGATGGCAGGCTATATTATCAATTGTTGGATATGGAAAATTTGGTGATATAAGAGTCAGGGGGAGGGGGAAACCAAACAACAAATAAGAAAACATTAAAAAACTAGCTTTCAACAAAAGTCTGATGGGATTTAAAGGTTTTATGCCTTTGAATTTCTATAAAGCTTATAGGTCATAAAAAGTGAATTGTCTTCATCTTGGAGGTAAGATAACAAAAAAGAACAGTTTATTATCTTCTCCAAAAACATTACCCAGAAAAAATTCTTTAGAGGAAGTCATCCTTCTTTCCATTTCTTTTGGAAGAGCTGCCTTGAATCTTCCCCTTTTGAGTGAGGCCTTGGCCAAAACCCAAATTGCCCATGAGTAAAGGAAAGAACAGAACTAAGTCACCAAAAACCTGGAGGTCAATTCATAACTTCTTTATTTTTTCAGTAAATAGCAAAATAGAAATTTTAAGAGTCTTACCAAGTTACCTACAAGTACCATGAATTTTGGCTCCAAATTTGGTTATTCAGGAATTCAAGTTCCTGTTTATAACTGGGTCAGCTTAGAGCAAAAATATTCCACAGCTCCTTTTAGAAACAGTATTGCCTTGTAAGAAGGAATGAGCCTCTGCCGCATGCAATGTTAAATAAACAGTTCAGATAGTCTTGGATTTTGCAAGCCACTGAGCACACCAGCAAGACCAACACCCTATAGAATTTGCTAGCTCTGTGCTCATCAGCTGGTCTCCAAGCAACCTCCCAGCTTCCATAAATAGGCTTAAGTGGTTCATCCAAATAGTCCAAGTTCAACAGTTTTCTAGACCAAGTTTTAGCTTCCAGTACTTGCCTATGTTCAGGCTGAAATCACCCTGAACCCGCTCCACTTAAAACCATGCATTTGCACAAGTGCTAAGTATTGTAACTTAAACTTACTGGAAAAAAATTGTCTTAACTTGTAGCTTTTCAATTGTATTTGCTGGGCTAGTAGTTGTGAAAATCTATCTTTTAGCTTATAAATTGATCAAATTTGATCTGTATGATACTAAGAGAAAATTATCTTAACAATAGTGCTTTTTTGAGCATCACTTTTCTGATTGAAGACAGTTGAGTGCTCAAGGTAAAATTTTCCTAGAAAGTCTTTTAAGGCCTGGTTACAGACAACAAACTGCATAGAAGAAAGAGAAACATTTACTAAGATGTATCTAGTCCAACTGAAAATGATCAATTTGTATTACCTAATTAGTCATCTGAACATAATTATTCTCAGTTGCCTATGCAAAGGTTTATAAGACATCAAGAAAATGTGGGAAGATGTTTGCAAGTGTAGAAGGTAATACAAAAAGAGAGCTCTCTTTTTCTTACTGTTTTGTATGATCTCCTGGTTTGTTTCTCTTAGGAGCTGGCTGTACAGTTGGTGTTTGAGAATGTCTCTTTAAAGCTGTATGGATACATGTTTTCAAGGAAGTGAAATGAAAGTTAAGTGAAAACTTCCATAAGTGCTACAAAATTGGGAAAATTCTGTATGTTAAATGCTAAGATTTCTTTCAATCAACACCCTGAAATTCCTCGGTGTTTGGTTTTCTCTCTGCAGTTTCTGATCCTACTAAGAATGAGAAACCTAACTTTTATCTGTTTGGCATATGAAAATGCAGTTTTCTCCTCTCAATTATTTCTAATGCATGTCAGGAAAAAAAACAAAACAAACAAAAAACAAACAAAAGCTGAAGTTGGTGAACATTTATTCAACCTACTGTGTCAGCTTTTTGTTATTTAAGACATAAATCAAATTTGGAACTCCTTTTTTTCATGGAGTACTAATTGTTTATCTGAATTTGAATGTGCTCGTGATTCAGTCATAGGAATAGTGTATGTTATTTCTGTGTAAGAGCAATTATTTGCATGGTTTTAAAATGTTTTACTCTATAGCATTAAGGTAGTCAGTCTTCACAGAGATGCACAGTATCTCTGCAAATCACTGCAGGATTCGAGCCATGGACTTCAGTCCTCCAAACAGTTATGGGGATGTTCATGTCTCATCAGAATATCAGAAGAAATCTTCCAGCATGTGAAGTTAAACAGTGCATGACTGGTTTGTGGGGTCTGAGCCTAAGATTGTTCCCCAGACAAAACCCATTGAAGGCTCAGAACCACCAGGCTTGTTCACAAAGAAACACTTAGAAGAAGATGACTAAATAATTTTGTGAGTTGATTACTGGTTCATACTGTCTTCCCATTTAGTTCTGCAGTTCTTAGTTAATCTTTTTAACATTTGTGACTCTTTTCTATGGGTGTAGTGAATTACAGCTTTGGGCCTTTTGAAATGGACAGTGCATTTCTTGTGTCTAGAAATCTAGAAATCTCTTCCTCCATTATCAGCTTTGGGAATGGAAAAAGGGGTTTATTCCTTTAGTAGTATCTGCTGAAGATATTTAAGGACACACAAAGGAAAGTGCTTTCCCAACAGAGTACACAGTTACCTGCTTTGCATAGACAATTCAGACTTACTTTTTATACTGCTAGTCTTGACAGTGTAAAATATTTTCATTCACATGCAGTAAGCATTGACTTTTATCACATAATTAACATTCTGAACTCACAATTTCAGAAGTTTATAATTCAACAGTAAGGTTTAAATTCAGGCCAGGAAACCTCTTTCTCAGTGCAAACGTCATCTTTAGTTTATACAGTGTGAAGCCAAGCAGACCTTGTTTATTTCAGGCTTTTTTAAAGATCTTAGATTCCAAATTTTAAAAAAAAAAATCAAAAATGAATTGCTAGAATTTCATTCTGATGTTCCTCATATTGCAAGCCTTTTTTGACATAATTGGAAAAAAAATTGAAAAGACTCAGTGGCAGGCATTTAAAATCAACCCCTGAATACTCAGAATGGACCATATTCCATATATTTGTGTTCAAATCTCACTGATATTGATGGCTGTGTTCTGTACACATCTTGTTTTTAACGTCCTGCATGCATAATCACCGTTAACATTGTTATAATATGTGCCTTGGGTGGATGCAACTCTGAATGCAGATTTGTACTGTCAGCCATAATGTTTCTCTCCTGAGAGAAATTCAAAATGCTGTTCATAAGCTGTTCTGGACTTTTGGGTTACTAATCCCATCTCAGCCATACACTCTCAGGTACTTTTTGTTAAGGAAAATCAAACACTTCAAAATACATATTTATATGGCAGACACTGTTTCAGTCTGTTGGATAAATAATATGCATTTTATAACATGCACTTACAGAGATGTATATGTTTGTACATATTATAAAACCAGCAAAATTATGTTAAGCTTATGGTTACATGAGCCTAAAAAATATCAATGCCAAAACTTACTGTATGTCAGATGCTTTCCTTTCTTTCATAAAACTGTGTGTGAAAGAGAAATTTTAATTGCACTTCCTTGAGAGTGGTACGTATGTATTACAGCCTGATCTTTTTTCAAGCATGAGATATTGTGTGTTTAACATTGCTTCTGTGTGTTTAGGTAATTACCATTAGAACACAGGAGGATATATTGTACTTATTGCCTGTGCTAGCGCATAATGTGCTGGACTACAACAACTACACTTGTTAAGCTGATTTTAGCATTTCCTCACACAGCAGGAAGCACCCATGCTGTGGTTTCTTAATGTACTCTTTAACTACTGCAGTGTACTGTACAATAAAAATAATAATTAATCATGATCCTCATCTTACCAGTGCTGCTGCTATCCCGGTGACTCTGGCTGCTGTTTTGGAGTTTTACTACCCCATACCCTGAAACACATATCTTTCCTTTCAGAGTTTTATTTCTTATATTGCTGAGCAGAGCTGATTTTTTTGAGGACAGGTTTGTTGCATTGATTGTGATGGCTTTGCATTTGTTCAGGTCTCCAACAACCCACACCAATAAATGTGAAACAGCAGTAGAATGGCATACTTTCCCATTTCCACCAGGATGAAAAAAAAATACTCTGAATTAAGTCTAACCTTAAATGCATAATCTGTCCTTGGGAGCAAAAAAAAAAAACTTAAAAAAAAAAAAAGGATATAGCATCTTCAGGCTCTTGGCATCCCTTACGAGAAAAAATTGGTTCTAAGGGTCTCTGATCTTGTGTTTTAGTAAAATAGAACTGCACGGCTGACTGACAGTTCTGATCTAAAGCATTTACGTTTAAGTTTTGATCTCTCTGCTTTTGATTAAAACTAATGAGCTCATTTAATTCAAAATGGGAATCTCTGATAAGAGAAATAAGGTTGATGTGATTGGATTAGAGGGGCAAATTAAACTCTTAGAGCAGAAGTTTGTGCTTATATAGTGTATTAAAAAGCTGTTGGCGTATTATGGTGTGTTAGATGATGAGAAAAATTTCATAGTAATTCATATTTAATCAGAAGAAATGAAAGTACTAAATATAACATGGCTCTGCTTTTCCCTCGAGTGATAAAGAGCTGTACATTTAAAATGACATCAAATTCATGCTCTCTGAAACAAAAAACTCTTAAGAGAGACACTAAAGAAAGGGGCACTCTTGTCAGTTATCACAATAGAGCTGAAATGTCACAAACACAAGACAACTTGACCACATTAAACCAAGGGCAATTCAATACCTTAGCTCACAAACAGATTTGTGTGTTTCTGTTGACTGCATAACAAGTGTTTTTTAAATACTTGAACACTTTCTACTAGTAGTCTGTATAGTTTCCCTAAACAATAGCAGAATAATTTCAAAATAATTTTTTTCCATGTTAATTCCTCACTTGAATTGAAAGTTTATCTCCGATAATAGTTGTAAATGACTCCAGAATTTCCCCATTAACAATATTTTGGGGAAAGGTTGTTTATCAGACCTAAAAAGTAGCAATAATAAAGGTTGTATATAGAATATCTTCGTGTTGACTGGGCTTGCACACGCTATATTATTGTGGTTTATGTAAACTAAAAGTATTTGCTATGTTAAGTGGTTGCATTTGAGGGAGTGAGAAGCATAGATGAGAGATATTTTTTGTTGTGAGCTAGAAATATCTTCAGATGGACTAAAATGATATTTCATTGATTACTAATTAATCACCAGTAATTGATGATGATTATAAGAATAATAATAATATGGTCATTTACTTGAGAATTTTTGCCTTCGGGCTGTTTAGTGCTTGTCCCTACAAGGCAGTCGAATCTTGTAGTGGTGCACCCTAGATGCACTCTCACTGCAGTGGAAGAGTAGAGAGTAGGGAATAAAAGCTTGCAGAATTAGCAGCCTATTTCAGGAGTCAAAATTGCTATCTCAGTGAGACTTTGCCTTTCACATAATACTGAAGAACAGTTTTTAAAACAATGTCATACCTTAACAAAAGAACTCCAGTCATAACAAAATTGTGCAAGAAAGAGTTAACAAGACAAATATCTGTTAAAAATTCTATGGGAAGTAACTTGAAAATGAGATTTACTGAGTATATGTATATTTTTCAAAATTTTTTTTGCTAAATAAACATTTTCTAAATGAGTTAGATTGATTACAACACTCTCAGCATCCATCAGTCATTTATTTTTAGTGAGTTCAAGGATTGCACCTGAAAAATAGCTTAGAGGAGTTGTATGAAATCTAAATTATGTGTATATGTATTTTTTTCTATTCCCTAGTGGAATCTACAAGCCCCAGTTTACTAACCACTGACAACACTCTAGAGCGCTCTTTTTTCATCCGAATGAAATCTACACTGACCAAGCGAGGAGTGCACATCAAATCGTCAGGATACAAGGTAAGGGCTGCACTGTAGCATGAAATATTAGCCTCTTAAAATTATGTTCATTCATGTTCCAGGAACACCTGAATAGATAAAGGAGCTGTTTCACACTGCATATGTCTCATTCCTTTTGTTAAAGAATCATTAATAGAACACTTCCAGCCTGAGGTTTGGTATTGGTACTACACCTCCACTAAATTGATTGGTATTATGATAAACATTGATTGTAACAGCATGATAACCTGCAAAAGAGCAACACTTCCAAAGTAAAGGTATCTTTCACTAAAAGAAATGAGTCAGATTAACATCACTTTTCCCATAGTGGAAAATTATTGCTCATTTCATCTTTGGGTTATGTTTTTTCCTAGAGAAGGTAGGATTTCTCCATGCAGACAGTATGCTAGAGCAATTTCATTTTGCTGCCATTCCAGCTCAAGGAAATAGCAAGCCGCAATGAGTACTTTTCCACCATTTTTCTTTCATTGTCTGTCTGAGGGGCATCTGCTGCTGGGGATCATATTTGCTGGATTTCAGACTTTTTTAAGATATGAAAGTCTCTTGTTCCTTATCAGTGCTAATCTCATTTTTCTTCAGTCATATATTGCTCATAGTGCCTGTAGCTATCAGTGGCTTTGCAGTATACTAAAACTAGAAAGAACAGCACATTTTTAACATTGTCAACATGTGGAATGAAATATGTCATCCATTAAGTTTTATGCAAGATAAAAGAGTAGTGCAAGAAAGTAAGTCTGAGAATGTGTTTGTATTTAAAGAAGTTGCTTGTCAATGTTCATTTAAAAACTTGCACAAGTGGGTTGGGATTTTTTTTCAGTTCAGATGAAGATTTAGAGGAGCTTTAAAGTAAAATTCCGCAACTCATTTTCCCAAAATATTCTCTGTGAATATAGAATTGTAATACTTGCGCAGTAAAAATCTGGTAGAAATGTCTTCTTTGCAAGCAAATGACTCGTAGTCTTTCTGTTGGATGGTTTCTGGGTCAAGACAATTAGAGTAGTTACCAGTAAAAGTTTGAAGTCCAAACCAGTGGTTTCTTAAGGCACCACTTGTTTTGATCACTATCCTGCTTAATTATCAACACCCGGAAAAATGTACTGTGTACTTGTTCGTGCTGACCAGTTCACAAGTCTTGGGAGGTGTCAAGACAGGCAGTGTACTGACAGTCTAAGGTGGCAGAAGGTGAATGAATGAATGAATGAATGAATGAATGAATGAATGAATGAATGAATGAATGAATGAGCAGATCATGGAGTCATAGAAGGAGCTGTGGTGGAGGTTGGAATGAGCCTTAAAGATCCTGTTGTTCCAACCCCCCCGCTGTGGGCAGGGACAGCCTTCACTAGACCAGGTTGCTAAAAGGACCATTCAACCTGACTATGAACAATTCTAGGAATAGGGCATCCACCACTTCTCTGGACAACTTGTTCCAGTGTCTCACCTCACTTAAAAAAAAGATTTTCTTCCTCATAGCTAATCTAAACCTATTCCCTTCCAGTTCAAAGCCATCGTCCTTGTCCTATCACTCCATACACTTGTAAAAAGTCCCTCTCCAGGTCTCCTGTAGGCCACTTTCAGGTACTGTCCCTACAAGGTACTGTCCCTTGATCAATTCTAACTCTCTCAGCCTGTACTCACGGGAGAGGTGTTCCATCCCTCTAAACATCTTCATGGCCCCTATCTGGTCCTGTGTTGTGGGTTTCAGAGCTGAACACAATACTCCAGGTGAGGTCTCTCCAGAACAGAGTAGAGGGGAAGAGTCACCTCCCTTGACCTGCTGGCCACGCTGCTTTTGATGAAGCCCCAGGATACAGCTGTCTTTCCTCACTGCAAGTGCACATTGCCAGCTCACGTCCAGCCTCTCATCCCCCAGCATCCCAAAGTCCTTATCCTCAGGGCTGCTCTCAATCCATTCTCTGCCCAGCCTGTATTTATGCTTGGGATTACCCTGACCCAAGGACCTTGCTCCTGTCCTTGTTGAACTTCATGAGTTCTGCATGGGTCCGCTTCTCAAGCCTGTCAGGTCTCTCCCTTCCCTGCAGCATGTGAACACACCACACTGCTTCTTCAGGTCATTGAAGTTATAGTAATTCACATCATGGCATGGTCCACCCAGGCTAGGCCAAATTTAGATTGACAGAGAACATGCTTTACTGGCTATTTTTGATGCAACAGTAATGCGTAAACATAGGGAATTTGTCTGTAGATTTTGTAGTGTGATATTTTTTGCCAAATGTAGGCAAGAACGAAAGGAAGTGAGTGACTCTGTCACTGTCTCTCTTGGACTCCTGACAGTTTAATATTATTTATT
>VXAU01001193.1:282152-337221 GCA_013399695.1 Formicarius rufipectus
GAATCAGAATAGGACATATCTAGAATAGGCTGACTTCACAAGATGAGGTTTTTACTCATTACAATACCATTTTTGAAATTCACAGTAGATCCTTTACTCAAAAGACACAGTAATGTCTTTTATATAAATATAATTTAATTTATCTTAGAACTGCTGATGGAGACACTTAAAACCATAACTGAGATGTCACAAATAGAGCAAAATTAGTTTTGAAAGATTATATATCATTTTTAGCCAGTTTTCCTGGACACAATGAATAAATAAAAAGAAAAACTATGATAGTCAACAAAACTGTCTGTAGATAAAGTATTTGGGTTTTTCCAAATTTTTTCATAAGGCTAGTCAGCTGGAGTAAAATTGCATAAATAATCTACAAACTCTAGGCAAGTGTAAAAATAGATGTGCAGTTCCTCTGCTTTTTGATGGTTTTAAGGATTCTGTAACTGACAGTGTTTGTCTGGATTTTTCTGTGTCCAGCCATATGAATTGTACTTTGACAGTTTTTCAAAAGCATGGTTATTGGCCCTCTGTATTTTGTGGAAGAATCATTATGCACAGCCTCAGCAAGTTCTACAAAAAAACAGTGCATTCATTTTAGAAGAGTTGGATCAAGTGAATATCCTTTTAACTGAGTGTTAAGAACTTCTTTGTTTAAACATCATTCTCAGTTGTGTATCAACAAGAATAAAACTCAACTGCTATAGTGAATGTCACTCACGCTGTTAGAAATGTTGCCAATTTAGTCATTGGTTTCTAAAAGTCCAGTGCTAGAATGAATGTAAGGTTTCCTGAATTTATTAAGGTATGTATTTTATCAAAATTAAAAAAGATCCATGAGCCTTATGGATGTATGTCTATAAGAAATTATCAAAGGGAAGAATAGTTGCATAATATTGACAAAGATCATGGGAAAAGCTGGCAAAGTTCTGCAGCAGAGGTCCCTGGAAGGACTCCAGCACTAACTCAGGAAACCCTATACCAGCTCAAATCATGTGCAGCAGAGTTCCTGTGAGTTCCTCACAGGGCAGGCTGACTCAGGAGCCACTCTCTCGCTGCTTCAGAATACAACAGAGCACTGAATTTGCCATCTGCAAAAAAGCAAGGGCTCTTGGCTAACACCTTCCTTTAAGCACTTCTGTCATTGTGGGTGGGTAACCCTCCTGAATCAGCATATAACCATTAATTGGTGGCAGTGTGATAGGAACTCTGTATTTTATGAATCAAGTTTTAGCTGTGTTGAAGATATTCAGCTCCCTGTGGATTCAGTCCTCCACAAGTGATTTTTTTTTTTTTTAATTTCTCTGAAGTAGTTGTGTCTTGATCCAAACTTCTACAGAGCTCAGAACCACTTCACTGTTTTTCCCTGCTTTGAGGACTGCTGGTGAATGTCTTCTCTAGGCAGCAAATGAATGAGGCGCTCCACAAGGTGCTTAGCCAATTTTCAGAATGAGTGATCCCTGCCTTAAGAAAATTACTTAAAAGTGAAAACACTCAGAGAATGAAACTGATTAATCATTCAAGTTGATCTAGTCAAGACTGATTTTCTATCAAAAAAAAATTTGAAACATAAATCAGACTGATAAACTTATACACAAAATACATACAAAATTGAACATACAAAATTACAGCTGTTGTCTAAGATATGTACTGGAGAGACTTACTGTTTCTTCACTGCTGGAAATGTATCACATCTCTACCTTTTTTCATTTTTTTTTCCATCAGTGAAAGGCAGTTTTGTATTTAATTTGGATTTTATCTCCATTTTATCCCCTTTTCTATTTGTTTTCCTCCATTTGAGGATCACAGATTCATTCCCTTAACAGTTATCCCACCTTCAATTTTTCTATTCTCTGACTTAGGCATATGTCGTCAAAGCTAGTTTTCATTCAAAATTACTTTGTTAAGGTCCAGTGATACATTTCCCACTCCTCTGTAGTATCCTATTATTATTTTGTCATGTTTACTTGCACGTTAGATTGTGCTAGGATTTTCTTTGTTCAAACTTTTAGGACCTGATAGTGGTCTCTTGAGCCAAACGTAACTAATGGGATCAAGGAGTAGTCAAAGCATCGAGCATCAGCAGGGCCAGTAGTTGCCAGTATTTCCAGTTCATCTACTCATCAGATGTGTTAGTATATAACCATATATACTCCTCTACTGTTTTATGGAGTAGAGCTTCTTATGATAAGGTATTACAGAAGTGGATAAGCAAACATGAGGAGACTTCCTTGTACTTTTACTGTCACTGTGCCAATCTCTGAATTTGTGATAACTGACTTCTGTTTTCTCACCCTCTTCCACGAAGCTGGCAATCACACTTCTTGGAGACCCATCAGCAGAGTTAAAGGCATCTTAAAAAACCTTCAGGCTGTCCCTTCCAGGAGACATACTGCATAACAATGAGTAAACATATATATAGCAAAAAAATTGGTTTGACAAGTTTAGCTTAGAAATTTTGATGTTTTGTTGCATGTCTCATGTCTGCATTTCATTAATGGAGGATGCAGGTTTGGTTAGCTATACCTCATACATCAGTTGCTGTATATCAAAATATTTTAAATAGTATAGAACCCCAGAAAACTGTTTTCACAAATTAGTCTTTGTAGTCCACATGTATTCATCTCTTTGTTTTGTGCAATAGTATCTTCCTACCAACTTGTTTAAATGTTCTCTGAGAGTGTACTCTCCGATTTCATATTTAAAATCATAAAGATATAATTCTTTGAATGCCAATTCTGAGAATTCTAAAGTTCTTGTTGAAATTTTATGCCTGTCACAGTTCTGTTGTGAGTATTTTTCATGCTATTGCTGCCTTTATTCACCATTTAAATTAATGGTTTTTTAGAAGAAGAGTTGGGCAAGATTTGTAAATCTCAGTGCACTTGAATAAAGTGCTGTTTTTGATAAAATTTAGATTCAATAATCCAAGAGGGAAAGGGAATCAAAAACTCTGTTAGAGAGACAAAATTATGCCATTGCACTCACCTTGTGATACTATTCCCTTGGTTCAATCCAAAATTGTAATTATTGTTTCTCATCCAAGTGAAAGATTCACCTGGAATTCAGAAGCAAGATGTCCCTATTTCAGGATCACTTTAAGGTCCCAATATATCATGGCAAAAAACCACCTTTCTCTCAGGGGAATAGGAAGGAGGAGAATGGAGAAGGCAGGTGGGGTTTAGCATACTAGTCTAATGATTAGTACATTTCTTGGATGTAGGTTATGTTAGATTTAATTCCCTTTTCTGCCTGAGGGAATTCACATATCCCACTTTCCAGCTTAGCCTAAATTTTTTTCTCCTCCTCTAATATTTTTTCCCCCTCAAAACCTTTTCTGTCAAGGATTTTGCTCTGTCCCTGAAAGGTGCCCTGACCTTTCTCTGTAGGAAGAAAGAAAACTGCAGAATTTAGTATTTCATCACATGGCTACTGCCACACCTCCTTAACTGAGTAAAGAAGGAATAAGAAGCCAACATCAAGAAGCATTATGTGAAGAGTTTTCTAAATGTCAGCACATGCATTCCCCAGACTTTTCAGCACTGGGAAGACTTAAAGGTAATTTGTCAGAGAGAAAGAACTGATCGAGAATTTACCCATGTAAATCGATGACCTTTTAGTCGAAAGGAAGTCTCTTAGCTAGTAAAGATGCAACATTACTTATAAAAGAACAAAATACTAATGGGTCAATCTGAGTCTTATGAAGTGTATACTTGTAGATATAAAGATATGGTTCAAGAAATAATGGTCTGCAACAGGATTAAGAAGACTAGAGTTCATTTTATGCCTTGCTATAGACCTGTGAGATTCTATAAGGAGAGTTGTCTGGAAAAGCTTGGTTCACACTCAGCATCTAAATACATTAACCAATATTTTTTAAGTGTTTTCTAAGTAATAACTCCACCTTCTCAAAAACATTTTCTGGGCTGAGCATCTTTTAAATGGGATTTATAGCACTGTTCTACCATCTGAATACATGAATATGTTAGGCATTCACTATTGCAGTGGCACTAATAAAATTTACCAGTTAGTATTATATAAAATGCCTTTTTAAAAGAAGTCTTCTTTAAAAGAGAGATTCAAGCTTTGATCATTCCTCATGATGACTGCAGCTGTAGTATTCTTGACACCTGTATCAGGATGTGCTTCTCTTCAAATATTGTCTTAAATGTTCATATGGCCTGAGAATTGTGGTTTTGATCCCAATTGGGTAAATGGGAAATAAAAAACTGGATTCTGGAAGGAGAAAAAAAAAAAACTGAGTAAAGATAGATTACTTTCTGGCAGATATTTTATGTTCATAAATTCACTTATCAAAGTATATGACATATAAAAAGATAATATTGACACCAAATTAGCAGCAATTCCCTTTGATTCTGGTTTTTTGGAAGTATAATTCTGAAGCCTCCTTTCTCAAAAGTCAGTGGATATAACAGAGAGGGAGAAAACTGTGAGATCAAGATTTACTCTGATATATAATAAACTATTGAAAATTGACAGAGATGAGTTCTAAACCAAGTCTGGTATTCTTCTAAGAATGAAGTGTTATTGAGTCGTAGAGATATAAAATGTTTGATACACTTTCATAAGTAGCACTAATTATCTAGATATATAAACTAATAGTGCCGTGTGAGTCCCACTGTGGTGTTAATAGATAGAGATCTGTGAGTAGGATGAGAACAATGAGATCTCACCAGAGGGGGAACCAGAAAATATCTCTTACTACACACAGGGAGAAAGGTATCATACTCTGAGGTAGGGATACCTACCGAAACATAGAAGTTCTCAGACCACACTCTTTACTTAAGTTATCCACCAATGATGTTTGTCACTGCTTACTGTTAGTGACTGAGAATATGCCTTTTATAGGGGCAAGGAAAAGCACACAGTGCTCTGTCTAGAATCACCAGCCAGAATTTGCTCTAGGATAGACATATGCTGCTGCCCACATCTCTGCTTCACTTGGCTATTTTATAACTCCTGCCAGTGAATATTTTGGCCCATCTCTTTTTCATAATTTAAAGATTGTTTTACATGTGAAAATGCAGACACTATTAACTTTAACTATCTCTATCACTTCCAGCATTTCACAGCTTTTGTTCAAAGTGTGCTAAGAGTAGACAATAGGCTCATACACTGATTTCCACATCTTTTTAAAACATTTACTTCTTGGGCAGTTCTTACCTGTGCTAAGCATTATGTTTTATTGGCTTTTTCTTGTTGTTTATAATGTCATTTATATTAATGAACGTACTTTTGCAACACTTCTCTGAGACTGGAAAGTGCTGACATACCAAGAGATCAAGTAACTTGCCAAAGATAACAATGGCTGTTTGTGTCAAAGCCAACTGTGATTACGTGCTGTACTTCATCCTCGGTCTTTCTTCCCAGTGCGTGAATATTGTCAAATCAGCTCTGTGTTCCAGCACATCACACTTCATTTTCTCAGGCTCGTACTTTCCTTGTTTTGTTGGTTGCCCTGAATAGGCAAAATGAGAGGCTGAAGAAAAAAGTGCTCAGATCAGATACTGTGAAGTTCAGCAGAACTTTAACAACAGAACTGAAAAAAAAAAAAAAAAATAAAAAAGAAAAGACAAACTCTTGCTCTCAGCTGGCCTACCACTGACTGTAGTACAGCTACTCCAAAATCCTCTTCTTCAGAGAGAAAACGAATCAATGTACCAGCTTTTTGCTGCTCTGTGGATTTAGGCCAGAGAAGCTTCCTGGGCCTGCCATTCCTGCCACTTTATTGTGGGAGAGGAGCAGGGCTGGCAGCATCCCCCTCCTCATCTGGCAGCTGGTTTGGCTTCTTGCAAACTTCACTGTTCTTATTTCAAAACAAACAAAACTTTATATAGAGACCGACTTTTTTTTTTCCAACTTGATGAATATTTTTGCACATCCACTATAGGTGTCTCCACCCTAAGGAGCTCCAAACTTGGCTAACTACTGTGAACCAATACATATAATAAATGCAAAATTGATAAGGAATCATTATTCACTGTAGTTCATTATATTTGATCAAAGTGTGATTAGAAAATAAAAATGCTTCATTCATTTACGCAGATAGTACCACTTTGCATCTGCTATTCACTGTCTAAAGGATTAGGTGGTTGCATAAGGTTCAAGGCTCATCACTTTCTCAGAAGCTAAATTTATTAATATAATTTACTGTCATATGAAGCAATGTTCCTCTCTACTTGGTCATTCGACAAAATGGGCGAAAAAAGGCACAGAGCATTTCAGTGAGTCACCAGTGTGGCTGAAGCCAATAGTTGAACAGGAACCATGACATGAGGCTTTCATTCCCTGACTTTACCTAGTGCAATGACTTCTGGGTAGTAACCCAAACACTGATTTCCTCGGTTTACCTTCTAGAATAGAAAATTGATCATGAGAGTTTCAAGCCATGTTTCCTAGAAAGAGTTACTATAGTGTAAATGTCCTTTTTCTTTAGTCTCCGAAGGGCATATTCACCATAATATAAATTAAGTAAACCATTATGCTTCTGTATCTGAATGCTTAAGCATGCCTCTTGATTTGTCTGAGGAAGGGTGTGTAGTTGAGCTCATCTCCTTTACCCTGTGGAGAAGGCAGGATATAGATGTTTAGTGAAAAGAGTTTCAGTTTCTCCTTTTTACAGCATCATTAGGAAGTCATCATTCTGATAATAATAATTCCCATTTGACATCATGTACGTAAAAAGAAATCACTGCTGACATCAAAAATGAGGTGATATTTCAGCAGTATTATTTCACTGGAGATAAAATGGAAGTCTTTATTACTCTCAATGCTTTTAAAGAAAGCTGAGCAAGGCTTATACTGACCCTGGAGCTTATATACCTTAATGCATCTCTAACCAGTATGAAATAAATTTTAATTGATATTGATACATTTTTTGGCTGTCCCTCCTTAGAACCAAGAATTTTGTGTCAGCTTAAATGAAAATAATCAGTATCTGAAAATAAACTTGGGACAACACAATTATCTTACTTTTCTCCATTAGTTAAAATTCATACAAAATACCCCAAACAAATAAAGACACTAAATGTATTAAAAAAAACTTGTCATTTTCTTACGTATTTCATATTCAAGTCTTTACTGTAAATTCATATGGATTGCATAAAGAGGTCTGAGCTCTGAAAAGGTTACCCTGAGGAGAGTTACAAATTTTATTTCACTTCCTATGGATAAGTATTCTATTCTCTCTGAACTTCTTGTGTTCATTGTGTGTGCATTGCTTGCTGTTAAAAGGACACAGCCAAGGTGTGATCCATCAGTGGTAAACAATGTTTTCCACTTTTGTTTCTGATAACACATTAGAATCTCCTGTTCTCCTTTCCTGTTTACAGACATATTCAGTATAATCCCAGTCTTTTTATGTTTTCTATCCTCAACCAAAAAACATAGCACTTCAGTGACTCTATCCAAATACAAAGAGAAAAGAATGTATCTTCCTGATATGTGACAATGTTTCCTAAGTCTGAGATCCGTTCTTGGTCTACTGATGGTTCGTTTCATTTAGGGGACTTCTAAAGAGTAATATAGACTGCATGCAATTAGAACAATAGGATGCAAGTCTGGTGCCTTTAAAACTGACAACATTGCTCCCATTA
Organism: Formicarius rufipectus; assembly: GCA_013399695.1. Lineage (NCBI taxonomy): Eukaryota > Metazoa > Chordata > Aves > Passeriformes > Formicariidae > Formicarius > Formicarius rufipectus. The sequence continues at coordinate 289,766 of VXAU01001193.1, forward strand.
AAAGAAAATTCAAGAAATACAGCTTGATCTTACAGAGTTGGTCACATACTTTTAAGTAATGTCTCCTCTGTATAGCAAGAAAACTCTGATCAAAATGTTTTTAGTCTTTTCACAATCAAACTTAAGGAATTCTTGCAATTAAATATGTGGTGGGACCATCATGTTATTTTATTCCAGGCAAATATGTTGATAACAGAGCAGTCACAGCTCATCTGCTGTTGAGTTACTGCTTCTCAGTTATTCTCAGGAAAAAAAGTTATCTGAATTCTTAGAGGTGTGACAATATTTGATGGTTTTGAGCCTTTTAAAAATAAAAAATTAATAGTTGCCAGTTACAGTGAAACACTTAAATATTAAATGAACTCTGCTTTTTCAGTGTAAACAAGTCTCATTCTACGCACAAACAGTTTGGACATTTTCCCCAAGAATTTGTGCATGCGTGAACTGAATGCTCAGTTCTGTTTCAACTCAGTGGCCTGTTTCACTTCTGACATACTTTGGAAGGTCCAGGAATGTTTCTTCTCTGCAGTATTACACAAACATTTTCACCTTGAAAATTGTTCTCTTGTTAGTTTTTTTCTTAATTTCTCTTTGTTCCAATTCTCAGCAAAGCACATTTATTTCCCAGCAAATCACTTGTTTTCAGTTCTTGTGATCCTTTGCATTCCTGTACTGTTACATTGTTACAAAGACTATATTGGTAAAGTCAGTCCACCATTAGATTTAGCGCTGTGCTTAAGGGATACTTAAAAGCGGAGCCCTGTTTCGCTTAGCTCACAGGGCATCAGTAGACACAGCCTGAGTCTCCCACAGTCATATGCCCAGTGTTAAAAATGGAGCACTGGACTTAGTTTTTCCAAAGGAAGCAAGGAGCTCGTTCTCGATACACAAACATGTATTTTGGTTCTTTTCAGTCACTTTATAGTCATATGCATTCATTAATTTTTGCATTGTTGGAAGATACAGACTTTGATGGTACAAAACTCAGAGAAGAGCTTTAGATCACTGGAGCAACCACAGACAAAGTTTATGTTGACAATTTATCAGCTCTTCTCCATCAAGGAAAATTGTTTTTTAGTGCCTGCCTATTAGCAATCACATGCATATTATGAAATTGAGTTTTGGGGAGGACAGCCTGCCATCTGTCTTTTCTGTACTTTTTTCAAAATACATCATTCTAAGTTAAAAGTTTCTGTGCTTCAAAATGATGTAAAATATGAGATGTCTACAATAAAGACACTTGGAAAGAAAAATGTACTGAGTAGAAATGTGAATCTTTATAGACTTTATAAACAGGCAAGTATGGATGCTATACTTTATGTTAAGCTTCAAGTTCCCTCCACATTCTCCACATGCCATAGTGCCCAACACATACTCTTACTCTAGATTTCATGGTTGCTAAACTGATAACTAAGTCATATATATCTCAAGGAGAGTGAAAATATTTCCATCATAAACTCTTTCTGGTTCAGGTTATTTGAGGTTTGTGTGTATGTGGGTGTGTGTGTTGTGAAATGGAACTGCAATGCCTGATGTGGAGAGTGAAAAGGATGTGTTCGGTTTCTTTTCTGTGTTCTGATATGCTAAGATTTTATCAATAATACTGTTGTCCTGTAAAAATATCTGCCTCAGAGAAAATCTGCTGTGTAGCTGTCAGGATTACACCTCTTGGAATATACCAGTGGTGATTCCGTTAAATTGATAAAAACAGAACACTCTATGTAGAAGGATTGCTGAAAATATTCTGAGGTCCTTTCATGTGTAACAGCACTTATATAGCAGTACGTTTATTGTGCTATAAATTCCATCACTGATTTTGGCCATTTCAAATTGATTCTGCAGTAACTGTAAGTAATGAACCTTACAGACAGAGCCAAGGAAAAAAAACCAAGCCAATAAACCTGTAGCTGTAGGAATACAAATTGTAGAGTTCATTTAGCCTCAGTTTTTATCAAATCATACAGCAAATACCCCACAAAGCCAGAAAAATATATCTAACAAAATATACGGTGCCATAACCCTGGCTTGCTTTAAATTTAGCAGCTAAACCAAACAGTCAATTATCCAGAGTACATGTTTGTATAATGTGTCCTGGGGATTTCACCTGAGATTTAAGGAAGGTGCTCAGCATAAGTCAATGAAAGTGGAGAAATTATAATAGAAGTGTCTTAAACAGGATAATGAGCCAAATCCTGAGCTGTCTTGCATGGTCTAAGCAATACAAGGCACTACTGAATTTCATAAGAGTGCAGATTTATGTGTAGTGAGCTACTGATGACTCGCCAGATCAAACTATACAAAAGTCTCCAAAATTTATGTAGGTTCCTAGACTATTTCCCTTTCTTTACTGAAAATTTCTACCAGGTTAACAAGAACGATGTGATATCTTTAACAATCCCTTAGATTTTAACAGAGAATTTATGTGCTTACTAAAGCTTTCTGTCGGAAGGTTTTAAAATCCATCAAAAAAGGTGCTGTCCTAAGGCTTTTGACATTAGTTTTCTTTAGGAAGCATACTGATCTTGATTTGTTAAATCTTGTATACATTTCTCACAATCTTTTAGATCATTTGTAGTCTTATTTTACAAATAGACCATAGGTCTAATCCCACTAAATCACTGGGCTGGCCATGAGATTAAAGCATATATGAATGTCCATATGTGTGCAACCCTTGGTTGTTACAAGAAGAGCTAACTTCAGATTTTAACTCAAATGTGAAAAAGACTAGTTTTCTTCTACATAGCTTTCTTACCAACATTATGAGACAGAAGAAAGGCCATGTTTTATTTTCTGTGCAAAATAAACAAATGTTGTTATTGGGTTCCTACAAACCTGGCATCACAGTTTGCATGCTCGTGGATCTTACAGTCTGCACTGAGTGCTGAATTCATTCTGTATCTCTTCTTGTACCTAACTGTGTATATTTCTGAACTCCTGCGTTGTCTGTGAGAGATATTAAATCCTTATTTTGAGATCAAAATGCTTGAGTCCATTCTAATCCTATATAGACCACAAAGAAACTTGTCTAAGGCATATTCCTTGCCTCTCTAAAAAAAAAAAAAAAAAGTCCATGTCGTCAATTTGTCCACTTTACACCAGCAGCCTGAGTGACACACAGAGCTAAAAAGACACAGAAGCTTTCAGTTAAACATCCAATATGGTGAAAGTCATAATAAAATAATGAGGGTTGGGAATGCTATTTTTCCTTTCACCTTCTCCTGTTTTGTGTTGCAATGAGGAACACAGTGACTAAGTCTGAAGTCTTGCAAATAGCCCCTGGTAACTAAGAGCAAAGAAACCTTGCTCATTATCTCTACTCCCCTCCTGAATAAACATTTCAGCCATTGTAAATGAGTGTGACATGAAGGGCAAATGAATGGCTCTCATTCTGAATGAGAAACACTTGACAGCTGAGCAAACTGTAGGTTGTTGTAAAGGTGCAGATCATATGACCAGGGGATGATGGGGCAGGCATACCATTTATTTCCATATGACCTGAGATGCATCATACTCTTAAATGAGAGATTCCCAGTCTTGAAGGAAGTAAGTCCTAGGTGTTCAAACTGACTTTTGCTTAGGACTGCAGTGTGTGAAAGACAGAGCTGTTCTAATTTTTTTATTGTTATTTTATTGAATTACATAGAAAAACTTAGTTACATGGAAAGGTTCAGTGTGGATTGACAGATGGCATGCAACACCCATACTGTATTTCATTTATAAATATGATTGATATGGAGGTAATTTCTTGGTAACCTGTTTTGGGGTTTTTTTAAGTATTCTAAGTGGTGGGTTAGTAAAAGAAAATTAATCTCTGCATGTTAAACTTGCCAACTTTTGAATTAATTGCATGAGAATGACAATCAATTAATAAATGTTAAGCAAACAACAGAAAGCCAGTGAATTAAAAATTACTAAATTGATTCCAATGCAGATAAAGCAAGAGGCTGCCATAATTTTTCAGTGTAGATTCAAGAACATGAACCTTGTCTTATAAGTTTTTCTTCTCCATTTATCCACACTTAGCATTTAAAACAATGCTGGTTTATTATGATTTTTACAAATAAATTTCATCTATAATCTAGCTTCCTAAATTAAGTGGATTATAGAAAGAAATCATAAACAGTAGACCATTTGTAGCTGTCAAGGAGAAGGTCACAGCTTTGCAAAGACCATCCATCTCCAAGTGGAAGAAGTTTTTTCTTCAAAGAAAAATCACATCCCTTGTTTGGGTAGACTTCAGTTAGTAATGACAGTACAGGTGGCTGCTTCTCTGGAAGGCTATCTGCTACAGCCAGAGTCTCTGTAAAGCCATTTTCAGGCTTGGGGCTTGCAGTTTCCATGCCAGCTGCTTTCTTTATCAGGATCATATGAGATGTATTTAATACTTCGAATATAACACTGAGCACAGTAAGACACTTCTGACATTAGATCTTGGCAGACATACCAGAAGACTTTTGCTTCGCTATGATCATTCCTTTTTGCCATCTGGATATAGAGGCATTACTAGCCAGCTGCAAAAGCTTTTCTGAAATTTGCAGTTCTGTTTTTTGTAAAATCATCTCATACACCTTGCAGTCAGTTTTCCCCTTTTAAATTGAAAATTTTTATTTTAGATCCATATCATTGATGGGAAGAAAGTGAAACCATATTAATAATTGCCAAAATGAATCTTTTTAGCCTATCTCCCCCTCTGCTTTTGTCACAGATGTGATGTTCTGTGGGAAAGCTCACACATTCTGTTGTGTGATCTTTCAGTAGACCTTATGTACTTGTATACAGCCAGCAAAACTTGAGCCACGCTAGGGGAAAGCATACAAGCATTAAAATAAACAAAATGGGTGCTTTTTAGCTGTAGCAGTATATACCAGACACCATTAGCACAAGCAGAGGAACCTTAGTATTAATGACATTCAAATAATAGTTCTCAGCCCTTTTCATTGTGTGTCCCTGCTTTACTATGTGAAAAACTCATTTAGCCACAAAATTCAAAGGACTAAATGTAATTTTTCTTGACAAACTTCAGACTGAATTCCAGGGTTGCAACCACAGGTGGAGAGCTTGAGGAGAAGAGAAACGCTCCTGTCCTAATGAAGGCTGAGTTGGGGAATCCATTTCTGTCTTTACAGACAACAGCATTTTCTGTATTTTTTTTTCTCTGTGTGTGGGAAAAATACATTAATATCAGATATTTTGTTTTATCTAGTCCTTTCTCACTTATCAAGTCCTTGCAGAGAATCACCTAAGGTAATTGTTGGACTGCTAAGAACTACATCAAACAAAACAGTAGGGAAAAAAAAAATAAATAAAATCCCCTTTATTTCTCCCTCCAAAGACAGAAATAAAGACACTACATCTCAAGAATACTTATTATTGTTGTCTTTAGTGCAATAAGATTTGTTTTCCCTGACATACAGGATTAAAGCTAACTTTTTTTAAATGACCTTTTCACCTTTTCCGTTGCAGAATGATGTAGCCATTTTCCAACACCCCCCAATACTCTGATAAACTGCATTGGAACTGATGCAGCAAAAGTCCTTTTTTCAGGTTTAACTTTCACTGCTGGTAGGAATTCTGGAATAGTGAGCTTCAAGAGAATTTGCTCATGGGGAGGGATGACAATTCCTTTATTAGAACCCTGCACACTTCAATGGCTAAGTGCTTTCAACTTTATTTAAATAGTATTAAGGAAAAAATATCCTCAAGGCATTATTTTTAAAGGGAACTTCAAACATTCTGTGAGGGAAAAAAAAGAAACATATTTGAACACCGAGGGATTTTGCAGTGACAAATCTGTTAAAGTGAACCTATCTTTTGAATTTCGGGGTTAAATGAGTATTGGCCCTAAATCAGGGATGCAGACTAACAGAAATTCTGGGACATTCCAGATTCCTAGCTTGACCAGCAGTAGCCAGATTGTATAACAGATCAATGCTGAATTCAATGATCCTTATGGGTCCCTTCCAACTCAGGATATTCTGTGATTCTGTGGTTTATAAATAAGTTAGTTATATTAGCTAGGTTTTAAATTAACTATGTGTCATTTATTCCTCTGAATTCAACATAAAATCCATTACAACATTTGCAAGAAGTGAAAGAAAATCCCAGGTTCTTAATCTTTTTTACTACTAGACTTAATTCTGCAATAACTCAATATTAAAAATTTTAGAGTTTATATTAAAAGCAGCTGTGAAGCAAACAGATATTCAAGGGTAAATCTGTTCATCTTGAATCCTTCTGCAAATGGTCTGCTCTGGAGGTCATATCAAAGAGATTCTTTTTCCAGCTTAAACCTGTCTTTTCTAAATAGATCTCAACCTGATCTCATTTAATGCATTGATGTCTGGTTTCTTAGTCATTATATTTGCTGTATTACATATCAAAAGGACTCTTGAGAAATTCCCCAGAATTGATAATTCTAATTTCTTATGTATAGCTACTCTATATTCACTCTGAGGACAGCTGTATTGTATGCTAAACCACGAATTGTAAAAATTGATCCCTTTGTATGTAGGTTTGTATTAAATTGAGATACTCTATTTTTTTTTCCTGTTTGTTGTCACACTTGGGTTCCTGGTGTCAGTTTGTATTTGGCTGTTTGAGCATATTAAAGTTTTGCTAGTGCTTATGATGTTCTTGCCAAGAGCGCTCTTGCAGCAATCTGCACTAGAACAGCCTTTGTGCCAATTACTTCAAAAAGTATTCTGCTATAAACCCAATTTTTATGGCTACTTTTTCAGGTTGCAGTGTGTTGATTTCATTTAGTTTCTTCTTTTTCCATTTTTTTTAATGTTGATCTTCTTCAAATGCTTCTGAGTTTTGGATTATGAAAAAACAATGCAGTGTTGATACATTGAGTTGTTAATAAGACATCTTATAAAAATTCAAAGGTATTAAAATAAAACCTAATAACTTGAATGACTAGCACTGCATATATTTAAAGGATACTATTTAATAATGGAAAGTTTGGAGCTCTTATTGCTTGAGCTGATTATGAAAATGGAAATCTTTGCAGTTGTATAAAGCAAAATGAAAAATTATAATTTGTAATGACTCAGCATAATATTTCTTGAGTTTGTTTTATAATGCTGATTTCGGGGTCGTCAGGTCTATGACATCTTTTATTTAGAGACAAGTAACTTGCTAATGCAATGTAACTAATGAAAAATCAGAACACAGGAAAGGATGTGTTATTGTTAACATATTTTAGAATGGAAATATGCTTTTGAGTGGACAGTCTTGATCAAGCAATTTTTACTACTGCATTGTATACTAATGCAAGACTGGACCTCAGAATTCTGATGTAAAAGCCATCATGGCAATAAAGACAGATATGTGTCCATATACAACACAGGACACTGTGCTATGCTATACTAAACAGTAACTGTTAATCTATTACCCTAAATAAAAAATGTAAATGCTGTTATGTGAGAGAATGAAAAATCAACCATAAATTTAGGATCTAATAACGGTAATCTAAAGGTTGCTGATACAAAATATAGTTTTACTAATTATTCCTGAGCAATCTCTGATCTGCTGTTCATTTCCCAGGCTACCACGATAAGATCTGATAACTCCTGAAAAACATTTGTGCAGTCTTGGAAACGCTCTATTTTATTTTATTTTATTTTATTTTATTTTATTTTATTTTATTTTATTTTATTTTATTTTTTGCCTTTTTTTAATGGCAGCTTTAGGAATTGGTTATCATACAACAGTCTTCCATTACTCCCACAGAATATTCTTAAGGTAGCTCTAACTTAGCCAAAAAACATAGGGAATGTCTGGTTCTTGTTTTGTCTTTACTCGTTCGGAGAGCTGGAAAGCTGTCCCCGCCCCCTTCCCTCTAGTTTATCATGTAGTCAGGGGTAAGTGGGAGATAAGAGGTTCTGCATCCTGAAGTTAAGAAACTTGCAGTTTCTTGCACGTGTGCTCAAAACTCTAAATTTAGCACGGAAGAGCAGCTGTTGCCTGTGGTGTACTTGAATGGAAGTGACTGTGGCTATTGTGCTTGCTGCTGATCTCCACATTCGTCATATGCAGTCAGTAATACTCAGGTCACTTTAGAGATAGTGCAAGTGCTATGAACTGAGCCTGCTACACTGAGGTGTTTCTCCTAGGATGCTTGTCTTTAAGCACCAATGAGTTTGAGGTCTCATAAGGATGCTTTTTTAAACCCCTTAGGATTAGCCTAAATTCTGCCTCTGACTATTTTAAGTAGTAGAATAGCTTTTGAATCTTATTATTTGGAAAGAGTGATAATAGAAGAAAGATGGGAAAAGCCTAGAGTGTCTTCAAAAACTAGTATTGACTTTTTAACAATAAAAAGCATCCTGAGACGAAATATGCTGTTTAAATGTAAATACCATTTCCATTTTCAGACTGTCTTTTGCAGGTGTATTGGAAGGGATTTGAAATGTACTTGTAGATGGAAAAGAGGCTATTGACCTTGAAACTATGTATGTGTTAGGAATAATGTTCACCCTCCTTGAAATCAGACTCATATTCTTTGAATAGGTGCTTAAGACCACAGCTGTGGGCAGTGGTTCAGATAGCATTCAGTGCATAACTCAATCAAGACTGACTGCGAGGCTGTTTCTCAGGAATCATAGATTATTGCCTTGACTTTTTTTCATCTGCCATGTGTCTGAATGACTCACTGACAGCTGCACTAAATGCTACTTCCCTTTGTTATGGTGCAAACTTGATATAATAGGACAAGGTTTGTTTGTAGAAGTAATGACTTTTATTAGATGGACTACTGCAGTCAGAAAACAACAACAAAAAGAACAAATATATAGGTTTTTCAGCGTACAAGAACTTCTTCAAGGCTATAATTGAAGTAAAAAGCTTCTGAATCAAATAAGTGTTGATAATAGTTACCGTAAGTAAACATGTTATTCTGTTATGCTGTCCAAGAGAAATGATAGGTCACGCTTATGAAGTTGGAGATGGCTGATATTAACAAGGGAAAAGATGATAAAATGGTTATTTTATAGATTAAAAGAGACAGCATTGATACAACAGGAGCAGGCATCTACAAACATGACTTGACATGACGGAAGCAAAACCTTCATGTAAAGTGCACATGCATGCCCAGTGTATCCTCTGAGTGTTAAGCTAACTCTACACAGGGTGGAGAATTGATCTGTGTGTGTACTGCAAGTTGAATGCATTTGGGACACCTCAGGCTTGCTGCACATGTGGGATGATCCAACATACTACAGCTATACCAGCTCATTCCTTTTCCACACCAAAGTGTCATGTTCCATAGGATCTCCTGTTAGGAATCCTGCAGTGTTTATAGAAATGCAGTAAGTCTTACTAGACCTCTTGGATCCCAACTACTGCTAAATGATAAATGTAGGCCACTTGTGTCTTTTCCCAAAACCTTCCCAGAGACAGGGAGAGCAGGTTTTCATCTCAGTGAGAATGTGGCTGTGGAACCCTGGAAATAAAATGTTTCTGACCATGAGAAAATATAAGCAAGTAGAAATGTTGTAGTGATTACGGTGGGGCACAGGGAGGGAAGAAGATTACTGTGGCAGGAAAAGAAACCTATACTGAAGTTTAGGTTAATAGACATGGATATATTTCAATGTCAGAAAAAGGAACAACTTTCAGATATCACTTTGTGAATTCCAGATATGACAGTTTCCTTTAAAAAGTCCAGAGGATAGTCTGCTTCCAAATATTCAGTCTTACCTTAGAAATCACTTGAAACCATATAAGAACTCTTTTACCTAGTGGACTGTTAAAACATTTGTCTCACTGGTGTCAGACTCAGGTTTTGAGATTTATGTCCCTGTATCAGTGAGTGAAGGAGCACACAACTCTTCAAAAGAAAAATGTAAGAACAACAATGTTATAGTTTGTAAGATATTTCTTTAGTAAATTTTAGCAGTTTAAATTAATTGTGTTTTAAGCATTTACATGTTGGTTTTGGAAGTATAAAATAACATGTTTGAGAGACAAAAATAAATAAATGTGTGTGAGAGTTGTTTGTAAAATTGCTAAGTAAATATCTAGGCACACAGACTAAATTAGGATGCTTTCATATATGACTATCTTCTAAAGAATTGGTTCTAAGCAGTAATTTTAAGACTTCAAATTTAATATCTCATTAAGAGAAATGAGCTGGAGGGACAACTTCTGCCCGTACTGTGGTTTCACACACAATAAATTGGCATAGTGATTTACACAGAGAACAAAAGAAAGAGTTTAGAAATTTATTTCGAATTGAAGTTTAAGTTTTGAAGAATGCAGAGACATCTGAAAGGTGAAATTCACAGATTTTTCATGCTTGCAGGTTTTTATAGCCTCTGGTAATGCATGTCCTTACTCTGACATCACATGTATGTGGAAAAATGGATGTAATATTTAAAGATTTCTTTTGACAAAGAAAGAATTTCCATTTCCAGAGGTGAGATTTAGCTTTAAAGGCCAATGAGCAGGTTCCAGATGTGTTTTTCAATCGCCAGGCTTTTCTTTCCCTAAGTATTGACAGAGGGAAGATTTTATCAAGGTCTTTGTGAAATGCTTGTTTATAATGAGTAGACATTAGTAGAGCACATCTAAGTGCATATCACTAACAGATGACTAAAGAGAGCATATGGCAAGGAAAAGAAATATATATTTGTCCAGCGAGTGTGGCTTGTTAACACTCCCACACTCATAAACAGTGTTTACATGTACTTACAATATTTTGCAAATCCATTTTCTAATCAGCTAAAAGTAAAAGCCAAATTTTTTTTTCCTATATTGTAGTGTCAGGCAAAGTTGATTTAGACTTTTTTTTTTTAACAAATCAATTAAACAGTGCAGAAGATTTTTACAGTAGTTGTTTTGCTTCAGCATGACATCTTTACAGCAGGAGATGTGTTATTTTCATTTCACAGTGTCAAAAGTTTTGTTTTTGCAGAATGCTTTTTTCTTCTCCCACCTGTCTATCCAAGAGTAATTATTAGACATCCAGATTACACTACAAGCAATAACACAGATCAGAATGACCTGTGCTGATCCTGGTCTGGATCAGGTTACAAGGATTATTTTGAGCTTAATATTTCCCTCTGTTTCTATATGATGAATCATAAAATCATAGTTACAACACCAAGTAAACAGTTTGTAAGCAAAAAAAAAAAAAAAAAAGGTGTCTGAACTGTTAACCTAGTCCCACTAGAGTGAAAAAGGAATCTTGCTATTGATTTAATTTAGGAGGTAGATGAAAAAATGCTGGGGAAATCTGTACAGCTGTTGACATACAAAGTTCCTGATAATTCTGTGATCAGATTACCTTTTTATAATGGAGAGAACCTAGTATCACTGTCTTCTCTGTGACATCTAAATGTGCCAGTGTGTTCATATAGCATTATTAGAAAAAATACAGTTATAGTTTAAAGATGGATTTAGACCTTTGCGTACTTTTCAGAAGGAAGCACTTACAAAGAAAACTGCACAGAAGAACTGGGTTTACTTTTGACTTTCAGTATATTCCTAGAAGATTTTTATTAAATATTTACATCTGAAGTCAAGTATTGTCCTTCATAAAACAGTTTATTCTTGCAATTTAGCTTTATTAAAGTCATAATACTGTTTTAGGATATTATAGACTAGTGCTGTGGGATTGAATTATAAAGAGATTAATTTTAGCTGCGGGAGATAATTGACCCTATAATTCCTATCACCCTTAATCCCAGTTCAAATGAACTAGTGTTAAAAGTGGCAATACTCATAACATAGAACAAGGTCATGACAGTCAGAATTGTTTTTTACTACCAATTAGATTTCCCACTTGGTGCATTTGACTATGTTGTCATAGAAAGGGATTTCAAATGTGGAAATACAGTTTCTTTAGAGGCAAACAGGCATTGGAACTGATGGGCACTTTGCTGTACGTTTCCGAGAGTACAGACTCAAAATGCAAGTATTTTTTTGAGTGCTGACCCCTAAAATTTGAATTCATGGGGGGATTTAGAATGTGTTTGGATCCATGGTAGTGCTAGGAACAAACTAAATAATTTGTATCTGGAAGCAAATTCTCATGAAATTCAGCATTACTATATGGTGGGTCTAGCATGTTTGGCATTGTCTTTTGGGGCAATACTACATCTGAGGTGTATTTCAGATGAAGTATCAGGAAAAAAGTGAGGTATTGCCTGAATAGAGAGTTGTTCAAAAACAAGTCATGTTGATATTTAGCTGTAAATGACATGAAGGTATAAAAAAAATTACAAAGAAGAGATAAATATGATGTATCTTAATAATTCCCTCAAGTGATAGTACCAACTTCAAACATATTAGCACAAGAAATCTTATGAAAAAATGACAGAACAACAATACTTTTGCATAGCATGTTCCATATAAGATAATTTTTCACATTTTTACTAGTTATCCATCAGCATTTTTCCAAGAATTTACAGATTTGAGTTTTGCAGTAAGTTGAAACTGCATGATAAAAAGAGACAGATAATGATAAAAAACAGATGTATATGCAAGCCTAGCTAGAAGGAGAAAAATATACTATTACTGCCCCTCCTGTGAAGTTAATCCTATTTCTTTTAGCTATTTCTTCATTAGCTAATGAGGTCTTAAGAAAAATTAAAGGGGGTTTGAAATGGTGTTTTTGCATCCTTGCCTTTAGGAACTTTTTCAAATATTCATAAGATAGTCTGCCCTTGGAAGGTGCATTAAGTGTGAGTGTAGGCAATAATTACTTCAAACATGGGTGGTCAGAAACCTGCATCTGAAATGGACAAACATAGCAGCTAATCACTTTCCTCATTCAGATTCACTACACTGGCTAGGGTCAAAATGTAAAATAGTGGTGAAAGGAGATATTTTGATGATTAGATTAAAAAAAAAAAAAACCCAAACCAAAAAAAAACAAACAAAACCCAAATGAACTTCAAAGCATGAATTAGATTTGAATTTGGATGCACTTTGTGATTTGCAGTCTTATAAATGAAAAATTTTCTTCTCTCATACTTTTTATTAACAATCAATCTCAGATCAGAAGAAAAGAGTTTGTCTGCTATCTTTGTGAGATGAGTATCAGTGCACTTATAACTATATCCCATTTATGTCACCTTCTCCAGTGCCCCTGGTATCAACCAACATCTCTGTTGACCTCTGGGTAATGAGTCAGATGAAAGTGAAAGGGACCCTCATCTCCTGGAAGCCTTCTCTTAATGTTGATATTATAGTACAACAGGGTGAAAATCTGGAAGACCCTACAACTGCCAGTTCTTATGCCTTTCTTATCTATGAGTAGGGGAACTGCAGTTTCCATTTTCATTTTGATATGCTGCATTTATATTCTTTTAGTGGAAAAACCAGAACTCCTGAAGGAGTGAAAATGGAAATGGTGGATTATTCTGTTCCCACAGTTTCAATTTGCTCCATTTCAGGCAGCACTTTTAGAATGAGGGTGAAATTCTCTGGGGTACATTTGGATCTCCCAGGCATCTTCTGGCATTATCTTGTGAATATGGAAAGAAACTAACACCCCTGAAGCTCTCCATATCTATATAGTGCACTACGCAAAGCTCTTTAAAACCTTTGCTGTGGATGCAGGAGGACCAACTTGTAGATGAGCTCATAGATCACTTGTAGGCTGTTGCTTCTCAAATTGCCAACCACAAAGAAGAAATTTCAGGCAGTGAACAGTGTCTTCATGGTGTAGGTGACTAGCAATTCAATGAAATGTATTATTCTGAAAAAGCTTAAAAATTGCTGATCTTTTTGTCTCACATTCCATTTCCAGAAGTTATAAAGTGATTATTTTATTAATTTCCAACTTCATTATTCCAGTTTTACCCCACTATTGCTGAATTTCTATTTTGTTGCGGTCATCTCTCTTTCTGTAATGATCACCACATCAAAAATCAATACCACAGAAATTCCTAGGTTTTTATTTGGTGAATGTGAAACATTTGCCTGTTACGTTCTTCTTTTTGCCATGAGTAGGTATGGGGCATGTTGACACTCAATAAACTTAACACTAATACTGGCAGTTACTTAATAAAATTTTAGGCTGAGTTAAGTGATCTATAGGGAATGGTAATATTATCCTGTAAAAGAAACTGATGTCACAGTTGCATTCAGAATTCACTGGGTACTTTTTATTGTTTTTATTTTGCAGGTGATTCATATAACAGGCCGGTTACGTCTGAGAGTGTCACTGTCACATGGACGGACAGTACCCAGCCAAATCATGGGACTTGTTGTCGTTGCTCATGCTTTGCCACCTCCTACAATTAATGAAGTCAGGATTGACTGCCACATGTTTGTCACTCGTGTGAATATGGACCTCAATATCATTTACTGTGAAAATAGGTACAGCTTTTAGCTCTGTTTCTCTTTGTTTTAGTTGTGTGTATTCTTTGTTCCATGAGCTTGTCAGAAAGTATTGAAATTTGTGACTCCTGCAATGTCATTCTGGTGGTGTATGGGAGCATTGAATTCACTCTCATCATCACTATCTTCATTACATTCTAAGAGGGTAAAGTAAATTAAAAACTATAATTTGCAGGATGTCTTGCTGGAATAGGGGAAGATAGACCAGAAAAGATTCCTTTAAGCTTTTTCTGCTTTTTACAGTCCTTCGCTGTCCTTCTCAGAGTCAGGATTTGGGACTAGACAGACGTTGATCTGACCTATATGCCTGTCCTTATGCTCCCCCATCCTCCCCCCCACAAGTTTTTCTGTTTGAAGTTTTAAAGTTTTCCAATTTTGAACTAATTTGCAGATTACAGCACATCATGCTCAGTGTTTAATGGAACATAAGCACAGATGGCCTAGATAGTAGACTAGAGAGGTGGGATCTGTTGCAGTTAGAGGTGGGAAAATTGTAGGATAAAATTGGTTAAGGGCATACTGGGAAAGACAGCAGTGAAATGGGAACAGGTGATGAAGAGTTAGTTGAGGGGGGGCCACGTTCGATGTGATAGCAATAAGCAATCCCTGAAGGTGAAAGATAGGATTTAAATTCAGCTGCCTGATCCCTGGGGGCTGGACGGTAGCAGCATCAGGGGCTCCCCATGGTGGTCTGTCAGGACAGGAGCTGGCAGCCAGGGCACACCCCACCACCCCCGTGGGCAGCAGGGCAGCTGGGGGGGTCCAGGGCAGCCCCAGGCACTGGGCACCTCCCTGGGGACAGGCAGTGGCTGGGGCTGGGGCAGCAGGGCTGTGAGCCCCTGGAGACTCTCAGGACCTGACACCCTCGGGAGCTGACATGGGGGTCTGGGCTGTGGGTGGCATGGGAGAAGCCCCACAGACTGACATAGGGTTCTGGCTTTGAGCAGGGTGTGTGAAAGCCCAAGGGAGGGCAGCTGGTCAAGACCATTAAGGCCTCAGGGCCCTGAAATATAAATATAAAATCCAGGGAATTGGTATTTAGAGCAGAGTAAAGATATCTGAGAGGGGAAGTAAATAGTAAAGAAGTTTGGGTCCATTGATGGAAATTTGATGTATGGTAGAAAAGTTGGAAAGGAAGAAGGAAAATAATATAGCCAACAGAAATTTTGCCTAGGGGACTTACCATCAAAATGTGGAACAAACAAGATTACTACTGCAAGTTTTTCTTGTGACAGCAGCCATGGCATAAGTTGAGTGGAACCTCTCTGATATGAGCAATCATAATTGCTCAATCATAGTGGAATACCTATGATCAGGATAGGACATCGATATAAACTTTTCATAAAAAGAGATAAATATTTTGTTGAATCTGGGTCTTAAACTATTTTAAATAATCTTGGATTTCAGTTATGAGGTTGTCTTTGCTGTCACACTCCTCAACTGCTACGATATTACTTGACTATTAGAGAGAACGCTTCACCTAAACTTCCAAAGCATTATCTAAAAGTGAATATATTATTCTCATATTTAAGCTTGGAAAAGCTGCTCCATGGAGAGTGGCTAGCACAAGGTTACAGAGAAAGTGGATAACCATATTAAAGTCTGGGCTTTTTGCCTGTGAGTCTACCTGTGAGAATCCCAATTCCATATAATCTGGCAGCTGGCAACAGAGCTCTGGGGATTAGGAGTAGGATCTAGAGGAAAACTTTTGCCTTAGTCTTTGATTTCACTGTAACCCACCTAGGCAGTAATGGAAAGCTGCTACCGCTGCAGAGTTTTTCAAGGGCCTGTGTGAAATGAGTTGCTGGTATCTATCTAGTTCCTAATGAACAAATTTCCTTTTAACAAAATCACCTGCATTTACTGTTACATTCATTGGCAACCTTCATAAAAAAGCCAGGAATAAAATAGATATGAAAAATGAACTATCCCATTAGGTCAAGTGTTATATGAAATTTTAGGTAAAGTTGGAAACATTTATGCTCTCTGCTGTCAGTTTGGAATTTTTATCAACTCTAAATTGTATATTTTTTTTAATTAAACATTTTTCTTTAAACTTCCCTTTACATTCATGCAGCAATAAAACTTTTAAATGCCTGAGGAAGGCATCACTGAAAACTGTAAAATGCATCAGATGAGGTGCACTGATTGGTAATCACATGGAAAAGGCTGATATCACATGGTAAAGTGTAGTAAGCCAACAAGATAATGTTGAGCTTATTAATGTTTTTCATTTGTTAGTGTAAAGTTAATATTATAAATCTACTTTTCCTTCATTATGATAGATTTTATCTCATATGCTAATGTAGAATGCATATGATAGTACTTGAACTCATGTTGCAATAGTCCCCCTTTAAGGCTCTGTGTCACTTTTATAAAAGTAATAGAAACACTTCTGCTAGTGCTGGGAGGTGAACATGAGCTCACTGAGGCAGCAGGATTTCCACTCATGGAAAATGGAATAAGACTGACAGGACTTGGATTTCATAGTGGGTACAAAGCAGAATATGACTGAAAACTGGGAGAATGATAAAAAACAGAAGATGGGAAGGCATTAACTGAACAGCTGATTGAAGCTGTCAGATTAATTATCTGGGTGGTTGCCAAGGCCATTTTCTGAGTCAGGGAAGTTGGTATCTCTCTTCTGGGACTGTAGAAAAGGAGATAAGTATCCCATCCTAAATATACAGGCTTGACTCCTGGCACTTGCAGACAGCCAGGAAAATCTTTGTGGTGCCACATTAAAGCAAGCACAACATTGATGAAAACAGAGAAAAATGGATTCATGCTGGGCAAGCTGTAAGCACTATTTATGGAGCAATGGGGAGTTACTGGCAGCTGCAGGGAGTATGGAGCAGAAGCCATGCCACTTAACTGAAATGAATGCTCACAGTGGACCATTGGATCAGCAGGGGTGAGATCAATAGTACTCCTAGTTTTCCAAGTGGTTGCCTGCTTGCGACAGCAGTGAGCAGGAGTGACATTACTCAAGTCTTTGGGTGCATCTTGTTACTTTCCCCTGAATGAAGAGATCTGCATCAGATTCCTGGGCTCAGTGTACAGACTGGTCAACAGTCAGCTTCCCTTTGAGACAAGATCTATTAGCTAGTACAATGGCTCTTTCAAAAAATAATATTTTGCTTTGAGAGTGTAAAATATGGCTGTAAAATTTTGTTGCCTAAAATGCAGTATGTTAATCTACATCTATTTTGCAAATGTAGGATTCATGTCATCTAAGCTTCACCATCTAGTCTAAAATAGTCTGAAATTTCTTTACTAGTCAGTGGAGTGTGAAAAGCACCTGCAGAGGACAAATCACATCACATGGTGATAAATAACTAAAAGCAAAAATAAAGAGACTGCTGCTAAAGTACAGCATCAGTCTGTGTGTTTTCAGAGTCAACTGCTACGGGTTGGAGACCATCTGGAGGGAGTCGATAGCCCAGCTTAATGTGGACTGCTATAGCCATACCTGCTGCTATATGTCCAAAAGGAAATAAGCACATGGAAGAGGTTTGGCTTGTTAGCCATACAGTGGTTGTCAATAGTTCCTGCAGATATGCAGAAACAGTCTTTTGTTGAGAGCCTCAAATCTACAAATGTGTGCATAATGTGTTCATAATTCAACAGAGTGCTGTACCATATACCTACCTTTAAATTTGAATAATCTTAATAGTCCTGTAAGTCAGTGGAACCATTGATCTGCTCAAAGATAAGCCTGTGCTTATGTTTTACAGCATGAGGCCTGTCTATTCAGTAGAACCAAGTTCTTACTCATCATCCTGTAGCCAAAGATCTTTTGCACAGACAGAGTTTTGGTGTCTTAGTAGGAGGCTTGGAAGCCTTAGTTGTTAATAAGACAACTTGACTGCATCAAGAAACAAAATGAGAGTTTATTCCTCTTCATCTAAGGTTACAGTTCTACTCAGAAATGGCAGAAACATCTTTCGTCTTCCTTTTCTTGTTTACATTCTTGCATCTTTATGTTCCACTGTGCAGGGATTTCTAAAGTACAAAAGGATCTTCACACACAATTATGCATATTTCTAAAACTAATATACTTCATCAAAACTATCTAACAACACACAGTTATAGCCAAATATTAACTAAGATATATTTTGTAAAATTGGTGAATTTACATAGTTCTTATCTATCTTAACTTTATTAATAGAGCTCGTCACTTGCCTCACTCCACAGAATATTAGCAGGCTTCTTCTCTCAGTTTGCTGTTAGCCAAGGTCATCTAGCAGATTCCACTGTTATCAGTGAGGCCTCTGTCTTGGAAACTGCTTCTGAATCCTTAGTCTGAAAACCTGCAAAATGCATATTCCAACATCATCCTATTACTCTATTTTGTCAAAGGACTTTGGTGCCACAGGATCTGTCTCCTAACAAGTGCTCTAAGATATACCATATATACTCTACTTTCTCCATGCAAATGATTTCTTTTCCATCTTTAATACCTTTGATATAAGCATGAGTGTCCTATTTGATGTAGGTTATTTTGCTTCTGGTTTTGGTGTCATTGCTTATCATGGATAATGTATCCATGTATCTGGATATTCTCTCTCTTCTTCCACATTTTTAATTTTATAAAATTCTATGTTCTTCATAAGTCTGTTTGAAACATCTTTTCCGTAACATTATAGAATCATAGAATCATTTAGTTTGGAAAAGACCTTTAAGATCCTGTAAATTAAACACTGCCAAACACCACCACTAAACCATGTCCCTAAGCACCACATCTACACATCTTTTAAATACCTCCAGGGCTGGTGACTAAGCCACTTCCCTGGAAAGTCTATTCCAATGCTTGATAACTCTTCTGGTGGAAATTTTTTTCCTAGTGTCTAATCTAAACCTCCCCTGGCGCAACCTTGAACATAAAGGATTGTGAATCTGCTTCCCCAGTTGCCTTGCTGTGTTTGTTAATTTTTATCTGTGAAGACTTTACATAAACATGCTGCTGCAGAGAAACAAAACCCAGCTGAGCAAAATTTACCAGAGGGGGAAGCAGAATAATCATCTTCTGTGTTACCCCTGTGAGCTGTAGCACTCGCAGCCTGGGAATGCCATAGGGCAGTGGCCTACCTGGAGATTGCCTCTGGGAGGCTGACAGGGTGGGATTTTCTCTCCCTGATCTTATCATAGAATATGCTAAGTTGGACAGGACCCACTGGGATCATCAAGTCCAACTCCTGGCCCTGTGCAGTTCACCTCAAGAATCACAACATGTGCCTGAGAGCATTGTCCAAACAGTTCTAGAATTCAGACAGGCTTGGTGCAGTGACCACTTCCCTGGGGAACCTGTTCCAGTATCTTGAAGCAGAGCCATCTACAACTAGAAAACACACAATTCTTGGGGCCAGAGAAGAGACTGCAAATTGTGCCAGTGAGGTGAGTGTAGATATGAGTGGAGAAACCTGAGTTCTGGTTCCTGCACCATGCACTGTTTATACACTTAGTTTAGTATAAAAAGATAATATATGGGGGACAAGAATGTTTAAATCTCAGGCTCCCTTCTCTCTGGTGGAGTTTCTTATCACTTGACCTTTTTCTCCCTGCCAAATAATTCACTGTGCAACCAAAGTAGAGGTCAACAAGAGGGATAGGGAGTCCTACTGCCACAGTTCCAGATTTGTCTTTATCCCACTGAATTGTGTCCTCCCCAAGAAGGTAGGAGAGGTGCTTTTCAACCATAGTTTGTGATAAACATTATCCCCAGGTGGGTATTCCATATTTCTTTAAGTGTTGTAACTACTAGGCAGTTGTTTGAAGGTGCACATCTTTCAACGTGAAAGTGAGAGAAGGCTGTTTGTGCTAAATTTACTTTGACAAATTTACAAGTAAATTTGAGTCCACCTGCATGTCCTGTGAACTTTTTCATGTTTGTTGTTTCAGGGATTTTTTTCAGTTGGGTTTAAACCACCAGTGTTGCTGTGGTACTGTCTGATGCATCCATTCTCCTTCAGTCTTTCCAGTCTGCATTCTCCCTACTTCAGACACCCAGGCAAAAACAGCTCTTCAAACCAATGGCTGTGTTTGCCCCTCTGCCTGCTGCAAACTTCTCAGACCTACACAGTTCAGGTTCTGTTTTAGGCGTGCCCCAGGATCCCACTCCAGTTATTTCAGCTATCTGGTTATATCAAGAGGTTTAGTGTTTCTTGCACTCCCTTAAATGGATGACAATTATGTCTCAAAATTGCAAAGTGGGTTTAACCCTAGTCATTACAGATTATTTCAAACTCTAAAACAATTATTCTATGTCTAGAAAACAGACATACTTTTAAATGTTTGTGTGAGTAAAATGTTTTCCAATGTTCTTTTTAATGTCTGTATTGCATTTAAGGACACTGACACCTTGACTCTTCATGATACAAGTTTACACACACACAGACACAAGCTCACAGGCACACAGACTAATGCACACAAAGGTCTGCAGGACAGATTTTGAAGTTTCTATGTGCAATAAACAACAAAGTCCCAGTTGAAAGGGTCCAGAGTGAAAGCTGAGCTCCCAAATGAATTAGACTAAAAAAGATAACACCCTGAGGCATCTGTGTGTCTCAGCATTTGAATTATATCCCTTGAAATATCAGTTTGGACTTGGTGCCAAGAAATGGTTGAAAATCTTTTTCATGAATATACCCAATAGAAGACCAGTCTGTTGAAATGAAATGTGTCTCTAATCATTTGGTATAAACATAACATGTTTCTACTTTATTATGTAACCTTGAATCATCTTAGTCTTTTAATGAGGATTTTGGATTGTCAGTAATGCTTTACAATTCCATGGAATTACATTGTCTTGGTGTTATGCTACTGGGAAAATATGCACCAGAATTTAATTTTCCACTTATTTAAATGGATAAAATAATTTCCAGGATTTTTCTGTTTAAATCTTTTTTTTCCTTTTTTTTTTTTTTCCCCCCTTTTAAGGCCTTGTGTCGTTTGTACAGATATTCTATTCAAATTACTATAGTGGTGAAAAAAACTTTTTAGCAGATTTCACTTTCTGAGTCATTTGACAGTTCTTTTATTCTTTTCCTTCTTGAATTATAGGCTGTATATTCTTTTTTTTCCTTTTTAGGATTAGTGATTACATGGATCTGACCCCTGTAGATATTGTAGGGAAGAGATGTTACCATTTCATTCATGCTGAAGATGTGGAAGGCATCAGACATAGTCACTTAGACTGTAAGTACTTCCATTTTTGTCAAAATACTCTGGTACCACACTTGATTGTTCCTGAACTATTATTTATACTCCACACATGGTGTCTTCATCTTGCACTTGCTTTTTTTTTTGTCATAGGTTTTCATAGAGGATGTCTCAAATGTAACTTTTTGTATGATTCATTGTCAAGTCTTTTTATAGACATATAAGATCATTCACATATGTGGAAATAAAGCATTATATTTGTATTAACAGAGCTTCTAGCAACTGTTCATTTACATGTGCTGTACATTATTTTAATCCTTCAAGGAGGTATTGCTTAGGCAAGAAACTCCCTCCCTGGCACAGAATATGAACTCCTTCTGTGAGTTTGGGGGGTTTTTTTCTGAATCATATTATGGAGGACAAAAACTGCAGCCTAATCGAGATTTCACTGGGTTTTTCAATACAGAAATGAGCTGCAGCTCTACTAATGCTTTAACCACCCTATGTGTTAATATCTAAATGGCCCTCATCCTTATAGCATCAAAGTCCCTGTTGTTTGCACACAGGTAGCATCTGATTAGGATAAGGATAGCAGAAGTACAAAAATATTACAAGAGACACACCTTACTAGAGAACATATAAAATGTCTGTCTATGGAGGAAGAGAGGTTTAGTTTGGTTCCTTGTAATTAAACTCTTTGTATTCCTCTTATTAAAAGCCATAGGGCCTAATTCTATTCTTGTTGAGATCTGTTGACTTCAGTGATAGGGCTCCTGATTTACCCTGGTGTGAAAAAAGACTTATGCCCCTAATCTCTAATTTATCTGCATGCAGTGCAGCCAGATAATTCTTTGGAAGTTTCAGTGACTGACTGTGTTTCTTATGATTGACTTTTGTGTTTCTCTTAATGTAGAAGACTATCTGCAAACTGCTTCTTAAATTGAGTCACAGATTTGAAAAACTCTGCTCCCCCTGCACCATGTCCTACTAGCATTTCCTAATAGAAGGGCAGCAGCTCAAATGCAGCCACGCTTAATTAGATTTTACAAAACCACATGACTCCAATAGAAGGCAGTATTAAATGTTTGGTCCCAAATTATTTTGCTTGATCTACAAGGGAAGATAGGAAGGTAACTGCAACTTGAAAACTGGAGAACAAGGACAACTTCTAGGGTAACATATGGCAGCCAACAGCAGGACCGAGCTCTGTAAACCTTTCAAATAGTCCTTGAAGTTTCTAGAATGCAAAGTACATTCTGCATAGGAAGGTCAAGTCAGATATATTTCTGCAGAAAAAGAATAAAATAAAATAAACTATCCAAAAAGATAAAGTAATTTTGCATCATTTACATTTTGAGCATTTAATATCCAGGAGAATATGTCAGTTGCTGAAAAATGAAGTAACAAATTCAGAAACTTACTTGGAGCTCTTGAGACTGGAAGTCAGAAATGACAAGCTGCACTTCCACTGTGATATCTGACCAAGGAAATGAAAGATATTTATGACTCAGAGTTAACATATCACCTGGCATAGATGAACATCCCATTTAAAAACGACCTTAATCTTCTGAATGGCTACTTCTCTCTGAAATAGAATATGCTTTACGAAACATTCATCTTCAAAAAGATTAAACATCTTTGTAGAGTATGAGTGTAGTGTGGTCCAGTGTATAAGCACTGGACTAGGACTCAAGAGACCGTGGAGACAGGAATGGCTTCTAGAAAACCGCTTCACCTTACCATGTTCCTGCTCTCTGTGTTCAGTTTTGCTGACTGGATTGCAAACTTTATAAACACAGGGACTTTCTCCTGCTGTCAACATCCATCAGTGGGGTTCAAACCTGACTATGTGGCTATAGCATAATTATTCTTGCTGAGCTATTTTTTTTGTTTTCTTTCCAATAGATGAGGCTGGTTACATCTTTTACGTGTAGTTTTTCTCTTGTTTTATAGGAACACTATATTCATACAATCATTTAGGCTGGAAGGAACTCTGGGATATTATCTAGTCCCACCTAATGCTCAAAACTGGATCAACACTGATTCAAAGCAAACTTTTTAGTACTTTTTCTAGTTGATGTTGAAAAACTTTAAGGTCAGACTTTCCACAACTTCTCAGAGTGACCTGTTCCAATATCTTAATGAAGGTTTAGTTATCCTCAAAGTGGGTTTTTTGCGTTTTTTTCCTTCTCTCCAGTTGTAATTTCCCTGTTTCGACTGTGCAGCTCACGGTTCCACATTTGCAGTAGCCTCCTTGCAGCTATGCTGCTACGTTCCCCCAAAGTCACCTCTTCTTCAAGCCAAACAAGCCTGGTTCCACAGCCTTTCCTCACAGGGCAAGTACACCAGCCCTTGGGACTTTTGCTGAGTCGTCTGCTCAGCTTACTGAACTTTATCAATATATTTCCTATGGTAGGAGCCTAAAATTAAATCCCAGATGTACTCAAAAGAGTGAAGGGGGATAAAGACTTTCTGTGCTCTACTGGCTTTACATTTTTTTAGTAAAACCCTGCTGATTCATGCTTAGCATACTGTCCAGCCTGACCCCCACAGCCCTTTCCACAAAGTAACAACCCAGTCAGTCAGTCCCGACCCTGTGACATTGCAAGGAATCAGACCATCCCAGACACAGGACTTTGCATTTGCCTTTTCGTGTTCAAACTCATGCTCTGTATGATCTTCTAGTTTAAATAAGTCTTGGGAATAACTGAGGGAGTACACCTGCCCAATATAACTCCTGCAGAAGCTGAAGTGGTTCATATCTTTGCCCAAAGAGATGTTCAGTTTTCTAGCATTTAAAAAATAATGTCTGAAAACCAAAAGAAAGAGACCCTTAAATCCCAAAACTCTTCATATCAACTTGTCAATCCAAGGAAATCAAATTCAAACCAAATTAGAAAGAGAAAATCCTCCTGGTCTAGTGAAAATTAAATTTAGAACTAAAATTTATGAAGTGGCAGATACTGGCTGTAGAAGGCAAAACCCAGCAGAACCACAGTTCACCAAAACAGACAGCACAGGGTATTAGCCAGTATAATACAGGAAATAATTGCTCGAGATCACAATGGGAAAAAACAAACAAACAAAAAGCAGTATTATGAAATATTTTAAAGAGAAGATGGAAACTGAAGTAATGGTTTGAAAGCACTAGTGGAAGATAGAAGCAAGACTTGGGAAAGCAGCAACCTGTAAGCTGCATTTGATGGAGGACTGCAGAATACAACTAAACACCTTGGTTCATTTTTACAGGAAATAAAATAATTTTTAATGATTAAAACAAGAAGAAACCCAAATTGCAGTGGTAGATTTAAGCATAAAAAGAAACACAAATAGAACTTCTACTCTGCCTATTCACTGACAATATACCACACAAAAAAATAAGGAGAAAGTAAGACCACTATATCCTGCCATCTCATCTAGGATATTCAAAGACATCAAAGAGGAAAACAAGCAAAGAAGAAAATGTTGCACAAAATCACACAGAAAAAAATCAAGAGGGCTGTTGATGGCTTCAGATCATAGCAGCCTATTAGAAACTTTGAAAAACAGGCCTTGTTAAATCTATCTCAGATAAAAGAAGGCAAAAGCAGTTTCAAGAATGTGACCGTAACAACTATAGTGGTGAAGAAGGTCTGCAAGACTATAGCAGTCTTTTGTGAGGGAACTACTGCCCTAATGAAAGGTCAGATATGGTCAGTGGACAAGCTTTCATTGGCTTCAATGTACATGGGGATTATGCCCTAAAAAAGCAATTTTTTTACAGACTAAAATTCTGATTGGGTAAAGTAAATAGCAAAAATTCTATTAGGTTCAGTGGGGTCAAGATTTCTACTTAGAGATTTATGTTAGTTATACTTTGATGCCCTCATGAATTAATATTCATACTCTAACTGTGCATATGCCTACACTTACAGCAACACAATCATACATGCCATGATACCACAAGCTACTGAAACTTTTTTTTTTTTTTTTCCAAACGGAAATAAAAAGTTTATGGCTTGTTGCTTCTATCTTGTTTCATTCAAACTTTGAATGATCATGCTTTTTGACAAACCTCTCAGCCAACTCTTTGGTGTTACAACTTCTACTTATTAATCTGTTTCCTATTTTATACTGCTTCATGATTTCAGAAGTTTGGGAACCCTCTCATGAAGATGAACATCTTTACTGTGTTTGTTGAACAAATTACTGGTGGAATCATGACAGATATCACCACAGATCAAGTCTCTCTCACAGAGATTATAATTAAAATGTTCTCTCTTCTAACATCCAGCACACCGTCCAACATCATGGCCCAGCCATTAGCTCAGCTAACACAAAGAAACTAACTGCAACAACTTGTGTTTGAATCCAAACTCTCAAAAATTACAGTTCTGGCAGCACCCTGGCTCAGATAGAATCTCTACAGAGCTCCTCATTAGGATATGTGGCATGAAAGAGCTGTAATTGAATGGTTCATGTTTCATGCATTTATGTCATGCATCTAGAACTAACATCCTAGAAGGGCCCCTCATGCCTCCTGTTGTACTTTACCACTTGTAAGAATGCGGAAAGTTACAAGATCCTCTCTATTTACTTCTCTCTGCTGAAGGACTGAACTGCATGTTAAGCACAGGGCAGTCCATACACTTTTACCAAGCCGTGAGTCCGTGCACAAGTAGAACTGTCCTTGTTCCAATGGCATCAATGACAAGTATCCCTGATCTCAAAACTAGTAGGATACATTTGATGTCAAATCAATATCAGAAATCAAGTGGATTAATAAAATTACTATTGTATCAGGTATTAGCAATTTCATTGTCTGTAGAACTCAGCAAGGGCAATTGATGCTGCCCTTTTTAAGAATTACATTTCATGTTAAAATGAGTGGATCCCATATGCTGTAGGAGTGCTGATCTTCCATTTAATTGGAAAAAATTAATCGTCTTCATTGAACTCAAGTACTTGATGTTACTGTTCAGTGAAGGCCATTAAGAGCAGCAAGGAAGGGTAAATGTCAAGACCTTAAAGGCAACCATATACATATTTTTGGGCAAATATAGGATAATATGCCACCATTTCAAAATTAATTTCCTGTAAGAACACTGTCAACTGTATATACCCACTGGTTTTGGTATATAATATGTGCTTTTTCATTTTGGAATCCTAATTGAGGTCTAAATTCAGAAACCTGGCACTGACAAGAAAGATATTGTTGTCCTCAGCTATTGCTTAGAAAATATCATCCTCTTTCTTCAGGATTTGATTTACAGCTATAAGAAATACAATTCCTCAGGAACAGTGAGCCAGAGCAGTTCATTTCCCATAAAGCAAAGGTCTCTGATGAGTATGTTTGGTAGCAATCCCTCTGATCTACTTTGTCTGGTTTCCAGTGGTTAGAATAATCCAGTCTTCCTGAAAATAAACTCTTCCACATTCACCTTTTTCACGGCTCCCCTGTTTTTCAAGGAATATTAACCCCTCAGTCTGCTTTTAAATCAGCTATATATTCATGATTTCTTTTATGTATGCTCAGTAGAAAAATTATATTACTGTACAAAATATTGCTTAGTGGTTTAGCCTACCAGCTGTAGTTGAACTAACCCTTCTAACTTATGCACAAGAGTTATAATTTTTTATTCTCTTAATAACCTCAAACGCATGAAAAACAAATAGAATGAGTTGATAATTTCTAACAGTAAAATACTTCACATATTTTGCTATCATGCTGTGGAATAACTCTGCAATGTCAAGTAGCTCACAATTAGTAAAACTGTAGGGGGAAAAAAAGAAGTGTTTTGATCCTGAGGAATTTTTATCCTAATCAGATCGAAATTTCAATGCTCTTGTAGTGCTTAATATCTTCAATAACCAAAAAAATCAAACTGATTCCAGTGTCAGGTTTTACATTCAGGGAATGAAATAAAATGCTAAAATATACAAATTAATCTCATGTTTGTACAAGTTTATTATCATCACTAAAAAGCAAGATTGATTCCAAATTAGGCTAATAGAATGTCAGGGGTTTAGCTAGTTCTTAAACCAAGTCCACCTGGTATCCTGATGACAGCCTAGGGTACATTGTATTGAAAGTACTGCAGAAGTGGTGCTCTCACCATCTGTAGAGTCTTTCTCTTGGTCCATATTATGGGCCAGCAAAGATTTCTGTGTTAGGCACTGGCATCCTTAAGTCCATTTGATTGGAAATAGTGATGATAGAGCAAGATGAGGAGATAAGAAACTGGAAGAAATGGAAGCACATAAAGAAAATGTTTTTGGATTCATACAAGGGAAAAAAAGAATCATGGGCTTTGATTTTAGCACATGCCTAATGTTTGTTTTCCAGTCCTAAAGAATCCTAAGCATGTCTACGTGTCATGTCTTTTAGTCATGCTCTGAAATCCTGGAGAGGTTGTATTTGCTCCTGCAAATGCTTCTTTGGGTTATACAAGACGTTGGCCTGTCTATGTTTAATTTTTCTATCTGCTTCTTGAAGAAAGCCAAAGGTACTAAAAGGACTAAAAGGTACTTTTAGAAGAAGGGGGGAAACACTGAAGTATGCAATTATGCACACCTTGCACCCTTGTTTTCTCTGTAATATGCTATCAACTCATGGCTGGTTCATTCCTTGAAAGATAAGAATTTATACCACTGCTTACATTTGGTGTTCTAATTATTCATATAAATAGTCAGATATCATTTTCAATACCAATAAATTTCTAGTATTTGTGGTACTTGGTGCCTCCGTTGTTTGGTTTTTTTCACATGCAAATTGTGTGCTATTGGAGAAATATTTTCTGTATGTAGATAAAAATCTACCAGAAGCATCAGATCTTTTTGATAGTAAACAAACCAGAAAAGTCTACAAAGCCAGATCTTTAAATATTTAAATCACTACTGCTGAACCTAATTGTAGATTTTACCTTCTGTAGCTTACCTATACATAGTTATTTCGCAGGATGTCTCAGATATAGTTTGCATTTATAACCCTTTAACTTAATTCCTGATGTTATTTCATCTTCAAATATTAAATCTAAAGTGATACTGATTTAGTACATTCACATTTTAGTTTGTAGCTTTTGGTTGTAAGTATTCCACAGTTAATAGTCTGCTGAGATTTGCAACTAAACTCCTCTCCTACTTCCACTTTAAAAGTGTGTGTGATACCAGCTGTATAAGTACAACTACTGCAGTAAGGGATTATAGAGTAATGATTGAACTCTGACATCTGCTCACAATCTCTGGGTTTCCCTGTTACTCCATTAATAATTTTCTTTATTTTCTAAAGTCTCTTTGTGCTCAAAATTTCTGACTCCAAAGATGACTCTATACTCGGGTATTATTCTTGTAGAATAATGCAGAAGCATATATTAAATTGCAAAGCCATGGGAATAAAGGTTTTTATTGTACACCTCCACCACCTTCATCTTCAGTTTGTCCACCAAACTATTTCCGTGCTGACTTTTTGCTACAGGATGTAAATGTATGACGTTTTTAAAAAGGAGAAAACTATTTCAATCACATACCTTTTTACCTTCATTGATGAGGTTTGCTCCTAGATTACTGAGAGCAGAATTGTCAATTACCTTGTAGTCTAAATCAGGAAGTGTGTTGCTCCATTGAAAATCAAAGGATGGATTAAGGATTTTGTTTGTAGTTTACTAGGCTGTGAAATGCCCCATCCTAAAATGTCACCATGTGAAGATATGTTTAAACTGTTGCAGGTCTTTCCAGGGCTTTAGGAACACATCTGTGCTGTGGGCTTTTTTTGCTTCTTTTTCGAATGTCTGGACAGTTGACCTTGTGTCTCCGAGGGAGACAGTTTTCAAAGCGAGAAGGATATGAAAATAGTGTCCCTAAACTGTGTAGCATATATCAAATGTGTGACAGTGGGGCAATAGGTCTTATTAGCACTTGTTTGAAAGAACCTGCATAAATCACCTGTGCCTTTGCCGTCTGTGAGTCATCTGACCAGTGGTGGGTCGATGTTGGTTTTCATGTTTAATAACTTCTAAAGTGAGCGTGCTGGTGTGAGACTTTTGGCTCAGTGGGCTTTGGGGAATGCCCTGCCAAGCACCTGAAGTCTTTGTCCACAATGTTTTCACGTTGGTAAGTATTGGTTCTGAGATGCACAGTTCTCTTATTTTTATTTTAAAAGGTGGTGTTTTGGGGGTTTTTGTCAGTGCTAAGATATCTTTTTAAGGCTTGTGAAGAAAGGTTGAAAGTTTCATTTTGTTTCCTTTACTTTTTAAAAATCATCTGGTATAAAGGGACAGTATGCTTCAAATGTCATTTACTGCGAGACATGAGTATCTGTGCAGTGGTTAGAGGGTGTTTGAACAACATGCAGTTGTGCCATGCCACTATGTGCTGTGAGAATAGGCTAGAGATTAGGCTGAGGAAACCATTCATTTCACTCAGCCCAAGCATCCAAACAGGGACTTACACCAGAAGTTAAAACATGTTTAAAGGGATCCTGTCCCTACTCTTTAACCTGAGTAATTCAAAAATAGAATTATTTCTGCCAATATGCTTCTGTGAATCTTCCATCTGTTTTCCTATTTGTAGGAGATATATGTATGGTCTGCTGATGTACTTAGTATGGAAAGGGTTATATTCTAAAGTAATTAATCTTACATAAGTTGTCATATGATGGACATTAATGTTAGGGAAGAGATGGAGTACCGATTTAAGTTTCTTGAGCAAGCAGGGCCAAATTTCTTCTCTGATGTTGAGTTTTAGTAGCTAAGGGCAAAATTTGGATCTGGGATTTCATTTGATACAGTTTGAACAGAGAGTTCATTAATGATAATGGAAGTTCTGTCTGAAGTTGGTGTTCAAAGAGGGATTGGGTTTCTAAACGACCATTTCAATATTATAGCAGAAGGAAATCACTCTATGGCAGGACTGAAGTCACGGGGAGAGAGACAAATCATGAGGGAAAGAAAAAGTTAAGAAAGAAAGAAGTAAATTTAGAAAATCCTAGGTAGACAAATCTACTGTTCATTTTTCAACCCAGTTTGTCATAAAATAATCTTACATAGTTAATTTACATCAATTTTATCTATAGAGGCAACAGAAAAGTTTTCTGATACACATGCCATAAGTTTCCATTGAATAGTGCATCTAATGATACACTGAATTATATACTATAATTCTGTCATTACATTTGACCAATACCTACATAATGTTTTGAAATAAACATCCTCCCTAAATTATATATATATTTAATAGTTATGGTTATGCATAATTATAAAATTGTCATTTTAAATGATGGACCATGGGCAAATGGTATGTTACAGCCATCATGAAAGGAAAGGAGAAGAAAAGTGTATCTGTTGTTCAAGTAGAATATGATGATTTGTCCTTGGTGGTGGGAAATACTTTTTTTTGTGGTTTTGCTGGTTTTAATAATTTTGTACTGCTGTACCAATGCCCTGGGATTAGGATAGGTTAAAAAATCCAAGGATGTTTTTCCAGACTATTTTCACAATGTACTTGATTTTCTTCCCTAGCTAGACATGCAGCATGCAAGACTTTCCTCATTTTTTTTCACTTGGCAGGTTATAAACTTTGATCCTTATATCAATCCACATTTTTTAACAGTTTGACTCAGACCACTTTTAACATATGCTTTTCTGTAAAGTGAAGCAGGAAAATATTCCTTGCTTTATAAAGATTCTTAAGGTTTCAATTTTTTCTAAATGCTTAATTAAGGCTCTTTTTTTTTCTGCAGGGATTTTGATACTTAATTTTGTCTAATTTATCAAGTTTATATGTATGTAACAACCTTATACTGGAAGAGTAAGCAATATTTCATATTGCAGAAGTAAGCAATGAATCATTTGCCATACTTGGCATTTTTAGAGTGACTATATGCTTAAAAGAATTATCCCAGATGAATTAAGAAGTTAGGTGGGAAGTTGAATATTAGTAAGGTGCAGTTTTCTTTTATGAACCTGATCTGCTAGTTCCTGCTTAACTTTGGAAAAGATGAATTTATGTTTATAACCCAGCAATTATTACTGTCTGATATACATAACACAGTAGCAGCCAAGCCTCAGTCAGTGGCCTTGACACAATAGACTGCATTCTACCCTGTCCTAAAAAAAAATGTCCTCTGTCCAGCACTTAGAGCTTTCTCCTGTCATATACTGGGAGTAAAATGCAGCTTTCTAAAGCCTCACAGAAACAGTATTTTTTTCTAGACCATTATCATCTTTCTATTTTTTTCTTAAAAGAGCTCTGTTGAGGTACAGTAAGTCACACAGGGCTGGTAAGCAAGTGCATGCAATGAGGAGAGGTAGAGAATTAACATCCCCGGGGACTTTTGTGATGCAAAGGTGGCATTGTTGACTAAGCAATCTGCTGTGAAGGCCATACTTTTGGCCTGGTATGTAGAGTATGCATTTGCACACTCTTCTGGCTTGTATCCCCTCCTCCTCACCCTGACCTATGTAGCAGATCTGAAATCGAAATGTTTGTGGAGAAGTATAGAGATGTCATGCAATTGCTCACCAATCCTATCATCCAGCTCCTAATTCTGTTTAAGTAACAAGCATCATTCAACATTGCTAAATATTTTTCATTGCTAAAATCCAATTTGTGGATACCTACTATTTAAAACATCTAGCTCACTAATTGCAAAATCTATAGAAAAGTCCTTACAACTTCAAAGACTCACTTGATCCTTGTAGCTGTTATAAATGGAAAACTGTCTCTGTTACAAGCAAATAAGGCACTTAATGCACTCTTTCTGGCTGTGATGCTATTTTTCCTGAGGGTTTTGAAAATGACCTTCCTGTAAGCATCAAGGACTGTAACTTTTCAGATAAAGAAACTTGTTCTTGTTTTAAGTCTATGCCTGGTTCATTCCCCTATAGCCCACAGTTTTCAAAAGCAGAAGAAAAAGTAATCCAGAATTAAAAAAATAAAAACCCCTCTGTTTCCAGAACGAAGTTACCCTGTCAGCTTGCCTTGGGCCTTAGGTGGAGAAGTGGAGATTAAAGAGTCAGTATTCCTTTTCATGTTTCATCTGCCAGTTTTGTGAATGTAGAAAGAGTACTTGTGGCTGCAGCTAAGTATCCGACTGTGGTATTAAGTATGGCATTTTCATCCACATGCAGTAAATTAAAAATATTCTTATAAGTTTATCAGGAAAGCAATTCAGTATCAATACCACCCAGTCACTGATAAAGGTATTTCAAGGAGAAGGGTGAATAGCACAGCAGATGTAACCTCAATATTTTCAGCAATTATAAAGAGCCTCTTTGTGAAACTGTGTGAATATGTAAGATGATCTCATCATTTCCTATTTACTCAATACTTACCTGAATACGTAATATAGTGTAGCTTTTAAATGCATATGCACATGAGTAAAATGTCCTTTTGTAAGAGACCTCACTAAAAGACTGCTTTTGATACACAATTTCTTCATCTCCTCTTCAAACTGAATTAAGCTACTTCCTTCTTTTAAAACACAACTCACTATTTAGAAGCTTTGGCTTTGATTTCTCAGAACAGCCTTACAGGAAGAAACTATGTTCTTTTTCTTTTTGTAACCATATTTCTGAAGACAAACTTGTACTGATTTATTTTGATTTTCTAACAGAAATAGGTTCCTGCGAAGAACACTGACTGTTTCTTCTTTTCCCCCCTCCTTCATTCCACTGCTACAAGAATATTGCTGTGCGCAAAGCTACCAAGGAAAACTGAAATCCCTCTGTTGGGAACTGTGTACACAGCAATATATTCATATTTTGAGAAATAAGGGAGAGTTCTTTTTTTATTTTTTCTTTTAGCTCTTAGCATGGCATACTTTGCACTTCTCCACTGAACTCGAATAACTAGGTAACACTTCAGCAAATTTTAGTCAAGTTTAGCATCCACCATTTTAGGGAATTAATATGTGTAGCAAATGTAAAGGTCACCAATTTAAAAATATTAACCCCAGCTAGCCCATTTGACTAAAGGGTTTATATTTTATTTTATGTATTTTTTCAGTTAAATATAAATTTAAATATATATAATATAAATTAATATTTTATATATCTATATGAAATTATGTAATCCAATCCTGCATAATCCTATGTAACTTTAGTCACATGAGCCATCCCACTAACGTGGTCTCACCTTTCCCAGTACTGCATTGTCTGCCGGACTGGGTACTCCATGTATAATACAAATAGAAATATAAAATTATTTGCATTGCTCAGTGAGGGATTTGCTGGAATACATCCAGGATGTGGTCTACAAGGCATTACATTTTCAGAAGTTTGTGCCAAACTGAAATGTGTGGTCCCTTGCTAGTTACAAAACATAACTTCACAAGCAAAGTTTAGGGTAGACTAATTATTTGTTTTCATTTCTTCTCAAAATCAGTAAATTTATTAACGGATTCTCTGCACCTGCAAACTGAAGGTCCTCAAAGTGAAACTGGGCTTTACTAAACTATCAATAAACCAGACAGATTTCCCTCCCTGATTGCTTTTTCTAATTTCTTTTTTTCCTCAAGATTCTCATCTAATTTCTATGTTGCAGCTTGGCAATGCCAACAGTTAAAAAAATACTGTCAATTAGAAAATATTTCCAATTTTTGTCATTATTTTCTTTCATCACATAGAGAAATTTCTTCCCAAGGTATACTATGAGCTTTCAGAACTGACTTGGGGGTTCCTCGTGCACTCTCAAAGGACATAAGAACCAGATTTAGCAGCACAGCACAGCTGGCCTGCCAGAGAATCTCTTTACAGAGAGAATTTTTATATTGAATCATGGGACTTCCTTCAGAGCATGGTCCACAAATCTCTTATATGAAATGTGCAGGAAGGAAAATCCTGTGTATCTGGTAATATATCTGAGCTGGCCAAATAGAGAATAGGAATTTGCAGGTAGATGAACTTCACAGAAGGCTCATTTTTAACACAGTATTTCAGACATTCTTTGCGTGTATAGTAATTTGGGAGCCTGGACTCAGGGTGTAGATGGTTTGTATATAGCTATGATGCACTGAATTCTCGTTATTGGAAAAGTAAGCACCTTTTCCTCTTTTCCATAGTTCTTAAATGAATGCTCTGTTCACCTCGTGACAGACTTTTCCAGTGGTTCAACAACCAATATAAAAGGTACTGAAGGTTGAAGGACATGTCTAGGATGACCGAAAGAGCTGGAGTTTCTAGGTCCTTATACTGATCCCTGTGTAGAACTGCAGTGTGCTCCTCGGTCACTGACTGGTGACTCGCCTGGTACCTTCACTTTCAAATGTGTATGTGAGCAGTTGTCCTTTGGCATTTGCATAGCATGTTGAACTCCCCAGAAGAAAAATTGTTCCAAAGAAGACTACTGTGTATTTAGTAGATACAAGTGCAGATAGATTTTACTAGTTTTTACGCACCACTGTGGGTGTTCAGGTTTCCAGAAACAGATAATATCACTCCACACTAAAATTGATACACATACTTGCATGTGTATCAATTTTACACTCAGTCGTAAGCAGAATGTCCTATTTTACTGAAATGGAAATGTCTACCATAATCAAAATTTACAGCAGTACTTCCCTTATTCTTCATAACTGATAAAGTTGGACTAATTTATGTGAGATTGTTTTCTAAAGTAGCATGCAACATTGGTTTGACAGAAATGCTGGGTAGGCAGTTGTTTTATTTTATCTTTATTCTGATGTATAATGAGGTCTTGAAGCCAATGAGTTATCACAATAGAATATCTAGAGCTTGGAATACAAAAGTAAAAGTTTAGGAAAAGATGGATGCATGCTAGAAACTAACCTGGTTCACTAGACGTTGCTGAAAAGCAACAGGACCCCAGTTACAAATATTAGTTTATATTAGAGCCAAATCTAACTTACACTTCACTCTACATTGCACTATTTACTTGCTTTTTTTTTTTAATTTAGTAGTTGAAAAATTGCAGGGGGGACTGAGGGATCCCCCCCAAGGTAAGAAAGCATTACTGTTTGTATGGCTGCCTTTGTAAATATCTTTTTCTGTAAATATCTGCTGTACATGGATTTAGATATAGATACATTCATATGTATAATTAGAGGTATAGATATTTGGTTAACTTGAAGACTCCAAAGTGTCATTTGTCACATTTATGGTAGGAACTTTAACTGCCTTATACACTTATTCTTTTCCAAAGTGACTTTTTTCTTTTCCTTCTACAGAAAAAAAAAATTTTAATAAAAAAATGTACTTCATGAAACTATTGTATATGAAGCACTTATTAGCCGTAATTAAATGGACAATATGAATTTACTACATCTTTAGGACTCTGGCTTGTTCTGGTTTAGAGCAAGATGATTAATGCAAATACATATTACTTGAGATAACCATTTAGCAGCTAATTTAGCCAAATTTATTACAGCAGTTAGAGGTTTTTCATTTTAGCAGACGGAGACAAGGACATGACAAAAGCAGAAGGTGTATGTGAATGCACACTGCCCTCTAGTGCACAAAGCTTCGAGGGAGTAGTGAGCAGTGCAGGGCAGAGCAAGGGCTCCAGTAAAAACAGTACTCAGATTTTGTGTAGTTTAGGGGTTTTGTAAAACCATGCCGCTCCCTGCCACTGAAAGATTTGCATTTCATGCCCTTCTCCTGACACTGAAGAGTCAGATACAAACCAAATCCGCTTCAACTTTGCAATATTTTGGCTGAAGTATTACTTTAAACATCTGTATTTTTTTAGCCTTCTTGCTGTGAGCCTTTAATAGCACCGTTTCACATTACTGATTGCTTTTACTTTTTCTGTGTTTCGTAGCATATTTCAAACATCAGAGAGAGTGTCACTCTTTGGCTCTAACCAAGCCAT
The DNA here is from genome assembly GCA_013399695.1 of Formicarius rufipectus. Classification (NCBI taxonomy): domain Eukaryota; kingdom Metazoa; phylum Chordata; class Aves; order Passeriformes; family Formicariidae; genus Formicarius; species Formicarius rufipectus. Next base: position 326,084 of record VXAU01001193.1, read on the forward strand.
TCTGTGCCTCCCTTAGGCCTCTTTCTGTCTGTTGGTGGATTTGCTTTGCTCTGATAGAAAGTAAATTCTCCAAAGACTTTTCCCCCACTGACCAGTGGAGATTTGGTTCATCTGAGAACTGTAAATTCTGTTTGACAAGATCAAAGAAACAGATGTATAAGTTCAGTGGTTGATATCGCCTGCAATGAGGAGAAATGATCAAAGCAGCAGGGGTAGAGTATCTTCCCAAACCTTTCAAATATCCAGAATCTCAAAGAGGTCTACCTAGGAGCTATGAATAAATCACATATAAATTTGCCTCTTTTTTTCCTTTTCTTTTTTTACAGTTTGACATTGAGTGCATTGGAAATGTCCACACAGCAATAAGTATTCTGTGAACCATAGAGATTTGTAGGGTTTTTTACTTTTCTTCTTCCACTAGAGTTTCCAAAAGCAGGTAAAATTATACTTTAAAAACTTGTGCGAACATACAACTAGTTATATTGAACTTCAGATCCTGCTTATCATCTCACTGGCATTAAACGTAAAGGAAGCTATGTTCTGCTTATACTTGTGGCATGTTGTAAAATGAAGATCAATTTACCACAATTCTAACAAGCACTATATCTTACCTATGTTTTGGTTGTATTTTCTTGCCAGTGCTGAATAAGGGTCAATGTGTAACGAAGTATTACCGCTGGATGCAGAAGAACGGAGGTTATATCTGGATACAGTCTAGTGCAACCATAGCTGTAAATGCCAAGAACGCAAGTGAGAAGAATATTATCTGGGTCAATTACCTTCTTAGGTAGGTTTGTCTACCAATCATTTCTCTTGCTTAAACTGCTGTGTCTGTGACTTTACTGTGTTGGTGAAAGTTTCAGGGAAAAAACACCAGCCTACTAGAGAAAGTTAAGAAGAACTTTTCATATAGTCCACCTCAAAAGCAGTGCTATTTCATTATCATTATTGAGGCATCTGTCACATCTCAGTACACTGGAATATTCTTGAATTATTGTGCTGCCTAAGTCATGAAATAAACGTTCTACCATTTTATTGCCTGTCTTACTGACCTGAAACTACTCAGCCTGACCTCAAAGATAAAAACTCTCCACACCAACTTTCAGTAGTCATGTTATAAAATCTGGTATGAAGTGTTTGTCACTGCTTTATTTGGATATTAAAAATGCATGGAAGCAAACTTCTGGTATGTTAAACAAAGGCCTCTCTAAACAGCATTTGCCAGTTCACTCCAGATAGGGGAACTTTCTCAGGAACAAAAGCCTCGAACTGCTGTGTTCTTTGTGTAACCATCAGATAATATTCACATTGAAAAATGCAAAATAGGATTTAAAAATAAAATTAGCATTTGAAATTATTTTAAACTATTAGAACTATTTTAAACTATTAGAACCATTTTAAACAGAAATAGTAGAAATGTCTTGAATGAAAGCCTCTTCCGTGAGAAATTCTGTTTCACCAAAGTATTTTAAAAGGACTGGTTTCTGAGCTCAAGGGAAAACAAACATTCACTGAGGGACAGTGAATTATAAACTTGACCTTTCTCATCTGAAAATACCTTTCAACATATTCTGTTTTGTGAAAATGTTAAGTAACATTGGGAGATTTTCTGTTTCATTCCAAAGCAGGAGAAAACCAAACAAATAAAATTTGAATCCTTGAGATCATCATGAAATGCAATTGTCATTTTCTGGCCTGTTCTCCTTTTAAGTTCCTTGTCATGGTTTGTTACATTCCCTTTGATGCCATGAGAGTTCAAAGTGATGTCTAGGGGTTAGACTGTGACTTATTATGCCAAGTCCAGCAAGCCCTGAAGAGACTGTGCCTGCCTAAACTTGCACGTTGAAATGCTTTGATTCCCCTTTTGAGGAAGAGGAGGAAGAAACCCTTGGCAGGAGAGCACTGAAGGAGTACTGTGGGAAGCCTTCCACAGCAGTGGAGTTTTCACTGGGGCTTGTGTGTTTCTGGCCTGATATGATTTAGCTCAGGCTTTTCTGAATGTATCTTTATCCTGCTACCTTTTTGTCTCTTTTTTTCTAGCATGAGACAGAATACAGCATTTCAAGGGGTCAGCTTAAGGCTCACAATTCTGAACTAGAAGTACAGTTTCACTGCCCCAGTCCTTAACAGGGCTTCAGAATACCCAGAAATGTTCTCATATTTCCAACTCCAGCTGTAAAAGTGGTCCATAGGAATTATGGACTGTTGCCTCTGTCTTCTTTTCCATTTTCCAGACAATAGATCAACCTGGTCCACAAATGTCCCCAAAAATAATTTTCTCTACAAGTAGAATATACCTAACAAAAAAAGATATTGCTCTTCCCCATGTCTCCTCCCAGAACCTGTTTTTTCTGCTGCGTTCCATTCACCAGTCTGTCAGGCAAAGATTAACATCTTCACTGAATTGGTATTTTTAATTTAGATTTCTCCTAGTATTGGAATCTACAAAAGATCCAAATGTCCAAATAATATTTTAATGACAGATCAATGCATAATTAGGTCTACTCTTAGCAGGAGTACTGGTCTGTATACATTTCCATGCATTAGAAAGTAAGATTCAGCTGTCTGTAAAAGGACAGACTAATTATAGTGACAGGGAGAATTAATGCTGTTCTTGTTCTAGCAACTTGTTATTCACAATGTGAAAACCCTCAAACATCTTTTGCTTGGAGGGGGCAAATTTGGGGACTGCCCTGGGATGCAACAGAATAAAGTCACTTTGTCAGGACAAAACCATAAAGATGATAATCATAAGATGTCATTTCAATGTGACCTGTGTGAACTCTGAATTTTCGCAGTGCACACTAGTAGGCTGACTATGTGCACACTGTCACTGTGATACTGTATCAGGCACCCCCGGTGCTGCCTCACACTGTTCTATGCAGGACTGAGGATTTTCTGCTCTATCACCAGACTGGAATTTGAACTGCATGGAAATGCTCATTTATTCAAGAATTATTAAATACTTTGGTCTTTTTAATATTTCTATTTCTAGTGGTGTCTGTTCTTCTACCTTTGAACGGATTTGGGAAAGGAACACATTTTAAAAGATACAAACCAAAAAAAGGCACAGGGTTGGAGGGCTATTTTTTTCCATTTCTCTGGTAATGTAGCTTTTTTAGATTGCAGTCATGTTCATTGCTAACAAGTCACAGGTGAGCACCACATGAGCAGATGAAGATATGATTATAATGGGTGTGTTGACAGTTCTTTATCCCTAACATATGCATCTTAACATGCACATGTGCATCTGTCATATAGTTAGAGTGGTTGCTTTTGGTTTCTTGATGATGTGGGTATGTGTGTAGTGTTTGAAAATTAACCTTTTTTTATCTAAGTTTTGCCCAGATTCTTTGGAGCAGTGATGAATTTCTTTAGCCCTAACTGAGCACTTTTTTAATAACATTATGTATGGTCAGCTTGATTAAAGTGTGGAAAACTGGAACGTTGAGAAAAACAGGTATTGAAAAGGCTCTAGCAATGTTGATAGCGAATGCTGTTACAGAGATAATGCTAATAGACATTACAGTGGGAGAGAAACAGATTGGAAAAGTTAAAACACTCTCTCTGTCCTCCCAGGCACAGTAATGGGATCAAAATTGAGACATTTTGTTGTTGGATGATTACACAGTGTAACTTTACTGCTAGATATCACAGAAGTCATGATTGTCCCACTTCTGTAAGAATGCTTTGATAGTTCTACAACTTCACTAGAATCAAACAAGGCTTAGTACTTAGTCAATGTACGTATTTGACAACAGTATTAAAACAAACCTTCATAAAATTCCTGCTGTGAAGCTCTGAGGAGTCAAAAATACCTATTTCTGTGTTTACTTTGCTATTCTTCCTATTTATGTTCTTTGTTCTTGAACTTTGATACAAAAAGAGGGAAAAATCATAAAACTGCAAATCATCCAATTGTTTTTATATTTTCTGCCTCCTCTTCAGTAACCCAGAGTACAAGGACACTCCAATGGATATTGCACAACTTCCTCATCTGCCAGAGAAAACCTCAGAATCCTCAGAGACCTCTGACTCTGAATCAGACTCAAAGGACAACTCAGGTAATACACATGGTGCACATTTACACCTACAAAAGGTTCATATCATGAGAACCATGTGGTTGGTTTTTATTTCACAAGTATTGTTCCATTATAACAACACCAAAAAAAAAGAAAAGTAAAATTACATTGAAAATCACTAGAAAAATCTTTTCATTAACCTACCATTTCCACAGCATCTCCATTTCCTCAATTTCTTTTTACTCTCTCCATGCATTCTGACCTACATAGCACCAAACTAAATATTTTGCTTCCCAGCTGTGCTTATGAACAGATATCGTGCCTTGTGCAGAGGATTTGAAATTGTGACTGTTGAATATGATTCTAGTTCTTCTCTTTCCAAAGTAGGCAGATGTTCTGCGGGGAAGTCTCTACTGTCAATATTTATGACCCTTTTTCCTCTATGAATATATTCTTGAAGAGTCTCGCTAGGGGGCAGTGAAGATCGAAAAATTTGAGCGTTCTCTTGGGTTAAAAGAGTTCTATTTACTTAAAAGGTGTGGGTTTCAGCACTTGTTTCTAAGCTTTTTAAGTCTGGAACTTCCACTGTGTTTTAAAAGTTGAGTGTACTTGTCAAAGTCGATGTGTAGATTAGTCCTACACATGGTCTGGTTCACAGATGGTTCACACATTTTGTTAGTTTTAAAAGTAGTTACCTAGGCACAGGTACAGATCATCTGGTCTTGGAAGCAGCACGGTCTGCTGTGGCCCGAGAAGTAAAGCTATTATTCTGCTGTAGTATGCAAGACAGAGAGAGAGAGAGAGAGAGAGAGAGAGAGAGAGAATGATTTTTCTCTTGTGCCTATGGTAACAGCCAAAAGAAATGGTGATGTAAACCAAGCAAAAGCAAGAAGAAGCTCAGGCATTAATGTTATATTATACATTATGGCTGTTCTCTTTCATCTTTTGCTTCTATTTGTTCTCCTTTGACAGCTTGGTTTGATGGTTTAAGTCAACACACAGTCTTGTTGACTACCATCACTGGGAATCTCCTCACCCATTCCAGTTTCCTCTATGCTGTCTTGTTCTTAAATAGCCACATAACACGTATGGGGAGAACAGTTTGAATTTCCCATGTGCAGTGAAAGCTTCTCCAGGTGAGAAGGTTAGAAGTACATGAGTAATGACTTCTAATGCTGATGCAGAGAAAGAGAGCATTACAAAGGTGCACATATGTCTGTATCTCAGGAGGTGTCTGGGAGTCTTGGAAGACAGCAGAGACAGGGCTTGGTTTGTTACAAAGAAAATAAATAGAAATGCCAAAGGACATGACATTGGAACATCTTGGATGAAACAAACAAGTTCAGATCAAGCTCTGATAAAATCCCAGGCAAATATTGTGCAGTTTTAAACCACCTTACCCTAAGCCCACTCTTCTCCGGCTAAAAACCACAGTCTTAAAAGAAAGTATTTGGAAAAAAAAGAAAAAACAAATAAAATTGTAGAAGTGAGTCCTGGGTGGAACAAAAAGCTTGATGAGACTTAGGAGTTTATAGCTCTTTCTTTCTGTGGCTTTTATTTTTCAAAAGGAAGGGTCTCTCTGCTGCTGCTGACACAAGCAAAAGTCCCACTAAGTGACTTGTGAAGAGCATTGCCCAGAATCCTCAGGCAGTTTCCTGTCAAACCCACCTCCTCCAGCACTTCTGGGAAATTGTTTAGTATTGACATGGCTCCAGGAGTAACCAATCTTTAGAGGAAAACTGGCCCTTCTCCTGTCTCTCTGAAATAAGCAAACTGAAAAGCGTAGTACTTGGCTCTGATGAGTGAAAAATATCAACAAAAGATTTCTGGCTGGTCTGCAAAAGACGAGGCCTCCTGAAGCTTTTCATGACCCTTTTGAACATAGTATGATAATGGAGAGTATTCAGTCTCAAAGCTGCTTTGGGTCTCTGAGCCCAGTGAGCTAGCGTGTTTATCTCACCCATATTAGAATTATAATTAAATGAATTCAGGCAAGAAGAGTGACAGCTTCTCAGTGCCGTAGATGGGCTATTTTCAATGGTCCTTAGATGATTTGGATCAATCAAGAATTTAATTCACTGAATGGGGTTTTTCTGGGTTTCTTTTTATTATTATTTGTTGCCCTTCAGGAGAATATGAGAAGACAGTCTAGCAACAAAACAAAATTGTTTTACCTGGTTTATTCATTCAAATTTATACACATATGACCTGCTTCTCCTCTCACACGGGAGGAAGTCAGCAGTAATTCCACTGCAGCCAGAGACACTGTGCCACTTCAAAAGTGGCAATGGTCAGAGGAAAATGAAATGAGAGGACTAGAATCTTCATTAGTAAATAGTGCTATAGTTGGATGCCTGCCCACTGCAGGAGAACATGAATGTGAAAGAACAATCATCAGAACATAATGGTGATAATGGGATTGTTCACTGAGTCCTCTTTGGATGGCACAGCTACAATACTGTTGTGCTTATGGTTGTCAAAATCATTCTTATCCTGCAAGCAGATTAAGAGGCCACCCTCAATCAAGGTGCAGCCATATAGCATAGGCTTTTAGTGCATTAACAGACCTGAGTCAGAGACATTCATGGTGATCAAAACTCTCCCAACACAACATTGCAAAAAAGTGTGACTTTTTTTTTTGCCAAAAAAGTTTAAAGGAAATCAAATCTCATTAGTAGGTAGAAATCTGGACTTGGAATCTAATATTATGTTCCTGTTGCTAACAGTTTGTTTCACTTTCATTTTGCTCCAGAGGACAATGAGAACTCAAAGTCAGATGAGAAAGGAAACCAGTCAGAAAACAGTGAAGACCCTGAATCCGACAGGAAAAAATCAGGAAATCAGTCAGATAATGAAATGAACTGTAATGATGATGGGAACAGCTCCAGCAACCAGGACAGCAGGGACAGTGATGACAGCTTTGAAAACTCTGACTTCGAGAATCAAAAGGCTCCTGAGGACAGTTTTGGCACTCTTGGCTCTATGCAGATCAAGGTGGAGCGCTATGTTGAGAGTGAGTCAGACTTGCGGTTGCAGAACTGTGAATCACTGACCTCTGACAGTGCCAAGGACTCAGACAGTGCAGGTGAAGTAAATGCCCAGTCTTCCAGCAAACATCAGAAGAGGAAGAAAAGGAGAAAAAAGCAAAAGGGAGGCAGCATGACCCGGAGAAGGCTGTCAAGCACCTCAAGTCCAAATGGACTTGACTCAGCTTTGGTGGACCAGCCCCAGCTGCTCTCGTCACCAAACAGTGCCTCAGTGCTCAAAATTAAAACAGAAATCTCAGAACCTATAAATTTTGATAATGATAGCAGTATTTGGAATTACCCACCCAACAGGGAAATCTCAAGGAATGAATCACCCTACAGTATGACCAAGCCCCCCAGCTCCGAGCACTTCCCTTCCCCCCAAGCCAGCAGTAGTTTACATGTCTCCATTCCAGACTCCGTTCTCACCCCACCGGGGACTGAAAATACTGCCAGTCGTAAAACTCAGTTCAGCACCTCATCCAACTCAGCCTTGGCTCCTGTGTCCTCTGACCCTTTGTCTCCCCCACTTTCAGCATCTCCAAGGGACAAACATCCAGGAGGTCCCACAGCTTCCAACTCTTTGTTGTACACTGGGGATCTGGAAGCCCTTCAGAGGTTACAAGCAGGCAATGTGGTGCTTCCTTTGGTTCACAGGGTAACAGGAACCCTTGCTGCGACCAGCACTGCTGCTCAGAGGGTCTACACCACTGGCACTATTAGGTATGCTCCAGCTGAAGTTACTTTAGCCATGCAGGGCAACCTCCTCCCCAACACCCATGCTGTTAACTTTGTTGATGTTAACAGCCCCAGCTTTGGGCTAGATCCTAAAACACCGATGGAAATGCTCTACCACCACGTTCACCGACTCAATATGTCGGGACCGTTTGGAAGTGCTGTGAGCGGGGCCAGTCTGACCCAAATGCCTGCAGGGAATGTGTTCACAACTGCCGAAGGACTTTTTTCCACTCTTCCATTTCCTGTGTACAGCAACGGCATTCACACTACACAGACTCTGGAACGGAAAGAGGATTGAAATATGACCACATACTGTGTTCAGTGTTATACTCTGAGGCATAGACTGTGTTTTAATTTAGACCTTTAATTCTAGCACTTTGAATTTGAGCAGGTCAGCTTATTATCTCAATATGATGGTCCCCATTTCATTCCCTTTCTCTTTAACTTGACTTATTCTTTAATGTAAAGATATTTTTTTATTTTTGCCTTCAGAGAGTCGAAGTACCAGTTGCCTGCCATTTTGTCTTCTTCTAAGATGTGTGTTTTTTCCTTTGCATCTTTATTAAGATGCCTTTAATATGTGTATGCCTCTGCCATAGAATACTCAGAGTTGTGGTAAAGAGATTTTAAAGTGACAACCATTGGTTTTACTTCAAAATGATCTTGATATGATCAAGATTAAAAGAGACAAGCATAAAAATTTTGCCCTGTTTGACTAAGTCAAATGAAAAGGGGGTTTTGTTCCTAATTCCTTTAAAATAGGGGATAGTATTTTAGAATTTTATGCAGAGTTTAATTCTCTTTTTATGGTTAAGATTTTCTTACTTGCACATAAAATAATTTGGGTTCTTAAAAAGTTAATTTCTGGCCTGTGACTAGAATGTCAAAAAGTTGGACTAAATGTTAATTACTGAAACTTTAACTTAATTTCTAAAACCATGGTGCTATCATTTATTAATCTGTAATGTCTTCATACAAGATGCAGCTTGTGGGCTGGGTTTTTTGGAAAGAATGTGTTCCGTACTGGTTTATAGTGGGGTGCTGCAGTCTCCTTGGTTAGTTAAGACAAAAGCCCTCATTAACATTTGCTGCAGGACTTAAAATTTTTTACCTCCAAACTAACAAGCATAGCCTCACATCAAATTTAAATGGGTCAGGAAGCCTTTTTCAAAAAGTGCTTAACAACAAAAAAACAATTTAATTGACGCGAGGAGCAGTTTCTTAGGTGCATATTGTTTTGCTTTATTTTTTTCTCAGTGTAACTGAGGCTAATTTTACAACATCAAATAACACTTCAGAGTAAAAAAAACAACAGTACTATTTAACATCTTTTTTGTTTAATATTATAGAGGGAAGGTTGTAAATTTCTTTTTTATTTTCTTTGATTTGGTTATTTTTTGTTGATTTTTTCCTTATTTCTAGTATTGAAACCAATATGTTTTAAAACTAAAAAATGGGTTAATAAGCTTGAAATAGATAACTACAACTGAAAACTGCACATTAAGTAAATGGAAAGAAATCTCCTATTTTGTCTTTGTTGCCAGAAATCACAGTGTAGTGTCAAACACTCCAAATGACTGTCAAATATAAATTCTTCTTCCACTCCATCTTTGGCAGCTGTTTGTTAAGGCATCTAATAACAGATGTGAGAACTGTAATGTGTACAATGTGTAAGTGTCCTTGGCTGTCAGTCCCATTGCAGTTTCAATGTGTGTTACTATATGCAGTATATACTAAGCTAATGTAGTTGTTTTGTCCTTTGTCTTCTCTGTGCTTTATCTCTAGTCCGGAGTGGTAAAGTCCCATTCCTGCAGTCCTAGTGAACCAGTGATTCTTGGGGGTTAGTGGTTTTTGTGTGGTGGCCTTCCTCTGTAATGTCACCTTATGCTGCTTCCACTGTCTGTATACTTTTAATTTCTGCTGTTGCTTTGCTGTTGTGTATTCTCAAACCTCTCTCTCCCCACCTCCTCCACACTTTTCCCCTCTCTCTTTCTCTCACTCTCTCGTTTTCTCTTCTTCACTCTCAGAGATAAAAGACTCTTAACTAGCTCAAGGTTAATGGAGCCATTTTTCCCACAGAGGAATTCTGGGTATGACTTACTCTTCCAGTGTACCCCACAATGCACTACAGAGTAATGCTCAGATATATTAAGCAAATTGATGCCATATAGCCTCAGTTGTTAACATTCCCAGAGTCCTTGTGCTCGAACTGTAAGCAGAGGGTGCATTTCTTTGGTTTTCTCCTAGGTAGGCTGGTGGAGCAATACGTAGAACAATTACCAGTGAGATACAAAATTCTTTCAAAGGCCGACTGGCATTGTTTAAAAAGGAAATTGAGCTTAGAATTGTCATATATATTCGCTTATGTGTGCAAAGCTAATGTATTAACTCAGCTGTCCTTTGAATTTTTGATCACTCACTGTATTGTGTCAATTTCTGCAGTAGCTTTGAATTTGAGAAGTAGGTAAAAGCCACAGAGTCGTACTAAAAAAGGATTTGGATGCCAGAAATTCAATTAATGATCTTTTAAAGGTTCCACAGGAAGGTTTTAAGTAGGTCTAAAAAAGGCAAGAAAGTTGATTGGGAAATTCAAAGTTTAATTTCGGAAGCTCTGCTCCAGCTATGGAACAATCAAAGGAGTGCACCTATCAGCTACAAAGAACAGCTAGACAGCTGTTGTTGTTTTGGGTTTTTTTTATAAATGTTACTGTGTTGTGTCAAAATGATTTCTGGTGATTTAAACTAACAGATAATCACAGCTGCTGTCTAAATCCATAGTGTTTAAAATTACAAAATGAAAAAAAAACTTCATTACCTGTGAAGACTGTGTCTGTGTTTTTAACTATTTCTTGTACAAATATATGAAATCTTTTATGAGGAGACTGGTGCCAAGTAGCTGAATAATGGGGAAAGGGATTCTGTTCGTATAAATCTTAGCAGTGTTACCAACTCTACAATATAAAAAAAAATTAAAATGTTAAAAAGTGACAGCTATGGTACATTTATTTTGTGTTAAGCTAACCGAATCTAACTTCTTGAGTGCCTGGCTTATTTGAAACATTTTTTTCATTGATCATTGATAATGCTGCAAATCAGAAATGTACATACTTCATTTACAACAGGGTTCTTTTTATACTTTTGTAGATTCTCATACATGTCATACATGGTTGTCTTTATGTAACTTAATTTTTTTTCATCCCGCAGGTGCCATTTTCATAATAAACTTCTCTTGGATTTGTTACTATCTGGCATCATTTCTTTTACATATAACCATCCTGACTAATGAATGCTGGTAGTATTTGTTTGAGCAGGTAATTTTTAATTGTTTCGTTAAAAAAAAAAAAAAAAAAAA
>VXAU01001193.1:337246-397521 GCA_013399695.1 Formicarius rufipectus
AAAAAAAAAAACAACTAAAAAAACCAAAACAAAAATCAAAGAGGATAAAGCTAGATTTTTATTAACACTTGAGAAATGAAGAAAAGAAGCTGTCAAGATGTAGGTTAAGAATGCTAATCCAAATACTACAACAAACTTGCCACCATTTTAAATTCTCAGCTACCCCAACTCATTGTCATATTGAGCATTTTTATGCACATTATCAAAGCTAAATAATGGACCTGCAACATTAACCACTATAGAAAGTGTGCATTTTTTCTTGATTAATGCACACTGGAAAAGGTCAGCTTTTGTACATTAATCATTTAAAATGCACTTTATATTTTCATTTTTGTACTCTATGATGTTACAGTGAAACTCTTAGATCACATTATATCCTACCTAGGCTGCTAATTCCTTTAAACATGTACTTTCTTTCCCCAGAATGGCAACCTCTAAGCTGTCCGGTTCATGTGGCTAAACATTCTAAACATACCAACTAAGGACAGAAACATTTACCAGTGCAGAACTGACAAGACAAAAAACCTTGACCCCACAAATGAAGGAGGGGGGGGAAGTCAAAACCAGTTTTGATTACACAGATATCCACACAGACTGGCTAAAAAGGGAGCAACCTGCATAAATTTTGGGAGAAAAAAAAAGAAAAGAAAAAAAAAAAGGCGTAGGGCAAGTGGGTTTAGTCTCTGCAGTGAAAAGCAGAGAGAAGCTATGGTACAGCAGATGCCACCCCTGCTACCCATGGCTGTGTGCCAGCTCTGGTGGTGGTTGCTGCATGCACGGAGGAGGGGGTGGGTGGTGGGAGATGAGGGGAGCGGGAGCATTCTCACCCACCACTTAAGCAGTCTCTGCATTTCTCCTTCATTCATTGCCTTTCTTTACAGTGCCTCCCCCACTTGTGACAAAGAACTACAAACTCTGTATTTTATTTTGTTATTGCTGAGCATGCAGTCCATAAGGACACAAATTTGGGGCAATCAAGACAGTGCTGCCTGTAGTCAAATTCCCTAAGCAACTTTGAGGGCCTAAATCTTTTCTCCTCTGTATGTCCACTTAGAAATTAACACTGCAAGGGTAGTCATTCTGGGTCAGACTCTGGTAGCCTTATTAAGACTGAGTAAAACTGTCTATTCACAGTTATTCAAGTCAGCACATCTCTTTACAATGAAGGTTAGCTGAAGTAAGAGCATATGAATCTGGCTGGCCGGGCAGATTAAATATTAAAAAAAGAAAAAAAAGAGAGAGAGAGAAATGTATACAGTAATAGCTCAGTAAGCCAGCCCAGTTCCTTTATAGCCCAAAGTCTGGCTCTTTGAGCTTCCAAGCAGTTCAGCATTCCCACTTCCCAGGCTCCAAGCATTGAGCTTGCTATGTCTCCAACTTACAGGGGGTAGAAAGGAGCAGAGGTTAGCGATCCTGCTTTTCAGCTCTGCTTGCATGTTCCAATTGGCAATGCCTCTTGCTTATGAGGTAGCTAAGGGTATGGATGCCAACCCAGAAGAAAACAGAATTTAAATGGAGATTGGAAGAATGACCAGAATAAAACCTAATGGAAGAATAACATGCTTGTTCCAAATTAGTGTTAACCAATACTAAGGCCACTAATTCCAAGAAGGGGCTTGAGGGAGGCATTTCTGAGCTGTTAGAAAGGCTTATTAAATCTCAATCATACTGCTATACACGGCATCAGAGCATGGAATTGATGGTGAAAATTAATAGAACAGCTCTTAGACTTGCAGTTCAACGAGGAAGTTGGTGCATTAAAGAAAATTATGGAAAGGCCATTTCATGGGGGGTTTTCATAGTGATGTTATTGCAATGGTTTATCTCTGGGGAATGGATTTTATAAATTATTATCTGCAGCAACTTCAATAAACAAAAACAACTGCTTGAAAGGGTTGAGCCCTTTGAAAGGGGTTCTTTGGGGTAGGCTTAACTGCTATCTTTGTAATATTTAAGGAGAAACTGTCTTCCATGCAGGAAAGTTGGGCAAACTGTATCAAGTCATTTCATCAAAGAACGTTTCCTAAAACAACTGATCTCAGTAACTGCCATCTCTAGAAAGTTTGTTCCTGAACCACTTGTTTTGCAAGGTGATATGACACAGGTATTTAAAAGCTACCTGAAGGACTGCAAGGGAGAAAAGACTCTTTCGAAGCCTCATGACTCTGAAAAGTTACAGCAAAAGAGAAATGTTTCAGAAGTATTTAGATAATCAGCTCTGACAGCTTGCACTGGTGTTCTTGCAAGGTGGTCATGTCACTGGAGTAACTGTGATGCCCCTGACAGCACAGTTATTGTTATAATTCTAGGAACTGCATTAGTTTAAATGTGTCAGTGCTTTCAGAGCTATTTGCATAGTATTTTCCCTTCTTACCACTGCAATTTCTTTATTTTCATTTTAGGGCTGGGGGAGGAGGGTGGAAAGACTGGATGTGCATTGTCAACTAAATTAATGAACTGTCATCTAACCAGTGAATTTACTGAAGAGTCTACGGAAATGTGAAAAAATGGAATGCCACCAGAGCCACAGATGCTCAGGTAAGATCAAACCATTTATAAAACATGCACATGCATGCACAAAGACACTTAGATCTGCTACCTCTGAGAGCCAGCTGGGCTTTCAAACTGAGCAGGGTGGTACCTATGTATATATGCATAATAAAGGTCCTTTCTTCCCCTCCTCCCCCTATTCTTTCTTCTTTTCATGAGTGCTGGAAGCTGTTTTCATAAAACACATCAAATCACACCCATATTTTTTTTCAGCAAATCATGGAACCGTAGAGTAGTTTGGGTTGGAAGGAATCTTAAATGTCATCTAATCCCAACCCCTGTGCCATGGGCAGGGATAGCACACATTAGATCAGGTTGCTCAGGGGCCCAGCCAACCTGGCCTTGAACACTTCTAGGTATGGGGCATCCATAACTTCTTGGGGCAACCTGTTCCAGTGCTTCACCACTCTATGAGTAAAGACTTTCTTCCAAAAGCCTAAAATAAACCTGCTCTCTTGCAGTTTAAAACCATTGCCCTTTGCCCTGTCTGTCCCTATAAAAAGTCCCTCTCCCTCCTTTTTATAAGCCCCCTTAAGATACTGGAAGATGCTAAAAGGTCTCCTCGAAGCTGTCTCTTCTCCATGTTGAAAAACCCTAACTGTCTCAGCCTGTCTTCATAGGAAAGGTGCTCCAGCCCTCTGATCATCTTCATGGACCTAACAGGACCAAATGGGATCTTTCTGAAAGCAATAGGACTTGAGATAATCCAAGGATGCAGACTTCTTTTAATGGACCTGGATCAGGATGGATATTCTCCACCACAGTTTTGTTCAGAATCATAAGGTTAGCAAGAGAGTGGAAGAATAGCTTTTATTTCCATAATCACCCTGAGATTGGTCTTTCGATAAAACAAAACCACAGAGTAGTTCAGAATTATTTCTTATAAATAACTGCATTTCTAGAAGTATAGTACTCTAGATGTGAAAATAGAGAGCTTAGTCACTCAGATCCAAAGGAATACAAATGAAGTCAATAATATTGAGTTTGATCACATCTGTAGGAAGTTATAAATTTTTTGCCACCTTGTAGGAGCTATGTAGATTAGACACAATGCAGAAAAATAATAGACACAAACAGTACAATGAGTACTGACAATGCTTGAGCAAAAACATCATCAGGACCCAATAAAGGCTTATGGGAAGTCAGTGGGAGAACGTTTGCATGCTTTGCAGACAGGAGACTTTATTGCCCAGTACTTTGTCTGAAATTACCTTTCACTGACTACAAAGACATGGAAAATACTAAGATTACATTTCCTGTTACAAGTTTTCATGAGAAAAAGGACCTCTTGTCTTGTTCGGAATAAAAGTGAACATAACATTTTCTGGCAAAAGGTAAGGAATCGGGTTTTCCTCTTGCTTTAAAAGCATTCACAGATTTATAGCAGAAATGACAGGAACAGGATGGATTAACCATATGACCCAGCAGAACGAGTCTACACCCTTGATTGATGTAAGAGTGCCTCTGTACTCTTAATAGCCACAAAAGGTCTAGTCTTGAACCTGCTCATCAATGGGAGCTTGACTAAATACTTTAATGGCTTCAGGACCAAAGTTTTGAGCCAATACTCAATATCAAATAACAAAGCAGAGCCTATAGCATGAACCATAGAAAAATGAGTCAGGCTAATTGTTACACTGCATTTACACTGCATCAAGTTTCCTTTCTAATCCTGTACCACACCAGTCACACAATAAGAGAGTAGCTCTTTTTTGTTTAATTAAAAAATCTGTCCCAATTTTTCCAAGCTACAGTCTGATCCTTCCATAGATTCCTATCTTTAAAATGAGGAATGAGTCAAAGACACATATAGGACTGCAAAGACTGCCTTCTCACCCATGCTCTGTGGAAGCAGGCCTGGCTGCCTGGGTCTTTAATACGAAAGCAAAGGACTCCAAGGTGGAAACTCTTCTGGACATCAAAGCTTGTATTTTCTTTAACTGCCAGCAGTACTACCTGATGGCAGCATCAGAATCACCAGTACAGCTTTTCCAGACCCTCTTTCAATATCATTCAAGAGATGGGAAGGTTCACATTGTAAGGAGGTGAGTATTCACTGAAACCAGCTTCCAATTTCTGTTCAGTACTGTGAATCTCTGAAGTCTCTTAGCAGCCATGGTTGTCTCTCTTGTAACCTCATGTCTTTCTTCTATCCAGTTGTCTGCTTTATTACAGCATGTAAGATAACATCTCACAGGGTAGTGACAAAAAATTATTTCACTTCTGTGATAACTTAAAATTCTGCAAAAGACTTTCAAAACAGCATCAGTTGAAATAGATAGATAGATAGATAGATAGATAGATAGATAGATAGATAGATAGATAGATAGATAGATAGATAGATAGATGATAGATAGACAGATAGATAGATAGATAGATAGATAGATAGATAGATAGATAGATAGATAGATAGATAGATAGATAGATATAGTAGTTCCTTTATTAGAAACTTCTAGGTGCATGCTAAACGCATGCACCAGTCTCAGCCAAATGTTTTTTATAACTTTCAGTAAATAACATATAAGATATCTATAGCCGACTTGTAGCACCCTTTTCCCCTGATGCCCACCCTCAGAACTCTGCAGAACTGCCCCTTGGAGTCTTTCCAAGGGTTCTGAGCTTACTCTCTTGCTTTGACTACCAGATATTGACTCAGTTCAACTTCTTGCAGGTGTTCTTCAAAACAACATGTCCTTGGTAACTGTGTGTGAAAGTGCTCAGTGACTCCTAAATGCCACCTAAAATGTGAGAAACTTAGGAAAACTCATTAATCTTATATACCCCTATAAAAATCTACAAAATACACATTAAAATCCTTAAGCATCATCAGGAATTCAAATCTCCTTGGATTATAGCAAATTGAAATAACTAAAGTTATTTTCAGCTGAAAACACAACCTAAATGTTATCATTCATCCTCATAGCAAGGACTCAGGGATCTTTGACTGTTCACAGTACAATCGGTTTCTGAGAACATGCTTCCTACTTATTGCTCATTGGCACTTTGACCAAGCTGTAATTTTTGCCCTCTTTCCCACTTAAAAGGAAAGCTCCTTGCTGCTCAGTATACTTTTGCCTCTATGGAAAGACCTGCAGGTGATGGGCCTGGCTAGGCCACTTCCTTTCCTAGAAAATTTTCTTCACTGAACATTTCCTCACATTTCCAACTGCATATTGTCGTGGTTTCATCCCAGTCAGCAACCAAGGCCCACACAGCCATTCATTCACACCCCCACCAGTGGGATCAGGGAGAGAATTGGAATGGTAAAAGCTAGAAAACTCATGGGTTGAGATAAAGAAAGTTTAATAAGGAAAGCAAAAACTGGGCACGCAAACAAAGCAAAACAATTAATTCATGGCTTTCCATGAGGATGCAGGTGTTTAGCAATCTCCAGGAGAGCAGGTGGACATGCCATGAGAGACAGTTACTTCAGAAGGCAAACACCATCACTCCAAATGTCTCCCACTTCCTCCTTCTTCCCTCCACTTTATATACTAAGCATGATGCCATATGGTATGGAATATCCCTTTGCTCACTCTGGGTCACCTGTCCCAACTGTGGCATGTCCCAGCCTCCCATGCACCCACAGCATCCTTGCCAGTATGGCAGTATGAAAAACAGAAAAGCCCTTGGTTCTGTGCAAGCCCTGCACAGCAATAACAAACACATCTCTGTATTATCAACACTGTGTTCAGCACAGATCCAAAGCCCTGTACCAGCTACTGTGAAGGAAATTAACGCTACCCCAGCTGAAATCAGCACACATGTTGGTGTGATCATTTGCCTTCCATGAGATTGTAGCCTTCATCTTTTCTATATGGCCATTTTTTTCTCTTTTTTTCCACTGTATCCGTTTTTTGGCTTTGCCCATCCTTATTATCTTCAGAATGTCTTCAAACACACACCCCAGGGTGCATAGTGTTTCCCCAGCACGATCTATAACCATTACTGCCACTCCCTGGACCTTGTTACCAAGCCAATTTTATATCCAATTGAGTATTTTAGTATCAGTCCCATACTTGCTAACCTTATAAATTAATCTGTTATGTGGCACTATATTGAGAACCTTTTCAAGTCCAAGTAAATTATGTCTCCTTCTTCATCACTGTCCACTTTCATTGTCACTTCCTCAGAGAAATGAATCAAGATTGTTAAGCATGACCTCCTTTTTGTCAATCCATGCTGACTACCTCTAACCAATCTATATTAGAATGATATCAAATCAGGACACAGACACAAAGGGGGCCTGTTATATAAATGCAACGTAAGGTTGCTTCATGTGGAGATGAGAGACAGGAATCGCTGATACACTGAAGTTAGCAGTACCAGGTCTGATGGTTTGTCAGTAACTTAGTGGCCAGACCCCTCTCCAGGGTCTCAACCAGAACTCCTCTGGAGAAAACAAGAGCTTTTATCTGCATTTGCCAAGCCTGTTTCTATTACAGAAGTGAATGTGATCACTGAGGATTAGAACTGGGTTCTGCTTCAGCAGAATATTGTCCCACAGCTTCTGAGAAGAGCTGTATCTGCACTGCCTAAGGTGTTATGTGAAAAGGCAGCGTTGGCATTTGTTTCCAGTACAAATTCAGCCAAAGGATGCCAAGGGAATCTCCCACCTTGGCCAAGGTGCTGGAGAATATGCGTGCTAGGTCAACTACAACAATTTTCCCAATATCCCATTAAGACATTTAGCATCTTGCTTCCCATGAAACGCGTGCCTTCTCTGAGTATGTATCTCTATTGACTGATGCCAGAGAAGCAACTTTTTCCTCCACCAGAGGTGGGCTCAGGGACTATAAGATACACTGTGTGAATCATGCACCACATCACCTTGCTTGCTTTCTAGGGTATGACAATGGCAGCCTGCACAAGCAGCATGAGGAAAGAGGACCTCAGCAGTGAATACTGGCAGCAGTTTAGGTATAAATTAAGTATGTTTTGGCAGCTTTTCTATCTCAGTGACTCAAAATATCTGTCAATGTTGTAAGCATGATAGAGTTCTCTTCAGTTTGGGAGTAGAGGGCGAATTGATCCCAACAGTCTGTCTCGAGCTTGTTGGACAACAGATGCATCAAGAACACTGAGATCGAGAGGAAGTCAAAGACATCCCTTGGGAAACTAACCCTTGGCCTTCTGCCTCATAGCACACTCAAGGTGCACAAAGTGAGCTTTCTAATCTACACCCTATGGAGGTTTATTGCATATAACCTATGCATACACATATGGTTCTCTTGTGTCTTCAAATCAGAAATGTGGTGGTTTGTATATGGTGGGAGACATGTTGTTCTTGAGTTCAGCACAGTCAGTGCTGCTGCAGACTTAGATATTCTGGCAAACATCCACTGAAACAAAGGAAAGAGCCCCCCCCCCTAAACAGTTTGGCATGCATCCAGGACCTTGACCCTGTAACAGCCAGTACAGACATGCTCAGAAAAATAACTTGCAGAAACAGTAGGTCAATACAAAGAAGCAAAACTTAAAGATAAGGGTATAAAGAAATAGTTGGAACATATCTTCCCTGTTTGGAAGAAATGATTGTTCACATGCTTTATGATGAAAGAGTTCTGAGGAGAAAGTAAAGGGAAGATAAAACTACTATGTATTTCTTAGACAAATATAAAAGCAGAAAAGCAAAAAATAAAACTAAAAAAAAAAAATTAAAAAAAAAAAAAAAGGAAAAAAGAGGAAATCTAGTTACTCGTTCTCACATTGCTAGTATCTGCAGCTAAAACATATAGACTTGTCACTGGCATAAGACACACCCCAGGTACATGGAATCCCACAGTCAAACACGGTTTAATATCAAGTGCATCATATGAAGTTATACATACCATCATACATACCTAACACCTTTAACCAACTGGTTATTGAATAAGCATGCACCATAGAAAGGTCCATCAAACAGCAAGTTACATAACGTACCCCTTAAGCACAAATTGTATCAATACTTTTCTGAACAAATCTGATTATGGGTGACAGGTCAATGACAGCAACTGTCCCTTCTGATGATAAGACTCCATTGAAACAGTGACTTTGCTGACACCAGTAAGAAGTCTGCTCTGTATGTGTGCAATTTGTAGAGTTAAATCTTAGACAAAATAGGAACAATTAAAGTGGACCAAAAATGAGAAACAAAAACAGCATCAAAATAATTTGTCTCTAATTTGGCTCTAATGTTCTGCCTATGATTTCCAGTACATTTTTGAGAGCAAATACTGAAGTTACGTAAAGGATAAAAGTATCTTTTCACTATGTGTTGGGTCCATGTTCTCCTGCAGCAAATGAGTTGTACTTACAGGACTCAGCAGTACACTTCAGAGAAAGCATCCATGATAGGAGGGAGTGGGAACTGACATTTGAGCTAGAATAAAGTCTTTAACTTCATCATTAAATGTCTAAGTGATATTTGCCTTGTCTGCTTCTTTGGATCATGGTTCAAACATCTCTGTACACCAGAACTGAACTGGCTCCCCATGATAAACAGGGGCTCACACCAGCCAGACAGCTTGAGCACTAAGTGGCAGAGTTACAGCAGCACAGCACAGGACATGGAACTGCACCACAGTTTTGCCTTCTGGTCAGCCATCACACTCTGCATGCTGCCCCTTCTATATGTTATTCCTGGCTAGTAGTGTCAGCGATATACTGACTTAGGTAGGTGTGGGCACAGCACAAAAATTCTGAAGACACTTGGGGTCAATCTAAATTATAACCAAGTTGCTTATAGTATTAAAATTCATATGACTAGAAATCACACCCTGAAAAATTTTTTCCAAACCTCACATCAATTAACTTCACCACTGGCATATTTACCAGGGTCAAAAAAAGAACAGAAAGCTCATTGTTTTAATGACATGGTGCTGAGGTATGCATCATCTCAAACATGCACCACTTCAGCTCCATGGTGCTGAGACACAGACTTCATCATCTAGACATGCATTTATTTTCATACTTACATTCATGTTCCAATGCAGACCAGAAGAGGGTTTTTTTTTCAAACTAAATTAAACCACTACAATATCCTAAACCTTTGCTTTGACCATAAACACAAACCTTCCTTTGTCACAGAGACTCTCCATAAATGAACCAATGCTTCAAACAAAAATACATATCGCTCTAGTCTGCACATCCCCTTAAAAAGGGGGAAACCTAAAATGCCTCCTTTGAAAGATTCTTTTGTTGGCTCAAAATATCTTCTCCCCAGTTGTTTTAGTCAGATCCAAAAGAAGATAAAACATCTGAGAGAGTGATAAATAAATGGATCTAACAGAACTGTCACTTTCTAGTTATCTATAAGTGTGTAGTGATACTACTTAATAGTGCAACTGAGTAATGATGCTGCTGCTGTTAGCAGTAGCAGTTGTATTAGCATCAGTAGTAATGGTGGTGTGTGGTATTAAGAGTATCACTTCTACTATCCAGTACTAGTGATGGTAGTCTTATTAGGATAAATCCAAAGTACCACTGGACTTTCCTGTGCTTATGAAAGTGCACTATACTAGGAATGTTTGTTTCCTACTTCCTTGGCCCTCTCTGCTTGCTTCTACCCTTTTTGATCACTGATAGACTCATTTTTTCATTGGTGTACAAGATTACACACAGCCAGTGGTTAGCAAAGTAGGCAATTTGGAGTCTTCGTTTTAGAATATTATTTGTCAGTTGACCTTGTAATACTATTATTTGATAACTGCATGACAAAAACTTTTAATATTCTGGGCTGATAAAATTCAAGGCACAAATCAGTAACTGTCCATAAGCCTGATCACCACAAAGATGGCCAACCTTTACACACCATGTCCAAATCGATGCTGCCTAAAGAAATCTGCATGAGCTATTAGGAGGAGTTCATCATGGTGGGTCACTGGCTCCTAAAATAAATCACTTTATACTTTGCTACAGTGGGAATTTGACAACCTTGTAAGGGGCATGCAATAAGTTTCTCTTTAGTTGTCTAAAATGGCTGATAAATACTGTGATACATCAGAAATAACACTTTCTTTGATGATATGGAAGGGTTTCAGGAACTGCAAGGCAATCCTCTGCTCCATACTACAAGAACATGTCACAGACGAGGGCCCAAAGAGCACCAGAACTCTGATCACTAACTCAACACAATAAGATAATAATAACAATGAATTGTTGCACAGTCTTATTCATAAGTATTTGTTAGATCTGAAATCTGATTAGATCTTCATATACAAGCCACTCATACACCTGAAAGCCCTCTGCTGAGCCATGAAGGTGAGTGGCACATGCTCAGTGAAGCTGACCTATACAGTGAAATGGTTTATGAGAAATTATGATATATGATGAGAATACAAAACTTCATAATAGGTTTATTTATTGATTGCAAATAAGATTCATGAACTGTGAAGCTGGAAACTGCACCAGAGGGAATTGGTCCAAGAGGACATTAGGGAGAGAGAGAAGGGAAAAGAGAGAAAGTGTGAGTATGTGTGTGTGTGTGTGTATCACATATAAACTAAGTTAAAGGTTGCCTAAAGCCTTCTGATTCCACAAGCAGAGCCTCTGAGGATAGGATCTGAAAGTCTTTAATGCTACTAAGGCTTTGTCAGTAAGATATTTGCATATTTTGCCTACAAACCCAAAACACTATATTAATTCATTTTTATTTACCTCTCTGCCACTTCCAAAAGAAACCTTGCAGGAAACCATTAATAACACTGCTTCATAAGAGATAATTTTCAGTGAGGCTTTGCAGGTAGTGACTAAAGGGGAAAAAAAATGTGTGTCAAATTTAGGTTATTAACAATATAATCCTTAAACAGACAGTATCTCAAAAACTAATTCATCTTCAAATTTGACTGTAAAAACTGCATGATCCTTCACTCTGTGTGCATGTGAATTTATATGGCATGGGTTTTTTTGCTTCATGTTAATCAGAAAGGGAAGCAGGAGAGTTTTTAAACACTGGGCTGGAGGCTAGAAAACACAATTTTGTCTGCATGCTATGGCACCTTCCATTCAAATTCAGGTCCCTTTCTTCACAGTCCACCAGCAAAACTGACAGGCAAGGAGCTTTCTCTCACAGACCATATGCAAAGCCATCAGGTAGCAACAGGGCTACCAACAGCAGCTGTCTGTGGAGGAATTCTTGGGTTTGTTGGAAATCTCTCTGCAGGACACCTCCAGTCCCCAACAAGTGCTGGTACAAAAACTTTGCCTGCTGGGGGATTATTTGCCATCCCCACCATCCTGCATGTAGAATCTGGATTGCCACAACAACTCACCACAAGCTAAATTCTACTGGTATCCAAAACACCTCTCAGGCTCTCCCACACAAAATCAGACCTGACTTCCCTGATCTGTCCATGAGTCACAACTGTATGCATTTGGGATTAGATTGCTGTATTTGTTATAAATTAAACAATATTTTTTGTTTAGTGTCATGCCAGGTTCTTGACAGACAAACCTTTGGGCAAGCTAAATGAGAAGCACTTGCTCTTAAATCTGTGACTGCAAGAAATCAGGAGTCCCATTTAATACAAGCAGCATGATTTTTTAATCACAATGCAGCAAAAGCAGTCTTGACCTCTTCCCCACTTAAACACACAGTAATGGAACCTTTGTGTCTTTGCACATCAAGAGAAGTAAAGAATTTTTTTCTCACGTGAATTTATAATATTCAGTACAAGCTTCTTTTAAACTTTTCTGTTGTTGGAGGTACATTTTTGCTCACTCTACTCAAATCCTTTTAAGATATCATTTATTGGATATTTCCTCTTCCTTCCTGTGCTTTTCTGCTCTGGATGATCTATTTATAGTCTTTTTAATGCCAAAATTATCTCTGAGATAAAACACAGAGAGTCATATATGTAGGCAACATAAATGTCCTCCATTCTACTGCCCAATCTTGCACCTTTGCACCTCATTTATCCTTTACACAGAGGAAAGACTTCTTCTGATTATTTACATAGTAACTTGTCTGCATTTAATCTACATTTAGTCATTTAATCTACATCTACTTTATCTCTGCTCAATTACCTCTGTCTCCCCACATACTGCATAGACCCGCTGTCCCATGGTATCCCTTGTTGGGCTGGCCTACATTGCGTCCCTGTGTACAGGTGAGTGTCATGTCCTGTTTACAACCCATTAATGAAATGAGAGGCTATATATATATACATACACAATCTATATGAGGTTCCAGCAGCCTAAGCTCCACTGCCCCAGAGAGTGGCCAGAGAGCGGGGAGAAGCAACAACTTCATTACATGACCACTTCCTTCCACCACCTCCTTGGCCACAGCACCCGGTTGAAGCTAGTGAGATTTTGTGCAATTGTGAGCCTCCTTGGTGATGGGGCAAGGAGGCAAAAGTGCTACCTGGTCATGCCCTGGAACAATCACCTCCTGCTCCCCAGTTGCACCAAAGTAGGTCTGCATTCAGACTGTCCTTTCCTTTTTCAGAATAAAATTTAACCCATATTGTCCTGGAGGAAAGCAAAATGCTTCTATTCCTTGCAGAGCAGTTATTCCTAAGCACAAGCTCACTGAAATCAATAGCACTTCTTCAACACAACTGTTTCAAAGCCTAAACCCATGGCAGTGGGTGCACCTGTCATCCATAACAAGATCTTTTCTTTCTGTGACAGATGAGAAGCTGAAAAAGCTTAAATGAGAGCCCCAGCCTTTCTTATTGCCTACCAGCCCTGCAACCCATGGACATGGGCTAGCAGGGAGGTGGACAGGGAGAGTGGAAAACAGCTATGGTAACAATGACAAATTGTTAGTGGAAAGGCTAAAGTATCTAGTGGAGGCTTATATGTGGTTTAGGAAGGTTTTCATGACTCTGTACTGAAAGGTTACAGTGAACTGTAGTTATATTTGTTCTTTGCAGGTGCAGTTTTGTTTTCCTGGGTTTTTCCAAACAATCTGAGGAAACGTTGCGTCTGGAAAATTACAAGGTCAGCTCGTGCCAGGAGCTATTGCTGGAGAAGCAGCCCTATGACACCATTAACCGGGCCACAGTTAATTAGCAGCAAATCCCAAAGATGTTTCTTAGCTCACAACACAGAGAGACAGTGGAGAAAGTAAGACAAAGAAAATCCTGGATAGGGGACTTCAAAACGGGATATATCCTAAGAAATTAATATGAGAGAATTAACAAAAAAGAATGTAAAGATGTCAATCTTTTCTTCTTCCAAGTACAAGTGCTTGAGATATTTTTGAAAACCAGCAGCAACACTGTGTGACAGCACTCTCTCCTGCTGTGTGCTGCCCCAGGAATGTGTCTGGGGAATGTGCCACAGTGGAGAAAACATCTATAGAGAAAAGTAGCTCTCCAATTCACACTTTCACTGGGTGTGCAAGAGCAGGGTCTAGAAAGGTCTCTTTGTGCTGATGTTCATGCCCCTTAATTCTAATACAACAATTATTTTATAATCCTTTAATGTATTTTTAACTAATTTAAAGTTCAGGTCTGAAAGTAGATTAGCCATATAACTCAATTATTTAAATGCTTAAGCCTCTTCTTACACACCAAAAAGAGGGGAGTTTAAGTACTTCAGCTTTAATGTCCCATGATAATTTTTCCCCTTCCTTCAAAAACAGCTGCAAAACAAATAAATAAAATGAAATGGTCATAGCCAGAAACTGTTTCCCTTTGCTGCTCTTCAGAGGTCATTACCAAGGTTTAATTCTCACTTGCAGTTCTGCAAGACAAGCAAACCCCAGGCAGGGACAAAGCCTGGGCTGTGTGTTAGTGCAGGTCTGCTCTGTCTGGTCTATGTGGGCACTCTCACTGTGTGCCTGCACGGCCTCATTGGTGGGAACAGCTGGCACCACCAGAGATGATTCAAGCCAGGCAAGACATGGGTTGTGATCTGGAGGTGTCAGGACATGTAGGTGTGTCACCTGGGGACATGGTTTAGTGGCAAACACAGAGGTGCTGAGTTAATCGTTGGACTCAATGACCTTAGAGGTCTTTTCCAACCTAAATTATTCTCACTCTTTGATTTCCAGACATCTGGAGAGATTAGCCTGGAAGATTATTTACCTAATTCCGTAACCATGCAAGTCGGCAGTGACAAACCCAATCATTCATGCCCTCATCCCTGATGGATTGTGTGCAACAATCCAGAAGGTAACGATCCTGGCCCATGGCATGCTGCATGCCACGTCTGTCACCTACTGCCTTGAAAAAAAAAAAACAGCACATGTATTTGCTGTTAGTAATTTGCCTGTTGCTCATGATGATTTTAATTTGGGTCAACTGCCTCTAAATTTGTTCTCAGCTCACAATAATATTTGGCATACCATTTGGATCATCAAAATGTACACTCTGCTCAACCAAATATACTTGAGCTTTTCTGTTTTCCTTTATTTTGTTTTGTTTCTATTTTTTCCAACAAGGTATAGAACAGTATTCACTAGAAATTTACCAACTTCAGTACAAGCACTGTACCATAAGCAGAAGTAGAAACAACTAGAAAGCTTCCTGGATTTTATGACATTTCAGTACAAATATAATGGTTCTATTATAATTCAATTACAGTTGAAGCCATAGTTGTCTGGTGATTCCTTTGTGTTTCATTTTTACATGATTTTATGACAGTTTCTATTTAGGTTTCTATCTCTTCAGTAAGAGAAAAAAATAAAAGAGAGGAAAAAAGTATGTATTCTCTTTACAAAGGCAGGTGTGACAAATATACGAATATAGCCATGTACAAACTCAGTCTAAAGATTTGGACTCGTCCATCTGCAAAAGCTCACAGGAAAATAAAGAAAAACTAATTTGGCTGTAATAATTTCCAAAATAATTACTTCATCTGCTAGTGAATTTATTATATTAAATTGCCTGCTTGATTTATGTGTGTTAATTATTTTTTAAAGTAGCCGTAGTAAAAATAAGAAGTGGAAGAATCATATGCACATGTGATGTTTAAAGAGTGGTCATCATATTGGAAAATGATTAGCTATTTATAAATGGTCGAGTTAAACTTATTCTATATAACAGACTGAACCATGAGCCATTACAGGCAAGTTCCCCTTCTCCTGATAAGACATATTTTAAATAGATTTTATTCTTATACCTCTGGGTAACAATGCTAGGTGTTATTCAGGTTAACTTCACCCTTTGCATTTCCTTTCTTTCTCTTTATTATGTCAAAAAAATAAAATTGCAATATCATCACACACTTGTAAGAGCTTTGGAAATTATGCAGCAAGATATTTGGAGACCTTTTCTCCTGTCAGGTTTCACTAACACATACAGTTACCAATTCCCTTCTAGTGCTTTCTTTCAGGAGATCAGCTGCATTAATTTAATTTTTCTGCTGTGATTCACAGCTAACAGAGACCAAAACTGGGATCAAAAGAGCTTGGTGACTGATTCTGCCTTTTGCTATCATTTGCTTGATCTGAAGATAAATGTGGCAACACTGACAACGGTTAAAAAAAAAAAGGAAAGAAAAAAATGAAGAATACTTTAGGCTTACACTCTAAGAAACACAGGACAGTTGTCCAAGGACATAGAGAAAGCGAGAGGTTTTTGAGAAAAAACGCTCAGAAAAGATGTCAGCTTTAAAAAAGCATCTCTTTGACATAAATCTTTCCTGTTGGGCTCCTATTCCAGATGTTCAACTTATTCGAGCAGCCAACCCAGTGCTACCCCACTGTCACCATCTGTCTGAGGGCCCACCATGACTCTCAGTTCTCCCAGCTCCTGCACCACTCTCATCTTTCCACCCATCAGTGGAAGAGGACCATTCAGCTGGTGGGCTTGCTGGTGTTGGCAGTCACACTGCATGGGAGGTAAAGACCGTGAGACCTGCAGGTTCTTTACACTCCCAGAAAATGTTGGGATTTAAATATGCTTGTCCACAGGTGGGACCTATGTCTGTGTGTGTACAAGTCTCTACATCCCTCCCTATACTGCCTTCTGCTGCCTTGTGCCCCAAGCAGCTCTGGGGAACCTTGTCCCCATGGGAGAGATAGCTCTGAAGAATAACGCGTCTCACAACATAAATAACAAAGAAGCACCTCAGCCTTTTATCCACATTTTTTCGTTTTAATACTCTAGGCTTTCTAAACAACAGCAAAGGGCATTATTAACCTCCTGCACAGTAAAGAAAAACATGTGGTTAAAAGTACAGCATACTCAGTAGTTGGACTGAAAAGCAAAACACTTTAGCACACACGTGTTATTAAAGAAAAAATTGCAGATGATTTCAGAAGTTTCCAAGTTCCTCAGGAAGGCTGCACTAGAAATGTCAGGAGAGGGCTAGGAGACTCCTCAGCCAGTCTTCAGGGCCTGTGGGACACTGCAGGGCCACTCTCTCTGCTCACACATGAGGCTGAGGAGGGAGGGATATGCCAACTCCTAACAAGATAGAGCACTTCATGAAAGGGTGCCTGAATGGTTCCATATATCCAGAAGGCCCTTCATATTTGCCTCTCCACCACCTGCAGCTCCAGAAGAAGCTGAAAGAGGCATGACTCCATGACTCCGTGGAGATGGGTGCTAGCATGATCATTTAACATCATGGGAAGTAAAATGAATCACAAAAAGATAACTAAACAACGCAAAAAGGAATCTTCTTATAAATACATCAGGGCATCTCAGATACAACACTGTAATCTATAAATTATGAGCCATTGCCTAATACATCTTGTACCACTTGGTGGCAACACTTCCATGTTTGATTTATTGAACCTGTCTCATAATCTGTCTTCTGATACTTGAAAGGACAAGTGTAGGCTCTGATATGTGCAATTAATTACTGCAAAGAATAAAAATAAAAGCTTTGAACTGCTTTGGTACTACTTTCGTTCCAGGAGCCATACCAAACACTTTACAAGAGGATGTTACTGTATGTCCTGAGACATTTCTAACAGGAAAATTTCACACTCCTCAGAGACATCACTGAGAAGCCTTGTACAGCTATCACAACTTAATACTGGCAGAAAATAATTTCTTTCAATATGCAACCAAAACCATGAAAGAAAGTGTTGTCTAGCAGCTTGCAGAGCACCAGATACTCTAGAAAGACAAGGTAGATCACTACCACTATGCAGGTTTCTCCACTGCAAGTGTGTTTTAGGACTGCAGGTGAACATCTGAATGGCATTAAAGCTGTAGTCTTGTACGGTGCACAAGCAACAGCCAGGACATGGTTCTTTCCTGCAGTTTAAGTTTGATAAGCAAGATTCATTCTTTCAGCTAAAGTCACTCAGTGACCTCACCTGCTCAACTCTGGGCACTCCGCTAAACCTGACAAGCAATATCATTAATGTCAGTAATTTTCTGAATTACAGGATGTGCAAATTCACTGACCCACACCTGCAGCTTGTGGTGTCCTGTTCTGCCACCTGTCTCTACACTAACATGTCACCCTAAGGCTACAAAGGGGCAGGCAAGCTGCTTTGGGAAAAGCAGCCTGAAGTCACACAGTAGCCCAGGAGTGGTACTGAGAGTGGGGATGTCCCTACATCTCTGTTCACTGTCATGGGCAGATTCTGGGTAGCAAAGCCGTCCACAGGTAAGGTAGGTGAAGGTCATGTGCTGCAATAGTATGCAGGAGTGCTCACCAGCCCAGAGAAGGGTAGCCTCAGGCAGAACAGGGACAACGCCAAAGGCACTGTAAAGACTACTGACTGTCCAGGATTTAGCATTGCTGAGTGTCTGCAATCATTACAGACAGTGGATGCAGCAACCCAGTGAACAGAGCACCCAGGCTGCTGCTGGCCTCGCCAGGTCCTCTGCTGAATTTCAGCTTCCCTCCATGACACTTAAGGACAAGCCCCCTACAAGATTTAGGTTTTACAAAGGGTTTTCACAGGAATAGGTCCTTTCCAGCCACATTGAGCCTGTAGCCCAGGTTACATTTGCAGTAGGAGCCTGGGGCTCTGATGCAGCTGTGCTGGCAGACTTGCTCCTGCTCCACACACATGTCCAACCTCAGCACAACAGAACAGGCATTGGAGCAGTGGGACACCTGGTTCTGTCACATGCCCTGTCACTGCAGTCAAAACCACCAGCATAACCCACACAGCCCCAGCACTCACCGATCTCCAGTGCAGACATGAACACTGCAGGGAAGGTTCCTGAACTGCCTCAACTTTCTAATCTATTCAAGTGCTTAATCAACACTCCCTATTAATGGGTACTGTTGCTAACTTGAGCTGCATAAGCATAAGCTTGAGTTTAGCCAGAACATGCTGCGGGAGCCGTGTTTGCATGTCTGTGTGCCCAGGAGCCTGCAGACATGGAGGGAACTGGGCAGCGGGGCAGGCAGGCAACAGGCAGAGCACTGGAGGCAAAGGCATCAAGTGCAGGAGCACATCATGGCCCTGGGAAGCAACATCTGGTCAACCCTGGATTCTCTAGATCCAGCAAGCTGAGACTCACTGTGACACTAATGAAGCCCTTGGCAATGAAATGCCACCTGAAAGAGGCTGGGAGTTGCCTTCTGCCCTTCAACAGATTACGAAGCAGACGAGTAAGGTTTTGCCAGCCTGCTGCAGTGCTGTAACACCCCAGTCCCAAAGCTGCAAGTTTAACCAGATGTATTACTTTTAAAAATATATTTAAGACTCCAAAATTTCACCCACCAAACTTCTGCAGAGCCTTTGAGTTCTTATATACCTAGAGATTGCCTAAAGAGAGAACGCTGACACATCTTCCCAAAAGACACTTTTAATTTTAGGAGGAAATAAGGCTTTTGGCAAAAGTTTAAAAGGAGTAACATGCAACCAAGCAGAGCATTTCACAAAGCACCAACCCAGCACACTGGTTTTAAGTTACCCAAAGTACTAAGTAGGAAAAGAGTAAAGAGAAAAAAGAGATTAAGATAGGAAAAAAAGAGCAAAGAAAGACAGAGAAAAGCAATTAAGAGAAAAATAGCTGCTACTACTGAAGAATCCTGTGGAACACGGTAGGAACAGATCCCGAGCGAAAAGGTAAAATGTATTGCACCTGCTCCTGTATTTCTGAGCTTTGGCCACCCTGGGCACCAGCCCCAGCCAGGACTCAGGGGTGGTGCAGCCCCTCAGAGGTTGAGGGAGAGGCTCCAGGGCCGTGGGATGGGCAGGCTCCCAGGCTGCCTTTTCAACGCACAGCTTCTCTGTGTGAGCTCCAAGTCTCTCAGGGTGCAACCATTGCAGGTTTTTCCTCTTGCGAAGTAGATTGCCAGGGGCTGGTGGGGCTGCACAGGGACTGGATCATCTCAGTCACTCCGGGGAAAGGCTAGGTGCCACATCCCCTTGTCCAAAGGCCTGCCTATGCAGTCATTCCCCATCATCCCAGAACCACTGGTTGGGAGGGACAAGGCAACCATGATGGCTGAATCCCTTGGCCTAACATCAGGGGTTTTGTTCAAATTTGGGGGGGGTTTGTTGTTTTTCTAGTATTTTTTCTTTTTTTAGTACATGCATGCCCCTGGGGATTTTGCAATACAAGAACACAGATGGTTTACAATAGCCTAGCAATAACAATGCCATATAGCTGCTGTACATCCTCATGTTCTATCTGAGCACTGCAGCCTTCTGCAAGGATCGTTTCTGGTTAACAACCTGTTAAGGTTCTTCAAGTCTGGCCATTATATGAGCAAGTGTTAAGAAAACAATGTGAGCCTAATGATCTGGTGGGCAAAGTGTTTTTTCCTCTTGAAGGAATCTAAGATTCTTCCTATTCCCCTTTATCCATCCTTCCCTTCCCCATATGCAGTCTGTCTCCAGCTGTCCTGCTTCCCAGCAAGCACAGATATCACTCCAAATGGCATTTTTCTTAGTCAGGTTCTGCAAAATGGCCACAGTGCTGTTCTGCGGAATTAGTGGGGTATCGGACACAGCACAACAACCAGTATGATCAATGCTAATGCCGTTTATTGCTTACAATGCTTGCTGTTTTATACATTTTTAGCTACAATATCATGCGTACATTAAGTGCTTATTGGCTATTGTCTACTATTCATGTGTTCTTCTCTATCCTATTATTGGTTAAAACTTCTTGTTCATGTGAACTCTTTCTCCTCCTTCTGTATGGCTTTCTGGTCACGTAGGTATTTCTTTGTTCCTTTATTTTTGCAAGCTCAGGCATGTTTCCCATCCATGATTTCTTCTTTTGTATCTTTTTATAACACAAACTCAAGGTTTTATTTCACAATGAACACAGTTGCATTGTCTCAAAGCCCAGAATATCTGGATTGCTCAATACATGCCCCTGATCTTCCAAATATCCCACACTCTTCTGGAGCTGCATCAGCATTTCATACTCCCATGGGCCAAGGACCTTCATCGCTTCTTTGCCCTCCTCTGTGACCAGGGCATCTGGTTGCAGTCAGAGCCGTGGCCCCACAGTGTCCAGATCTCTCCTGCTCCTTGTCAGCATGAGTCACTGGCCCCTACAGCCAGCTGCCAGTGCTGGACCTGAGCCTCGGGGCTCTCCCCTTCTTCTTCCCTTCTTTTTCTGTCATCACTTCTTTTTGTCTGGCTGTATCCCTGCTAGTCCAGCAAGCTCACTGCCAGACATCCCACCAGGCATCCTCCAGACCTGCCACACACATGGTCATATTATGCCAAGGGCAGTCAGTGCTGAGCTTCACTTTGCCAAGGACCTAGGGTAGCAGGACATATGCTGACCCTACGTCTGCAGCACTGCATGAATCCCAAAGGCAGCGGGGAGACTTAGCCTGCCTCAGGGCAGGGAGACCTTATATCTCTCATTGTGGGGTTGTTGCTGCATCTGGAAGGGGCAGGAGCAGAAGTACAGGTCTCAGTGAAGAGTCAGGCCATCTTCAGAATTGAGGCAGCATCCCTCCAGGCAGGTTGCAAACATGCTTTTATCTATCCCTCAGTTCTTAGGAGACACAACACAAATATAATAGCACAGAGACCTTCAGATCAGCAGTGGACAAAGCAAACTGAGACACTGAGTCTTAAGACTGCAAAGGAGAAATTCCTTTGTGGCTGCTGTACAGGCTGATGCTGGTCAGAGTGCTGGCATGGCTGTTCTATCCAGAGAGGATGGTAGCGGGATCAATCTCCTTAAAGTGCTGAGACAGCTTGGGGAGGTCATTCTGTCTGTGAAGGCTGGGGAAGCCTCACATCCTCCAAAATGGCCTTGTCTATATGTTATGGACATTATTTGCTGAAAAGGGGAATGAAAGGAAGTTGAGACCAACAATTTTTGTGTGCTCTCTGGGCGGATTTGCAGAGACTTAGCAAAGGAAACACACTAACAATAAGGGGAAAATGGTTTATAATATTAACATGTTTATAGCAGCAAGAATAGTATAGGTTCCAACCTTATATAAAATTTTGATGGACTGCCAGTTTTAACAGTGAAAGAAACATTTGCAAGAACTACTCATGATATTTAATATTAATAATAAACACACCTAGATTCAAGTACTGATATTCAAAGTCCTTGAATTTATGATCACATTAGTTAACTTGAGTTCTTTCAGATGTGTTGAAAGAATTAATGACTCAATAGAGAATTACTTACAATATACTTGGGAAGGAGCACAGGTTTGCAAAGGGGAGAAAATGTTCAACAGAGGTAGCAAATGCTGACTCTTGGACAGATGGACACACATTCTTTTTAATCAGAATATGAACATGGGGAGGGAGTGGAGGTTCCTGCCTTCAAGCACATATGCCACCAAACTTCTGCTATCCCACTGTATATTTCTTCATCATTCCCATTTATTTCCCCCCAGTATTATTTCCTTTAGTAGTGATTGATTGAAGATACCTCCACATTCCCTAGAAAACATAGAACCCAACCAGACTCATGGCTGCTCTGGACAGGAGGGAAAGTTGCTCCCTACTATACCTTGAGTCCAGATAATAAGGGGTATCAGACTCAGAATTCAATTCCTGAATTTGAGACAGGAAAAAGAGGATGAGAGGAATGCATAGTCTTAGGCACAAGATCCAAATCTTTGGACATCAAATAAGAGGATAAGTGTAACCAGCCTGAACTATACAACAGGGAGCAGATTCAAAAGGAGATACTGATACCTCATGGCTGTGGAAAATGTGGGTTCAGCTCTTTACTGCACAAGAAGATGAGAGGTGCTGCTCAGCACAGAGCAGTGCCAGGCTGCAGGGTTCTCCTGGGGTACATGCTCACCAAGCCAGACCTGCTGTGCAGTGTGTGCATCGTGAGTACCTCCAAGTGTATCAGGCCATAAATAAGTGCCGCTCATGGCAGGGGTGAGCTGAACTTCACTCCTTGGGAAGGGCAGCCCTGGCCTAGTCCCACAACAGTGAGTGCTGGTGGTATCCATGGAACTTGACTGGAATAGGACAAGTCCTAACCTCTTCCCTTCATGGAGTACCTTGACCCCTTAGGCTCCAAAATCATGCTTACATTGCCATGACACAGGACATGTAATTTAGTCTGGTTGATCCGTACTCACTGCTCCAAGAAAAAAATCACTTCTACTTACACAGCTCCCAGTAGACATTTCTCCAACCAAATCTCTGGTAATGGCATCTACACAACATCCTCAGGCACTCCAGTGGTTCAGCATTCCAGCCATAAGGAAGCTCTTCCCAACAGCTGACCGGCAACTTCCTTGATGTAGTTTTATCCCACTATTTGTATGTAATCCAGCACAGGTATATAAACTACTTTATTATTCTTTGCAGCAACATTTCCTGCATTTTAAGACTCTCATAGTGCTTTTCCTTCCTCCCTCACTCCTCTTTCCACTTTCCTTGTCCCGGAAGAAACAGTACCATGTCTTGTAGCTTGTCCTCACAGGTTGTGTTTTCTAGGTCTCTAATCATACTCATTTTTTTTTCAGTGGACTGATAGAGAATGGTTTTTTTGCACATTTTTCTTGAAGACAGCTGAGCCACAATATTTGAGTTCACATAAAATTTCCTCTTGATTCAAGAAAATTTATTCCCTCAGAAATGTAACAACTTCAATGGGTTAACCAGAGAGGTCACACTCCCCCCACATCATATGGACATGCTGTGCAGCCTAATACTCAGGATCTTCTCCTGGGAGGGGAATAAAGCCAGTCTGAGTCTCCTTGGGTATGCCTGGTGTCAGACCTTTGGCATCCTACATCCATGCACTGACAGACAGGGAACAGAGAAGGGTAGCGGAGGCAATTCCTCTCCTTCCCACAGTGATAGTTTTGGCTGGAGTAGAGTTAATTTTCTTCACAGTGGTTAGTATGGGGCTGTTTTTGCATTTCTGCTGAACACAGTGGTGATATGGAGATGTTTTTGTTATTGCTGAGCAATGCTCATACAGACTCCAGGCCTTTTCTGTTTTTTGTACTGTCGTGTTGGCAAGGGAACTGTGGCTGCATGGGAGATGGGAGGGGACACAGCCAGGACAGGTGACCCAAAGTGAGCACAGGGATATTCCATACCATATGACATCATGCTCAGTGTATAAATTGGAATGAAAAAGAAGGAAAGGGGTATGTTTGGACTGATAGGGTTTGTCTTCCCAAACAACTGTGTGATGGGGCCCTGCTCGCCTGGGAGTGGTTGAACACCTGCCTGCCCATGGGAAGCAATGAATTAATTCCTTGTTTAGCTTTGCTTGTGTGTGCAGCTTTTGCTTTCCCTAATAAACTGAATTTTCAAGCTTTTATCCTTCTGATTTTCTCCACAATCAGGCTGGTGGGGGAGTCAGCTAGCAGCTGCGTGGTACTTGGTTGTTGGCTGAGGTTAAATCACCTCATCCAGATGGGACCTAGGCCTAGAAGATTCATATGTGCACTGTCCAGACTGAGGCAGCTCTTGACTAGCAGGAGATTTCTTGGTGCCTTGGGAACTCTGCTAAAATAATTGTAACTACTCTGGCTGTAAGCAGGAGGTTTTGAAGCTCCAAATGTAGGTCTTTGGCATGCAGGGCACCCAGGGTCGCATGGTTTTGACAGTTCAATAAGCTGTGCTGCTCAGCTGATGGTGGCTCAGATTCTTCCATCTCCTTGGCCCTGGGAGGGGCCCAAGCACTGCATTCGTACAATTGCACCACATACCACAGCACTGGCTTTGCTCCTTCATGTCTGTGCATTAGAATTGCAGCACTGGGAGCTAAAAATAAAGTAATCAATTGTTCCCAAATCAAGGAAAGATATTGCAGGTGAGAATCAACAGTGTAAGCTAAGTAGGAGGCAAAATAAAGCATTTGAAGAAAGAGAAATCAAAACAACTTTCTCTATTGGCACTTGTTTTTAAACTAAAGACATAATTATCCTGTTGCAAGTCTTGGCTACGGAGAAAAACATCTTGTTGCAAACTAATTAAAGAATTAGCCAGTGTTTAGCTTCTCATAGATAAAGGAGCATAAGCTTTGAAACAGAAGTGTTTGCAGTAAGCTTTTGAAAACTCTCCGAAGACAGCAGAGCTTAAGTCTGTTAAGACTCTGACTACTAAATGTTTGTTCAGATGTCTTTTTTTTTTCTTATAAGAGAAGTTCCCAGTACCTCTTAACAACAGATATTTTCTCCCTTGCTTGGAGCATGGGGTGGTGTGTTAACATATATCACAGTGATGAACAGAGCTCATCCCACTGAACCACTATAAAGATGGGACAAGTGTCAAAGCTGGCATGAAGTACAGTGTTTAGTAAATTAAAAGAAACCTGCTGTGCCTGCATGCCACAACATCCTCCCGAGGTTACATTCTGGCCAAACCTTTCGCAGGCACAGCCACCTTGCCTGGTCCACATGGATCAGCACTGTGTCCTTGACAGACAAGCTCTGGGCTCAGGGCAGCCCAAGAGGGGCAGCCAAGTCCCTCTTAAGAAGATAACTTTTTTTTCAGTCATGTGTGGGGAAACTTTCATGCAAGCAAAACAGACCATACACCAGCCACCCACAAGCACGCTCAGTGGAGCCCCAGCTGTCCCCTCAAGAGTTCTAACAAAAGCAGTGGCAGCCACTGCACTCAGATTGAAAAAAAAATTTCATTACCACTTTATCCCCTCTGTAAAGAGTACATAATAATTTTGTGTAATAACTTTCTGCTTTTTGTATGGACTAACCACCAAGACAAAGTGCTTAAATGCAACATAGGAGTTCTAATTCTCTCTTTGATTTAAGGATTTGGTTTCTCTCCCTGCCGAAAAGAAAAATGCCATTAAGTCTTCTTACTTTTCTGGAAGTGTTTTCCATTCAAGTTCAAAAAGAAAACCAAGCCTTGATTAGTTTCACTTCTATTTCACATTAATACAACATATATCAAAACACAGAAATATTTCCAGCATAAAATGTGGATTATACTCTCTGTCTTTAGGAGAAGAAAAACTCCAGAATTTTCCTCACTTTAGTGGGGTATCAGCAGTCACTGAAGGGGAAAGCAGGCATTTCCCATGGGTGATCAGATTTTACAGTACTGCTACAGGGAAATGCCAAGCCCTCTTGGGTTTTTTGCACTTGGTTAAAAATAACATGATTGGCAGGTTGAACAAGCCCGAGTTTTTGGCCAAATGTGAAGTGTCAGTCTCTTTTTTTCTTATTTTTCTTTTTCTTTTTTTTCATTTTCAGGCTAAATGTGTGTGCAGTTTCAGGCTAAGTGCTGTGCAGTTTTCCTGAATTTCAGAAGTTTTTATGCTTGTTTTCAGGTCTCCACACTAATGGCCCTTTCTTATCTCTGCCTTGAGGTCTGGCCAACACCTTGGCCATAGGCTCAGAAGGTTTCTCCAGACCCTGAGGTCTCAGAGCAGCTGGGACACGTGCTTGTAGTCGTGCAAGTCAGTGCCTGAGGCTGCTGCAGTTCAACCTGGGCCATTTGCCTTGGCAGTATGTGCACAGGGGCTCAACCCCAACATCTCGGAAGCTGGTGAGGATGGGGTGGCTGCTGCAGGGAGGTAGGCAAAGGCCTTGAGTCCCAGGTGAGAGCATTAAATTCTCTGGTCCATCACAGGGAGCCTCCGTAAAACAACCCAGAGTTGAGTTTTGCCCCATGGAGTTATTTAATGGGAGAGGAGATGCAGCTGAGTTAAGCAAATCCAGAGCAGGCAACTGTGACAGCAGTGATAGCACCATATTTCCCTGTTGGCCTGCTCCTGACTGACATGCAGTAACACCATGTTGCAAAACAGCTGGCAGGAGACTGGGCAGGAGAACTGGGAACTGCTGTGGTTTAATACAGTGCTGCAGTCCAACCTATGCCTACTCTGTTGTGAGAACGAGGTTAGTAAGTTTTAGTTATATCAAGAGCAAATGTTCTTGATACAACTGTTTTTCTAACTCCTCTCCTTCAGTTTACGTTAAAAAAATTTAAAAAACAAAACAAAACAAAACAAACAACTTCAAAGGTGCTCCTTTCAGGAACAGTAAATATTTGAAGTGTAGTTCCTTTCTTATTCAGTCCTGGCAACAGATGAGTCCCTTCTGTACACTAGAAAATGCAACATACTGGTAGAAAAGTCTTCGGTAACAGTAGCTAGTGAAAGCCTGGAAGGTTCACTGAGCCATGACAAGGCCTCGACAGTAAAATTGTTGTTGTTGTTGTTGGCTGGACTTCGCGAACAAAGATCTTGGGATAAACCTGCACAATGGATTTTTTAAGTGAGGCACAGGGTGCGCGGAACTGGCCCCACCCCCTTTACTCCTGAGGCTCATCTTGCCACGGCCGAGCAGCTCGGACGGTGACAGCGAGTTCCTCGGGATTGAACCAGCGTCCTCAGAGGAGGAGCCGGCTCCACAGGTGGGGGGATAGTAAAATTACTGCTTGTCTAAATTACTCCACTTTCACATGTGTTATGTGGTCTCATTTTGCAGTCCTTTTAGGAAAAAAGAAACTGGTTTATATTACCAACCTCAGCTGTTAACAGAAGAGTGACTTTCAGTTTTCTCAAATTAATTCCTCCTGGAAATCATGCTTTCCTCCAGCTACACTGAGAAACAAACATACACTCACACATGCAGACACACACCTGCCCACCACCTCAGAGGCTTTTGTCTTCCCACTTCCCAGAGGTAAAGGCTTCCAAGTCTCTGCTACAGCACTGTGGAGATGTAGCTCTTGTACCAGTATCAGATCAAGAGCACAATAACACTAGGTGCTGTCTTTCATGAGCTTTAGCAGCTCGACATCCTCTGCTAGGGAAGGGACAATCCCTCCTGAAAAGCTGGGGTGACCCGCTTCTGCATGGGCTCCCACGGTGGCATGTGTGCTCGGCACTAGGTGCTCTTCTTGGGGATACCTGTGGCTTGGCTTCAAAAGCAGCTTCTCTCTACTGTGAAAGCAGTTTATTGCCACTCCTGACTCAGGCGGGGCAGCAGACAGTGGAGCTGCAAGGACAGCTTGCACTCCACAGAAAATAAGTAACTTAACAAGAATTTAAAACTGAGACAAACTCAGCCATTTGTCATAAGAAACTGGGGATATGAGTTACAGACAGGAGTGGCCAGCAGAGACTGTGTGGTCATGTGGCTCACCCTGTGAGGGGTGGCAACTCTGTCTATACCAGTAGATATCCCCAGAGAATCTTCGTTTCATCCAGTCTGCCTTAAAGCTCACCAGCACTGGTGATGCTATCACAACCCTACGTAGACTGGTCCAGGATGTATCTGTGCTCACAGCTGAGCAGGGCACTTGGGCGTTTTCCTAGAAGACAGATGTGTGAATGACTGTCCTGTGCTGAAGGGGAAAGAGATCCTGCTCCACAGGGTTCCAGCTGCAAGGGCTGCCTGGAAGGTGAAATGGCTCTTGCCACTTCCCAAATGCACCACCCCTATCAACCGCTTTTTTAAAAACTTTTCACTGCTTCCATGCCCTGGAGGGATTTCAAACTAAGTGCTCACAAGATGCAGGCATTACAGTGCTGGGTGCAGCAGTGCCCACAGGTCACACCTTCGGTTCCCAGAGCAGTTCCCTGCCTCATATCCACACTTAAGAGACATCTGATTGCCGTATTAGCCAGCAGTCTAGGCTTGTGAACACCTCAGCCAGGCCACCACTAATACTGAAGATGGGGGGAAATGCCTCTTTTGCACAATTTCAGATCAATTTGCAGTTGTTCAACAGACTCTGCTCAAAACACATTCATTACTTCCCAGGGGAGGGTTGTTACTGCTGCACTGCTGGCTCATTCCTCAAATAGCTCCCTTACCTATCTACATACTGCTCCCGTGTGAAAGAGAAGCCTGGATGGAGGATGGCTCTGCTCTCTTTGCCCAGCATCCTGATGGGAGCCATGACTTCCATCCCCTCTGCCAGGAGCAAAGGCAAAGCCTGCAGAGGGTAGTTGCAACTCTGTGCTGTAATTCCTAACCATAAATGCTTGGGCTCCCACTCTCAGCTATTTCAGATTCTCCAGCAGATACCTGGGCTCTTCCACGTTGGCAAGATGATGTGCCTGATCACAACACAGGGTGGCAGAGGACAGCTCAGTGCCAGAGGCCACTGTTCCCAATGTGCTGAGCCAACTTGTCACACTCTTAGCTCACACCAGTGCCCTGTGGTCATTTCTGCCAGTCATGGTCTGCTCTCACCTATTCCTGTTATTAGAAAAGCATTAGAAAATTTGCTTGCCATAGCACTGCCAGCAGCTCTACAGGGCAAAGGAGACCTTCTCAAGTAGTGCCATCCCTTCTGCCCCTGCTTTTCTATATTGGTTAATGGTTTCTCATTGAGAAGTCATCTATGCTGCATACAGCATTATGGTGTTCAAAGGATCATGCAGCAGCAACACTTCATAGCTCATGAGGCATCAGGGACCAGGAAAACACTAAGTCCATAATTCTGAAAGTTACTAAATTTTAACAGCTGTATCAGAGAAACTAGGCTTGTAAGGGGAGATAGCATTTTTCATTAATCAGATTGCCATAGCTGGGAAAACCTACACATTTTGGCACAGAACCCCTTCAGTTTAAACACACTAGCTCTACTCTTTGGAGAGCTCTTTCCCCCAGGTACACAAGTTTATACTTCCATTCTGATTTTGCTGCTCCGAGGTGTTTTAGCACAAGACAGTCAGCAGGTAGGATCTAAGAAAATGTCAAAATTAAAGTAACAGCTGCATGTAACAAGTGATCTTCAGACCCGCTCCAGCCCCAAGATAGCAGGCTTTTAAGAACCAGTTACACTCTAACTCCCCTCCTGTCACATCAGTGTCCAGTGTTTTGGGGACTGATCAGGGATTAGAAATCACCTCCTCTCCAGCAGGAAGACTTACCACTGTGGGTGTCCTGCAAGACAGCAGAGAGGGCATGCTGGCATTGACTGCGCTTGCCACCACATAGGAATTGCTGTTGACTGCAGTTGACCCAGTGCAGTTGATTTAGCATCTCCCGCTTTGTTTAAAATAAGCACATATGCAGATGAAATTATCCCTGCTTTCCACAAGACAGATAAAAATTATCTATGCTTTGGCAAAGAGGATGGGAGTTTTACCAACTCTCTGAAGTGGAAGTACTCCATAGAGACATTATGTGGGAAATGGGAATCAGTTTTTACTAACTTCTCTTCCACTGTCATGCTACTTTGCAATTTTCAGTGCAACCTCTGATAGCAGATGCATTCTCAAGAGTCATGGGAATTGTCAGTGCAAATATATTTAGCCATATCCCTTTGGGTAGGTGGGAGAGGAAAGAGACCCCTTAAATAGCTGTAAGATAACAATTACTGCAAACATATTTGCTTAGAGAAAGTTGAGTCAGAGTTCATAGAAAAGTTCTTGGCAGCTGGAATGGCAAACAGCCAGCTTCTTCTCAAATTATCCCTACAAACCTTTAGTCTGTGAGGAGCATGCTTAGAATGCCTCTGCTTTCCTTAGGTCTTCTCCACATGCCCTAAGTACTCCTCAATGTAACAGAAATGCTTAAATAAATGGCAAATTCTCTCCCCTCTTTAACAAAACAAAACAAAATAAATCCAAGCCCTCGATGATAGCATGGTTTAAATAGGAAAAGGGAAATTCTCACTATTGATAATACTGCAAAGGCATCAGAAAGTTCACAGTTCTACTAAATGGGTGAAAATGCCCTGGCTTTCATTCAACTTCACTGTTAGTGGGAGTGAGGAGAAATCTCCCACACAGCCACAGGAGAAATCTGTGGGACTCAGGCTGGAAAACTAGCAGAGAGAGGATGTGAACACTGTTAAAAATAAAACTTATCAGACAACAATTGAATCTTGAGAATGTTATCTGGATCAACAGGAGTGTGAAAACAAACAGGCATTTCAAGAAGAGGGTAACTAGCAAGGTAGGTAACTTCCAAATAGCAGGAAGTGACCAAGGAAATGTACCAAACTGAGGGCAAGAGAGAAAGGTCTCCCCAACAGCAGAAGACAGTGGTGGATAAGGATTTCAGTGACACCTCTGTGCAGTGCCACTACCCTACATCCAGCTGCGTGGCACCGCCCCCACCCATCACATCCCTGGCCACAGTAAGACAGGAGACTGAATTGATTTGCACAGGACAATGTTTAACATGACCCAGTGTTTATTGACTCCTGCTACATTTATTTTTTAATAGTAACAGGAACACAAAATGTGATGTATGGTGTAATACTATGAGGTGTTTCTGTATGAATCCAATGCAAAGTGCCAGCATTGTTGACCAGCATACAACCTGACAAGAGAAGATGTAGTTATAACTCTCAGATATCTGCTGGGAGTACATCACAGTCGAAGTAGTTATTTGCCTGCAAATAGATAAATTTTCTTCTAGATGCAAGTGGTGTTAGAGCCAGCTATTTTGCAACAACAAATACATATAATATATTCCCACATTTAAAAAACCACAATTAGAAAGGACTAAAACTGTTTAAAGACAGAAGGAAAAAAAGAGTGGATCTTTTTAGACACTACTTTGTAGAGGTCATTTCACACAGAACCAGAAGTAATCCAAAGAAAAATATTTATTAGAGGCTACTTTGTTCAAAAGGCCAGTGGCTACAAGTTTCAGAATAAAAACAGTCACTTGATTTTTCAGAACTGTTTCCTGGCCTTTTTCCTCCCTGCACAACAAAAATCACCTGTCAAAAACTGTGGTTTGATGGCTCTGCATGTCTTTCCCATGCACCTGCATTTGAAAAGGCAACCATATTTCTTACAGAGCCATGAAAAACTTGCATGACATGACATGCACATGTGGCATGAAACGTCATCACGGATAAAAATGATGAAGGCACATTATCTAAAGGTTAAAAAAAAAAAAAAAAGCAGCCCAGAACTTTTGGAGGATTAAAAATTAAATGCCTTAGAGAAAACACTTTTTCACAACTAGCTGACAAGTGCTTTTTAGCCATATATGATTCAAACAGCTTGCCATGAAGACAATACACAAGGACAAAGCCTTGTTGAAATGCCCTCTCCACTGTAGCAGCCTTCTTCCCGTGCAAGTTCTTTAGACAATTTCATTCTTACAGGAGCGGTCTGCAACAATTCCAGAGACAGGCAAGACAAATCCATGTAGAAAACATAACACCTGTGTGTTCCTACATGGACAACACCCCATACACCCCACTCCCAATTAAACTACAGTATCTTCAAGTAGATAATCCCACTCATCTGGAAACAGGGTAAAGGTCTGAAACGGAGGACTGAGAAAATGGTTTCAAAATCTCCTGCACCCTCAACTTCTTTGCACCTGATTACATGTTTTAATAAAGGCTCTCTGCCACAGAATAATTGCTGTCTTCCCTCTATATGAGGAAGATACTGGCTAAGAGTGAAAACATGTACTTTATTTACAGTAAATGCAATCATACTACTCCATGCTCCATCCACCACACACATTGCTCACCATGGCAGAAACCAGGTGATAGCAACAGTGATAACTTATATACCTTCCTTTTTCAGCCTTTAAACAAAGCCTTTCCCCTCCCACTACACTGTTTTTCCACTGTTCCCAGCTCCAGTAAGATATGTACTAACATCTCTTTCTAGTGCACTTTTAAGGTTACAGTTACTAGAGGCAAAGCAATACTCACTCTGCTCCATTTTAGCTGGTTTTGCTCCTTTTAAAATAATGTAGGAGTTTAAAAATTTACATAACATTATCAACTTTGCATAGTAATAATAGTTGTGTTCCACCACCTGTTGAAAATAATCCTGTGGGCTCCCTTTCTCAACAACTCACATGTTTCAAAGGGTTACCTCTCACTCTCAAGGAAGAATCCTCTTTCTCCTCCCACATGAACACTGCAGAATGAGAATTAAGTTATCATTAAGTTTCCTTCAAATCTATGGTCTGTTACTTGGAAGCAACTCTAGCAGAATAATGTTTTTCATAGTATTAAAGGACATTTATCAGATTATTTGTCTTTTTCTAGTTTTGAGTTGTGAGAATATTTGTCACACATGTTCCCTCATACTCCTCTCTTAAGGTGCACAATGGTCAGGCCTCTAAGACCACAGCTGGATCTCTGGGAGAAGCCAGAGAGAATGAGGGGTTTCTTAGCACTACTGTATTTACATTCAGCATTCAAGGACAGGCTGAAGGATGCCCAGTTTATTTTCTTTTTTAAGACACAAAGCTGCTTTAAAAAAATAGTCCTTTTATATTATCATTTTCTAAGTCATTAGTCATTTCATTTCTGTCCTATGCAGCTGTTACCCTTCTGTAACTGACATTTAATAGTTGCCATTGCACACTCCTTTTCCATTCCCTAGCTTAAGTGCAACAGAGCTGGCCTGCAGACCCATCACCAGTGCAGGGGCTGGCAGTTCACACAGACCACCTCCACCACTGCAGGCAGGTGGCACGGGAAAATATGGGACATTGAAGA
This sequence comes from Formicarius rufipectus, assembly GCA_013399695.1. NCBI lineage: Eukaryota > Metazoa > Chordata > Aves > Passeriformes > Formicariidae > Formicarius > Formicarius rufipectus. The sequence continues at coordinate 370,482 of VXAU01001193.1, forward strand.
AGAGCATCTATTTGGAACATTTAATAGGGTCTGACAAACACTGACAACATGAGAGAAAAATGAATGCAAGTGAGTATATTAGGTTGAGAACAATTAGTGTGAGTGATAAATACATCCACTGCCAGCTCCCAGCTTCATTAAGAGCTATTCTGAACTGCATAGTAAGTGCTGGTTGTAGAAGCTTAGCCAGACTGGAGACAGCTCAGTAAGTCTATTAAGTTTTAAAAAAAAAAATGGAGGGAAAAAAGTGTGCTTTGCCATTGAATAACTCTGATTTCATGGCTTGGGCACAACAGTAGTAGTTACCTGGCATAACAGATCAATTAAAACAGAATTGCTGTTTCATTCAAATTACACATGCACGCAAAATTAAACAAGTGTGTTAACTAAAAATAAGCAGCATAAAAATCAAGTCTGAAATACCCATTATTTGTCAGACTTCCAGACATCTCTTTTCCTTTCAGATTCATATTTGTGTCATACAGATCACAGCAGATGGCGAAGTCACAAAGCAAACCCTAAACTCTACATATCATTGGCCTTTGGTGCGAAAATCTTGTGTGCCAAAAGCCTTCCAAGTTTACCAGACTTTTGGGAGAAAAAGCTGCTGTACCAAACTGTGAAAATAGAAACCATACAACCCATCCTGCTCAGAACAGAAAAGAAATGGCTTTACAAAGTTGTTAACAGATACATAACCACTTTCCCCTCAGTCCTTGGACAGAAAGGGCAGTGCAACTAGCTAGAACTGGCTACTTGAAAAGCAAACAAAATCCAAGAAATGCAATGACTGTGTGGACAAAAATGTGTTTGGAAAGTCATGCTATTGAAGAGCTGAACCAATGTTCTGCACAGCAAAATGATGAACGGTACACCGACAGCTCCATTTGAGACAGACCATGAGATGACACTCTACAAATATCCAATGCAACTTCACATGTCCAATATATCTCCATGCCCATTAGCAGTCTGTCACAGATTTTAAGCTTGCAAAGCTCCTTTCCATTGAACTAGATTATTTTTTCCCCCATAAAGTGCAAATACAACTCAGGTTTTTACCACTAGTTCCAATCATTATCTTAGTTACAAGTGATCAAAAGCCAGTTGGCTCAGCCACTACACTAAGCTTAGTGATAATTTTTCTTTTTTTTTTAACCATGGTTACTTTTTCCAGCAAGAGGCAAAGAGAAGACAAGTGTTCCTTCTGCCAGATGCAGCATGACAGGAGGCTTCCTTAAGTACCATCAGTATAAGATGCACAAGCTAGACACAACACTCTTGTGCATAATAATGATTTTCCATTGTCTGCTGGAAATGGAAGTCATCTTTGGGATCTGATTTCCTCACAAGGAGTACAGAAACAGTTGATTAGTCTTCTTTAAGAGGTGCTTCTCTCTTCCTTGCATCTACATCAAAAAGAAGACAAAGTGAGACATGGTTAAATCAGGGGATTTTAACAGTACTCATATGAAGACTCAGACACAGAAAAAAGTTGGCTTTTTTCATTGTCAAGATTTTCCATTTCAGAATAATATGAATCCACTATGTGGCCTAAAATGCTCCATGATACCACAGCATGTTAATGATAAAGTCACAGCAAGATTTTGTACATTTGTCCCATTGAAACTGAAGATGACCCATGAAGTATTTAAGTAGTCCAATAAACTTCCAGACTCCAGATCAGGAATACTTCCCCCTGCTGCTGCTTGGCCCCTATCTCATGATCCCCTTTAAGGGTGAAGTCAGTATTGGCTTTGCTTACAAGCTAGAGATTACAACAGTCTGTTATGAAAATCATTTGACTAATTACAACTTTGCTGGAATCAGCGGCATGTGTTTTCAGAAAGACAGGTGCTCTCCACACTGTATTTTGAGGAACTGCCTGAGGCAGCCACCGAAGACCAAATCATACCTTGCTCCAAACAGCAAACCTTTGATCATGGTCCCGGGTAGGGTGCTGGGGCACATCTGGACAACTCAGGCTATGACTCATATGACATTGCTACAGTAGCAGGCGGTGTGGCTGCCATTAGAAAGCTAGGTCACCTCTTTGTGGGCTTCCCCCAAAGTGTCTCTGGGCTGACTTTAAGCTATTAGGTAGCCCTTGAAGTGAATCACGATCATGGCTACTCTAGTACTGCCTGCCAGAAGATGCATTTACATGAATTTCTAAACTTAGTTTCTTTCCAAGTCAAAATCTGTACATTCCAAGGTCATTATTAATATTTCCACTCAGAAATATACTTCCCAAATAACAAAAGAGCTGACTCTCCGTGACTGGAACAGCCACCAGGCGTTGGAAAAAATTCACAAGCCATTTGGGAGAGAAATCAAAAACTGTCTCTCCCATTTTACACATTACATTCATCAGGGACACTAGGGCCAGGCCTAAATCTTCCTCTGCCACAACTTCTCCATGTTGTATAAAATAACTGATTAGTGGTTAGAGGTGAAAAAGACTTCTAAAAATGTATTATAAACTCTTCTAGCTACACAATCATTCCTGGTCTATCTCTTGACTTTGAAAGTATCAAAATGCATTAAATTCTTTCTGGTGAACATTTATCAAAAAATCGTACCTGTTAAGTTCCTGAACTTTTTTTTGGCTTCTGCTCTTTCTTCGGCATCAAAATACCACACAGTCATGGCATATCTATAAAAGAAAGAAAGCTTGCATTCACTTAAATTTTTGCTATTAAAACAGAGCTGTAGAATTTCATGCTTATGCAGAAAACAAAAAACAAAACTGGATTAGTAGATAAAAAAATAGGATGAAAATGGCTCATCTTTATAGACAAATAAAGACAGCGCTTTAGTGTGTATTTTATCAAGTCAGATAGAAATACAGGTGAGAATTTCTGCTTGGGGGCACAAAAGAGAGCATAGCCCCTGGTAACAGAGGGCAAAAGTACCTTTCAGGTCTTCACATCCTCTTCTGTTCTGGGACACCTGTAGGCAGCTTGGGGGTTGCCCTGCATCACATCAGTGTTTCATACCCTGCTGACAGATGGTAGTCCCAACAATCCCTATAGTATTACAAGGGTAAAGGAATAACCCAGCACCTCCCAGCTAAACAGCTATGCCTGACTTGGAAGATTTCTCCTGCCAATGGTTAAAGGTCTTTTTTTCCATCACACAAGAAAACTTATCATTCAAGCTTGCTCTTCCTTATTTAATGAGAGAACCCCAGTGACTCAAAACCAGAAAAATCACTCAAAATCTATTTTTTATGCACATGTGTATTTCAACATAATAGCCATAACTTTAGATAAAAATATCAGTAGAAGATGTTGGGTTTTTTCCTAGTCAAACACCAATACCAAATACGGCACTTACCTGGTTGCATAAGAAGGCTGGACTTCATGAGGGTTCCTTCGATCTGACCAAAAAAAAAGTAATCGGTCAAAAATTGGCTCAACATCTGCTACATAGGACTTTCCTTCTGGGAATATCCGAAGAATTCCACCATGCAGCTGAAAGAAAAGGAAATATTGCTTTTTACACATATAAACACCCACACATTTGTGTGAACAATGACTTATTTCTCCCTCCTCAACACCTAACAAATGGGGAATAAACATCTAATGATAACCAAGACAGCTACTTGACAACACTAGAAAACCTTACTGAATCTCCTGGCCACCTTGATTTTCCCCAACACCTTGTAATGTTTCAGCATATGCTTCTGTCTAAAGTGACTAGAACCAAGATAAAGGCAACACTAGTCCTGTAGCAAACACAGGGAAACTTCTGAGCTCCCAGTCAGATCTCTAGAACCAGTGAATACCACAGAGCTGCTCCATCTGACCAGCCTGAACTCAGACTCTCCTCCTAGCAACTGCTAGATAGTGCTTACACTATTTCAGAGCCTGCATCTGATCATAAAGGAATTAACTTTTACACTCTGGAAAGGCTGAAGTCTGTTCTATTTTTGGATTTGTAAAACTTCTCTTAAATGCATTATAGCTCCCAGCCATCATTTTCAGTACTTATGACACAGCCTGGTTTCTCTACCATATAACTTCTGCCTTTGCATGTGCCACCATCTTCAGAGAAAAGCTCTGGTGATGTGCGCACACTGTAGAAACTTCAAAAAATGAAGATGAACACTGCCTCCTGCCTGCCACTGTTAGAGGGCTCTGTGGAGGGTTTTATGCTGCACCAGAGTACACAGAAGATGCTGCCAACCTAGCACTGACCAGACGTAATACCTCTGTGTGGCTCGCAGATCTCAGTGAGAAACTATTACATCAGGTTTAAAGCCACGCAGTTGCTTTCAAAGCCCAATATGGTTATATTGTTATAGTGCTTCTCCAGCGTATACTTGGCATAAAATTAGTGTCACACCTACATAATGAACTCCATTGATGTCCTGGATTTCAGTTAGCTTTCCTTAGTGCCCACTATTTCCTCACTATTTGAGTAAGAGTGCAATTCACAAAATAAATTGGATATTTACAATTCCTCACACATCTCCTCTATTTTTTTACATTGAGATGTTTCACTGTCATACTCTCTGTAAAAGTATGGTTTTCTACAGCAGTGCATTCTTCAGTGGTATTGCCTCTATATCTGAACTTACAGAGGTTCACAGTATTTAGATGTTCTTAAAGACCATCCTGGCCTAAAAACTGGTTAGAAAAGCAAAAAGCACTGAACAATTTTTAACAGATAATCCATGTGAACCGTTTGTTTTGTATCATGACCACAGAATTCTAAAAAGACATCCTTGCAATTTTACAAATGCTTCTGTTTCTAACTTAAAGGTGTGGTACATTCAAGGCTGACTTAACTGCCTCATAGTAATATAGGCAGAAACATGAGATCCATTCTGGCAAGAAACCCACTGGTAGAATCAAACTTGGAGAATACAAACCAAACGTGTTTATTCCTCTAACTAAGCCCCATTCCTTCATAAATAAGAAAACCACAAAGGGAACTGCCTGAAGATCTTCTGCAGGTTAGCCTGAAGAATCAAGAATGATAAAGTCACAAATATGAACTGTCCTTTTACTCTACTCCCTGAAGTATTTTTTGAGGATTGTTCTTCTTTCTAGTGCTTCATTGCTGTTTCCTCTAAATAAAGTGTTAAGAGCACACAGTCCAGTGTTTAGAAACTTTAATTTTATAGCAACAAAACAGTATGAGACTAAGATGGGTGAAAAAATAAGGAAACAGTTCAGATTCTTACCTCCAAAGGGTTGCCATAAAAACCGAGGAGGAAAAAAAAGATGTAGAGATGAAGAACAGACCAGCTGTTAAGAAATTCAGAGTTTACAGAAATAATCAACAGCGCCAAAGCTCTTTTCTGAAGTAGTTTTTCTTTCATGTTCTGACTCAGCCCCATGGCTTACTCACCTTGGAGTCCCAATTCTTATTCAGGTAATAAATACAGGTGATGCAGCGCCCGTCACCATTTGGATTGTCCACATGACGAACATACCCAGTTCCATTTCCAGGATAGCAAGCAACCATAGCCTGCAAGATAAATATTGGGAAACAATTAATTCTACAAGTAGCCTTCAATTTTGATTTTCTAAGCATCCTCCCACCACCAGCTTGGCTCAGTATTTTTGAGATGATCAATCCAAAACCTACAGCAGACACCACCAGAAGGTATCTTTGCACAAACTTCTTTCACAGGGTAGGTCAGTCAGCATGAAATTCCAAACTGGAAAATAAATACCCTTCATAAATCATAAACTAAAGCAGAAGAAAAAATTAATTAAACTGAAGCACTAATACACACAGTACAAACTTACTGTCATCTACAAGCTACACAACTATGAGGCAGTTTCAGCTGAAGTTTGCCTGGGTTTCTAAAGATAAGCAGTCATTGCAAAAGTGATTTGCCAGTCATAATGAAAGTAGAAAGCAATTCCAGGATGTCATGCCTTACTGCTCTCCCATCCTCCTCTATTCATATCTTCCAGTCATTGTCATATACACCCTTATGTCAAAAAGAAAATGAGGATCCCTAGACGTGTGGGTAAAAGTTCATAGAGCAAAGTCTGCAAAAAACTGCAACTCCTTTGTGCTGTGTTTGTGTAGGGCAGTGCATGTTTGCTTTTATGGACAGAGCCACAGAACTAACCCAACAGCTTTCACAGCATACTTCTCTCTTGGATCATCTTCAGACTTGCTGATACAATCACTTAATTCATGGTTTAAATTTCACCCTGAATGATGAGATAAGTCTAACATGAACTACTCCAAACCACATGACAGTCAACATACCTTAAAAGGTTTTCTTACAGCAAAAACATATTAAATTGAGTTGGCATCATTAGGAGTCTAGGTAGGATGAAGGGAAGAGCAACTGAGACTGCTGGTAGGGTACTACATCTTTGTCTCAGAATCACTTCTTCACTATTGGAGCTATTTGGTAGTGATACCAATCACCACTAAAGTTGTAGCAAGAGAAGTCTTGTTCCCACTCCTCTGATACTTCCTTTCATTGCTTGCCAGTATTAGTAGCAAGAGCGATGAGAGATGGTGGACTAAGTTCGTTTGGAAAACTGCACATAGCATCCAGATGTGGTTACCCCAGAAATGAGAGAGCGATAATCACTGCCCTCAATCTATGTGCTGTGCTCCTGCAAATAGTGCCCTGGAGTCTGTTGTTCAGGAAGCAGGCTGCCAGCACATCTTCAGCTCATCATCCACCAAGGCCACCTGAGGGCTTCCCAGGCTCCCCTGGGGAGCAAGCTGCTGGCAGCCCCCAGCCTGTACTGCTGCAAGGGGCTTTTTCTTCCCAGGAGCAGGACTTGCATTTGCTCATGCTTAATTTCATAGGGTTCCTGTTGGCCTGTGCCCCAAGTCCATCTGGGTCCCTTTTGGTTGCAGCCCTGCCCTCTAGAGCACCAACTGGCCACTCAGTTTGGTGTCTTCTGCACACTGAAGAAAGTGCACTCTGCCATCTGCTTCAGGTTACTGATAAATAAAGGTGGTTAACAGGACAGGTCCTGTGATAGATCCCTGTGGTGCTCCATTTGTTGCCAGCGTTCAGGTACTACATGACTGACTGACCCACAATCCTCTAAGTCCAACCATCCAATCTCATTTTTTACCCATCTAGTTTTCCATCCATTCAGACCATAACATCCTAATTTCAGATACAAGAGTATTGTCCGTGCCTGTTCCACAGGATGTGATGATTGTGCACCATTTATGTGACCTGCTCCAATGATCTGCCATGCACAGTTGATAGCACTGGAGACTAACAGTACAGGCTTTACTAAGAGCGACTGAACCCCAGGAGTCTTATTTTCTGCTTCCAAGCGCATGCCAAAACCATGCTGTTCTCATGGGACACAGGACCAGGTAGCGTATAGCAAAGCACCACGGTAATTTTACTGTGCCAACAAACACTAGCACAGAAGCTACCACCAGCCAGCAGAGTGGACCCCTTGAACCCTCTGCTACCAAGAAGAGAATCCATCCAGAGGAGTCAGCCACGTCTGAGTTAACTTTCCTTCCTGCCCACAAGAACAGTACCTGCAGGCAGCACTGAGTCACCAGGGCCCGCTCTTCACCACAGGCCACAGACACCCGGAGACTGGTGGCCTGCAGAGGCAGGAGATTATGCCAAACAAAACCAAGTACCTTTAATTCTAAGTAACAAGCTCTCTTCCATCACACCTGGCAAGGTGTCTGCTCTGCTGTCATTCTCCTGTTACAAATGGCTCCACAGTTGTACCTCCACTTCACTATCAACCTGATAGCAGCAAGGTCCAGCCTACAGCCAGTGCTGGAAACCAGTATCTTTAGGGGCAGAAGTCTAGTGGAAATCACAAGTCAGCTGTATCTACCATGCAAAAATGGCCTGAGGGAGCTGTGCCCTCACTGGCGAGGACAGCCCACCTATTGCATTCCCCGCCATCCCAGCTGCTACCACAGCAGCTCATGTGGGTTCACTCTTCACTCATCCCCTGCACAGTGAGCTGAATTAGATCTAACAACTAAAATAAGAATCTTCTGCAAAACTGGATCCTCATACACTGGGAAACACGACCTTGGTGTCCACCAAATCCATTCCATCATTCCCCTCTTCAACTAGGCAGGGCAGAGAAAATTGTAATGAAAGGCTCATGGGTCAAGATAAAGACAGGGAAAGATCTTTTACCAGTTATTGTCATAGGCAGAACAGATTCGACCTGGCAAAACCACTTCATTTACTGCCAATCAAATCAGAGCAGGAAAATGAGAAATAAAATTTTAGAACACCTTCCCCCTTCTTCCTGGGCTCCACTTCCAAGTTCTCTAGTTGACCAGCAGCAGTTCCACCTTGTAGCCAGCTGGCATTGGCTGTATTAAACATGGGGAAAGCTTTCTAGCAGCTTCCCACAAAAGCCACCCTGGTAGTGCCCCCAGCTACCAAAACCTTGCCCTACAAAGCCAACACATGCTGGGAGCTGAGAGCACAAAGAAGAGGGGGCAGTGATTCCAACAGACAGGCAGGTAGGAGGGCTGTGCTGGGGGAATGGATGCTCAACTCTGCCACAGGCACAGTTGTTTCCAAAAGGGATGTGCACCTACACCACCAGGGTGAGGCACAGCTCTGCTAACCATACCAGAAGAATGATGCAAGACGGGAACAAAACTTTGTTGACTGATAATACCTCATTTTTAGGTCCATGTACAACACAAAATTCTAGAGGCCTTAAGTCTCTCTTTGGAGAGTAGACATTATTCCAAGATTACTGAACTGCCTAAAAATCAATCCAATATTACTACTATTTTTTAATGCTACAATCAAAAAGCTGCTGAACAACAACTGACTTCAGGCCACAACTTTAAAGGGATTTAGGTGCTTTATTTACTATGGAAATCTGGGCAGAAGGCCAGTGTTTCCTCCGGCCTCCCCCATGTAATATGTTCTCTTACCAGAACATGTGCTGTGTGTCTAAGACATTGATGAATTATTTATTTACAGTGTGCACCTTTTGCAACTGCAACACTGAGTCCCTGGAGATGAAGTGGAACAGTTCTCACAGAATTCTAAAGCCTTGGCCACATTCTAGCTTAACTTTCAGTAAAGAAAAGAGAAAAAAAGTTTTTTAGTAGCAGCAGCAAAAGGAGAAAAGCAGAAGTGAAATATCCTTTTTCCTGGAACAGAGAATATTTGAATGAAACCTTAAACAATGAAGGGAAATCATTCTGGTCTTCCCAGAGACTGCTGAAATGATACCAAGCTTTATCAGAGCATTGGCTGGAGCAGCTCCAGAGCAGATCAAGCTGGCCTCAGCAGGGATTCCAGCTGTTAGCACTACTTTTGGATTCATTCAAAGCAAACAAGAAACAGGAGATGAGATGCGTGACCCAGACTTAATACAGGTAATTGGTGAACACTGTTATTTGCCAGTTTAGCATCACAGTCTAACTACAAAAGGCTCGATCACAGTAATCAAACCACTTAGCAGGTACACGTGGGGAACATTAGTAAAAAATGTTTCCTATGCTTTTAGCTACTGTGTCCAAAAGAGCACACTCCATTTTTTGAATGCAACTCCTCTCTCCATTAACCAACTCCAAACCTAAACTAACTATAGCAGGCAGTAATGAGCAGGAATGTACCGAACTTTCCCCACCCCCCCCAATACAATCCACTACAATGGCTGTGAGTTGGCTTAACTTCCCAGTGTAAGCACTCGAAGTTTCAGCAACATTACCTTTTTTTAAGTTAAAATAGAAGAATTTGTCTTACACAACTGAACAGTTTAAAACTCATATACAGATGCATGCCTTTGCAGTCACACACACACACACCCCTCCTACAATATGAATATCAATGCTCTGGCAGTCCAGTCAACAGTCAACTAGAGCCTACAAAACTTGGAAAACGATAAGCAAATTATCGAGCTGAAGTTTCTGCACTGTCATTTTCAGGCATATTAGCTTTCCCGAGAGGGTGCAAATCAACCACAAGTTAAACAAGTAGCAATTATCAGCTTTAGTAAGGACCCAGGAATCTTCAGTAAATTCCACATGGAACAGAATCTTGGAAAAATAAGTTATCCATCACTCAGTCTAAGCATTACACTCAAGCCAGCCAGAGAAATCTGCAAGTCAAACTGCAAGGCACCAGCAAAGTTTGGAACCAGATAAAAAACAACTGTTCCATAGAGAGGATTCTTCCCTGACTCCCAGTGCTTCTAGCAAGGAAAAAAACCAAATTCTCTTAGCGGATGGCCAGGATCATGCTCTGTGACATGATTCTGCTACATTTCACAAAATAAGCAGTGTTAGAGCAGCCTGACACTTGGCGGGGGGGCAGAACAAAGCACTTCAAAAAATGCCTCAGCTAGAAGATGCTTGTAAGTGGAAATGAACACTGCTTAATAAGAAGCAGTGACATTAGGTTAGCAAGAGAAGCTCTCTATGCCTCCTAGCACTAAGACAAGGCCCCAGTGCACTCCGAGTGCAGACTGCATAGATGGTATTGTAACCCCATATTAATCCTGTATTTTCCTCTCAGAACCAGTATGGCCTTTGCAACCAGCAGACAGAATCCTGACCTCTATAACTCTATCCTGCCAACACCAACCACCTTTGCAGATTAAGCTAAAGACTCCACAATATTCTTTCCCACTTTCAGTACCAGATTTGTACTGTATATTGCTGAACAGCTGCTACTTTTGATCCCTAGTGCAGATCATCTCTGTGTGTAGCTTGTAAATCAAACCAGTTAAATTCAAAAATTACTTGTAAAGTTTGTTAGATGAGAAGTGCTATATAGACACAAAGCCGTTCTGATCTACAGTATCACTATGATGGTTGCCTGGAAAATCAAGGTATTCATAAGAATTAGCAGTGCTAAAGCCACTGCAGCCTTTCAAATGCATTTTTATTTGGCTGCATAATATACAAATGTCAGCCCAGTATGTGGTTCTCAGTCCTGAACTTGAGGGCAAACAAAAATCACTTGACCAGTCCTCTAGGAAATGAGGACTACTAGGGTTCACTTGATGGTCTCAGTTCTGAGTGCATATTGTGCTCAGTCTGATTCTAGTTCATAGGCACACACAGTGTGTACATCCAGAAAGGGAAAGGCACCCAGCATGCTGCTCCACATTAAAAGAACATGAGTAGTCTGACACTTCATGATCAAAGACAAGAGATTCTCAGTTGAGGCTTGTCTGACACACAAGCACAATGGGGTGTTTCTCTAGTAATTTCTTGTTGCAACCAATTGCACCCAAGTGTTTTCTGCCATGTAGCTTAAAATGGTTAAGCATAAAATATTCATGAATATTACTATATATTAGTTTGTTTGAATTTCTGAAAGTTAAAACACTCAACTTCTATATTAAAGCATGAACTGTTGGAAAGGGCAGCACCAGTTTGAAGAAGGGGCGCACATGAAATGGGCTTCAGTGGCACTATTGCATAAGAAACCATTCCCTCATTTCCTCACCCCTAACTTGATTATCAGTCTTCAATCAAACAGCTGCTAGAGAGCTAAACCCTGCCACCTCCTCCTTCATCAGCTTCTTGCTCAAAGGTGGAGGCGAGAGAGAAGAAAAGTTTTGTGAGGAAGGAGCCTAAGTTTTGAAATTAAGAATGTTAGAATTTGGTGGGGCAATACATGAAACTTTTCACTTCAACATTCATCTTCATATGGAGGCCTAAACCGACACCATATGGAAGACATCTGAAAAGCAAAAAAAAGACAACAGAAATAACAAACACCCTGGTGAAGCAGTTACTTTCTGTCATGAAACACAAAGCAGATCATACTCAGCTCCAAGCACAGGTTGCTGAACACTTTCTTCTTAGCTTGCAGAAGCAGACCTACACAAAGTTACCTTGGATGCAAGTCACAAGTGTCTATTGAAGGAGCAGATGACCCATGGCAAACAAGGTATGAAAGACTGATAGGATCCTGTACCAGCAGGTGACTCATCTCTGGAGCTCTACATCTTAAACAAGATTGACACGATCACAGTTATTGTCACTCCTTGCTCTTGTATTGCATGTCAGCAACCCTTAACATAGGGGAAAGAAGATGACATTTCTATGACCAACATCCATTCTCACAATTTCTCATCTCAGAAGCACAATGCTGTTCTCATGATGCCCATCAGGGTTGGGGTTTTTTTTTTTATTGGTTGGTTTTTTTATGCCTTCCTGCTGGGCAAGCACTTTTAACTGTACAAAAAGCCTGTTTGGATTGGATAGCATTTTAGCCAGGAGGTCTGCTACTTGTTTCTCCCTGCTTACGTGCAACCTTGATCAACAGATTCCGATCCTCCAAGAACTGAAACCTCATCTCTCCTTTTTTTTTATTTTATTCAGTCTTTTGCAAGCACCATTGTAGTTTGATTAGTGTGGGTTTTTTGGTTCATTTTTGCTTACTAACCAAAAGTCTATTGGTACCTGATAATATTCTAATGACCGTAAGATGGAAAACTGTTCCTGCCTGTTACATTTCTTCTAAGAACTAAGGGTAGAAACAAAGAACTACCCATGAAAACTCTGTTCATGAATTATCTTCATGCACAAGGCTGTTGATGACTGGCATGTTATCTAGTGGTAGCTCAAGGAGCCCCTAATAAGCCTTAATCTTATGGAATGTGTCTGTGAGGAAGCCAGATCACAGACTGATGCTGCTTTAAAAATGAGCTTCCTGTTAAATGAATCTGTGATGGGACTTAAGACACTTTCCTAGTAATTCCTAGTAATTTAATAGGACTTTTCAGGCCATGAAAAACTAATGTGGAGGACTGCTTTAGCCTGTGACAATCTTTTTAATCTCCTTTCTTAGGAGAATACACATTTAAGAGATAAATCTGGATGGCCTTCAAGTTCAAGCTGACTGTCAGAGAAGTGCCACTATGAAATGGGAAGGCACGAAAGAGCCATGCCTCATGTCAGTGGTGGCCATCTGCAACTGTCAAAAGAATAGGGAGCATTTGTGAAACAACCTTTGGAGACAGTGGTGAGTCCTCTTGATCTATTTGGATTGTTGGATACTCCCTAGAATCCTGTGGGTTTCTAGAGTGAAGGGGCAATTCAGGAAACTGTGAAAGGACCCAATCACAGGAAAAGTTATTCAGGCTTCCAAGGAGAGAAATCTGACTTGTCACTTCCTGGGCAAGAGAGTCATAGACGTTCATCTGCCACTGTATACTGACTACACTGTTTGTTTGGGGTTTTTTTAAAAGCCAGGAAAAATAACACTGCTTTGAGACCACCACCCAAATTCTCTGTTTTCAGCCTCTGGCCATGGCAAGGAGAAAACCTGAACTCTGAAAGTTAAGGAAACAAATCTGAACTTGCCATAGGATCCCAACTGTCCTTGCAGTGTGCACCCTTGTCTGTTCTAATAATTAAAAGAATTAACCTCCTTTCTTAATTACGCTTAATTAACCTACACATGTCTGCATACATGTCAACTAACACTTTTCTCCAGTACTCCAGTGCTTCCCTCATCTTATGGAAAGGCAAAATCGGGTAAGATTTTTATTGTACATTCTCCTCTGACCTAAAATTACGTTTTGGTCTGCGACATTATTAGGTCGTTGTGCCTTGCACGCACACAGCGACAACACCGCCAGAGGAGCGATTAGCGTGCTGTGAAGAGCAGGCATACCATCGCGGAAGGACCTGAAATTTAAAAGGCTATTGCCAGTGAATTACTTCAGTCAAGGATATTCAGATTAAGTCTCCAATTAGCAGCTGTAAACATGCGCAGTGCACCGATGTATCAGTAAAGGCTGTTTCAGTGCAGGGAGACCGCCCGCCCTGAGCCGCGGAGCGCTGGCTCGGGGCCAGCGAGATGATGGCTTAACGACAGTGCTACGTGCGGAGCGTGAGGCGATGGGCGATCAAACAAAACTTCACTCCGGAGTGCACTTCAGAGACACGCTGCGGAGGGAGCGGGGAAACCCACACACGCTGCGAGCGCACATGCACTCGAAGCGCTTCTCGGCTCTCGTTCTTAGTGGGCGCTCTTCCTCTCCTGCTGCACACACGCTTACCTCCCACACTTAAAAAAAAAAAAAAANACAACAACAAACCGTTTCATTAAATTTTAGGATTATTTCCGCCTGTTCTTGAAGCCCCCTTTTCATCACCCAGAAAATTCTCAGTCCCCTCCTCTCCCCAAACCTGACCAAGTAGCACTAATGAGAAGGCATCTCAAGCAATTGATGCAGATAGAGAAAGGAAGCCCTGTAATGAGCCCTGGGGGGACACCGTGACAAGCGCCATCCTCGCAGAAAGGCAAATTCGTAAGTAAGTGCAGGCTCATTAAGGAAACCTGTAAGGATCGTCCCTGTATGTTCAGGTTCTCAGCAGGGAATAAAGTCATGATAACCAGTACATTCTCTGAGGAATATCCGCATCTGTGTGGCAGAAAGATAATTTCATAGTTCCTGAAATATTCCAGCCTTTTATTCTTCGTCAGCACTTAAGACTTTCTCGGTTCTGCTACTAATCACCCAGAGGATTACACCACCTTCCCCCTCCCGTCCCGGCCCCCCCCAATATTTCAAGAATTCTACACATTTTGATGCTCTTCTGGTTGTGCTAATAAAGGTCACAAAAGACAGCCACAACGCAGGCAAACTGTGTTTTTCTGTTTTTGGAGTCACCCAAACTGGCCAATATCCTTTTTTTACTATTACCCATTTATTTTTAGTCTATGGGCCCAGGGCAAATGAGCAACACTGCCCACAAGGCTTTCAACAGCTCACATATGGTATGCAGCACTTCAGATACCACCCCTGAGTTCACCGGGGGCAGCCCTGGTCACCCTGGCAGGCAGAGGTGATGAGCCACCACCTTGAAGCAGGTGTGCCAAGGGCATGGGAGGCCCCAGCTGGGCAGCACAGTCCTTCCTTGGGGACACCGCCCAGGACACCCCTTGTGACCTCGCATACTCCCACGGCAGAAGCAGCACCACACCGAAGAAATGTTTTTCTTTGTCCCCTTTGGCTCAGTGACAGTCTCTCTCCACTGCCAGAGAGGAATGCAGGGTTCAGACAAGCACCATCACACTTGGCAGGTACCCCAAATATTCCTCAAGGGTCCTCCCAAAACTGTTAGATCCGTCTGGGCATCTGAGCCTGCTAAGACATTACTGCACTAAATAAACAGAGATCAACTGTTTGTTATCACAGCAGTAGCACCAAATCAAGGCTAATTTGATGAGACAAGTTATGTTCTATGTTAATTTTGAAAGGGAAGGAGTGTCACCCCCCACACATCTTTTGCTCACCCACACCTTTTCAGAGGACCTTGCCTAGACAGCAGTACATTTATTCCTGCATAGGATTTTGTGTGAAAGAATATTCACAGGTAAACCTTATTATTAAAATTATCTGTAATGAGCTACCATCAGAAATAATTACCCCTATGCTGCAACAGCACATATGGTCTTTATCTCTAAGGCTTTGTCTGCACCTGAAGTTGTGCTGTTCTGAATACCTGTACGCATTAGAACAGTGCAATCTCTTAGTTAAAGGGGATAGGTGTATATATACCATCTGTCCATGCAGGAAGGGAAACAAGACATTTAGATTCAAAGCAATTTTGTAATCATAGAACTATACTCCTGTTCTAAGGTTAGGAAGTTAAAATATATTAGGAAAAAAAATCCAAATAAATCTTTCTAAGTGTTGTTGTGCATCCCCCCCCTCTACCCTCTATACAATTTCTAATGGCACCAGTAAGGTACGTGTAGACAAACTCAGCAACTCTGAATAAGGCAAGCTTGCATAGACACACACACACAATAAACTGACCTACAGCTTTACACTGGCACAGCTTAAAGGTATTCACAAAAGCACTCAACTCTTAAAAAAGGAAGTCTAGTCCTTAACCCAGCTACAGGATATCAGTTTCTGGATTTGAATATGAGCTGCAGGATTCCCACTTCTCTTTTTCCACTGGTCAAGTCTCTCCCATGGATTTATGCTGCCACCACCTGACAGAAGAGACTAACCCTAAAGGCTGCCTGCGCTGCAGCCACTGACTGACACGGGCTTCGACCCTCCTGCTGAGGCAGTGGCCCTGCCCAGGGACACAGTCGTGCCTGACAAGTTCCCTCTGCAAGGGTACAGCCATGCCTGACAGGTTCCAGCCTGCTTCTGCCTGCTGTTCTGCTTTGCTGTGGCCCCCTCTGGAACATTATCCAGTCATTCCCACCACAACTCATTGAAGCAGCAGTTCTTTGGAGGTTTCTCAAGAGCCAGCTCAGAACTGAGTCTTGCAGTAATAATGTTCTTTGGCATTTAAGGTAGTTTTTGCAGGAAGCACAGCAACTGTTGAGCAAAGGAGGTGGTCTCCTTTAGTGTGAGTTCAGGATGTTTCCTGAGGATGCAGAAAGCCTGGAGTTTTCTTTCTGGCTCATTTCCCTCCTTTTTCCTCTTCCTCTGCCTCTCCATAATCTTTCCTCTCTGTCTGCCAGTGCCACTAAAGCAGTATGCCCTCAGAGCCACCACAAGGGCAGCCAGGGTTGAACCAAGCTGGAGGTTAGACAGGAGCTGCTCTCGCAGGATTCCAGCTGGCTGGGCAGCCAGAGGAAGAAGCAGCCCTCATCCCTGTCTCTTCCCTGGGATGGTGACTACACAGGCATGACAGGCTGTGGTGAGAGTCAGGGTAAGAAATCCCTTGGTGGGGATCCCACATCTGGCTTTGGTAGGAGTGTTGGGGTACAAGTGCATGTCTGTTATGGGAAACAAAGAAGGGAAAAGGCAGGACAAATATATGGGAGAAAGGCAAAGCTGTAGGGTTACAAATGCCCATTTAGGTGCAGGGGTGAAGGAGGTACCATGTCTGCCCATAGCTATGGTCATCATTCGCACAGCCAGTGCCTTCCCTAACTGCACTCAAAACACTGTTTGTAACTAGCAGCACTAATGTCTACAGATGGAAAGTGGTGAAACTTTTAGGCAAGTGCCAGCAAGAGATAAAAGTAAACTAACAAAGAAATAAAACTGTATTTGTTTCAGTTGCAGACATCTAAGTGTAAAGAAACAAACAAACAAGTCAACTACATTTTTAATCTTGCAAAAAAAATTATCAGTGCAAGCGTGAAACTGGCACTGAGCCTCTAGGTGACCAGTTAAACATCAAGTTGTGCACTCAAAAATATAACGGTAAAGTGCACAACTTTGAAGCCAGTGTTTAACCACCGTGAAATGTTGAATTACAGCAAATTTGGCAATGAGGACCAGCATTCACAAATTCTCTCACTGCTCCTCCATGAAGAGGACGTCTATAAAACAGTTAACCAGGCAATGACCCTTCCTACTGGCTTGCTTCAAAACACCATTTATGTGCAGATAGCAAATGACAAATTAGTTAAGGGAGGTGGAAACACTGGTGAATATTGTAAAGGACAACAGTTACTGATACAACCTTGAGGACCCTGTTCTGTTTGTGAACATCTAGTTATATGACATGGCTTATATGTCTTAACGACAGGACATGTTACAGCATTTACAGTGAAGCTTCTTTTTCCACTTCTCAAACCACTTCTACCAGATTTCCTGTGGGAAATCCGAAGAGGAAGGTGCAGTTGCACATAGTCTTCAGCAGCAAGCACAACACTCCAAAACTGTTAGCAACCAAAGAACAGGCACATTGAAGACTGACACTTCCCTTGTCCCCACATTTCTTTAATTCTCTCTCAAGTTCCCCCGGTTCTGCACTATTCTTTCTACCCACACGGTACAGCAAGGGGCTGTGCAAGATGCTTTCTCCACTCCCTGGAGTCTAAGGAGAGTCAGAAGGCTGTCTCATCATCAGGCACCACAAAGTCCACTGTCACTCAGAATCAGTCAGGATCACATTCTGAGTTGAAAGGGATCCACAAGGATCATCCAGTCCAGTTCTCTTAAGAAAATGGCCCATACAGGGATGAAACCCATGACTTTGGTGTTAGTAGCAACATGCTCTATCTAACTGGTTTCCTTGCATTCCAGGCTTTCCCCATTCAGGGTGGTGTTTGCCACAATGCACTGCCTATCTCTTTCTATGCGTTACTGGAGTAACTGCTACTGTTAATGGTATAAGACAGGTTTGCCACAAGACAAAGGTCATAAAAATCACAACTGCAATCTATGCCATTAAGCAAGGCTCCTTCCTTCCTCCCAAGAGACAGATACAAGACTCAAAATGGTTATCATCTTTTTTGCTACAAAGTAGGATGCAATTCCCTGATATTTGGCAGAAGATGAGGCTACCCTGCCGTTTCCAACTGACAAAGCTCTGGACAAACTGTGCTGTTCCCAGTCAGTACAGACAGTGTATTATGCTCTACTCCTGCAATTTACACTATTAATTTTTAGCTGGATGGCATGAACATTTAGTAAGCCTCCATGGAACGATTATGGTCAGCAAAAATTTCTTGCATTACTTTATTTGTGAAAAATCAAAGCAACAAGTATCTTCTTTAATCAACAGCTTTCTAATAAGTCCTTTACAGTTTGGCAGTAAGTTTCTTTATCTACTGATCTTACCAAAGCACAATGTCAAAGGAAAAATGACCACAGCGGAAGAAGCTCCCGTCTGTCACTGACAGATAGTAGATACGTATGTGTGAGTGATGGAGAGGAAATAGAGCTTATACCCAGAGAATCAAATCACTCACAAAAACGATCATGAGTGGTGTGCTGACGGGATGACATGCCTGTGAAAAGTTTAAACAGTAGGAGATAGATGATCTACGTGGCATGAACATCCTTCATGGTCCTACTCCACTTCACTCACTGCCTGAACAGAGACCTTCTTGCCTTTCTGACCAACTCCCTGTCAGCCCTTTTCAAAGCAATAAAAGGTCTAAACTAAACTGCTATGTAGTGCTATGCATCAGTCAAAATCTTTTGTCAAGCCCTGTCTTGTTCTGTAGCACTGCATCAGTTATTCACCTTGGAGCCCAGCACAGTAGCCATCATCTGCCCTAAGCACAGGTACCACAATCAGTTTCTTAAACACTTCTTCCCAAGAACTCATCTAGTAATCCAATAAAACCTTTGCACAGAAGTCTAGGGAGGCCTGTGTTGCCGGCAGCTTTCTAGCAATGCTGTTTCAGTCTCCAGCTTTGTCATAGAAGGATTACAGTCATGATAAATCCAACCCCTTCTCCATAAATCTGAAACCATCGACACTTACTCCGAGGCTTCCCTTCCTGATTTCCTTATTCTCTTAAGCCATTCAGTGCAAGATGAATGAGTGCTCTATGGTCTGCTGGTGCCAAAGGACCACTTGCCTTTGGCCCATTACACATTAGGAAACAACAATCCAATTGCAAAAGGAGCAGTAAAACACTTTTTAAAAAAGTGAGCACCTCAAAATAAAAATACTAAAAAAAAGTTATGTGCCTTTGTAGGAGTCATCTTGAAATATCTGATAAAAGTATTGATCTCTTCCAAGTGTGTCAAGTCTGTTCAACAACCATCAAAAATTCATGTAATTAAAAATACATTCATGCTTGGATCATTGTGGGTTTTATCTTCTTCCTCTATTTCACCCTCATCACACACATATGTAAAGGACTTACTGAGGGAGCGAAGACTGTTGAACAATCCCACTACCACAGGAAAAAAAAATTAAAATAATCTATGCAACATAGAGGAGGGAGAAGATACTTCCACATAATAAATCAACCAAATTTACTAGGAAGCAACATTCAGGGTAAGGTTCTATTAAGCAACATTGAGCCATCATCCATATAAATTTGGAAGTCAAAGACGAATTTACTGTGAAATCAAATAAAGACACTGAGATGAACACAGATGGAATCCTTAATGCAAAGAAACAAGCCATTTTTACTGTGTACATCCTGCCCTGCATCAGTGTAATGAGCATCCATCTCCATTTTAACATACACTATTATTAGCAATGAGCTATATGTAATGGACTGAATTATTCATTAATAATTACCTTGAGAAAAGGTGTTCAAATATTAATAGCAAGGACCATTAGGAAGAAATTTTTGAACATTAGGAAAAAATTCTTCACAGAAAGAGTGATTAGATATTGGAATGGGCTGTCCAGGGAAGTGGTGAAGTCAACATCCCTGGAGATGCTCAAGGAAAGACTGAACATTGCATTTAGTGCCATGGTCTAGGGGATGTGGTGGTGTTCAGTCATAGGCTGGACTCAATGATCTCTGAGGTCTTTTCCAACCTAAGCGATTCTGTGACCAACTCTCCTCCCTCCCAAAACACAAGCTCAGCAGGAGCGGGCACTGAACTCTGAATCTTGACATTCCCAGCGGCTCTCCCCAGGATAGTGCACCTTGCAATGCTGCACACTCCCCCTCCAGTCCAAAGGACAAACACTCCTGTACACAAAGGCCTTAATGCCACCTCTATTACAGTTACACTGGCATTTAATGAGCAATGAGACCTCATACAAAAGTAAACAGAGGCACATATTTACCTAGGGTTTGCAAGTTATCAAGACATTGGCAGGCACACCGACAGGGCTACTTCAAGCCCCTAACATTAAGAGCTGACATAGTGGTGGCTAGTCAGGACTGGTACCAGAGCAGGCATAAGAATGAGTAAGACGTTGCGCTACCAATGTGGGTTGAGATTATGGAAACCTCTGCTTTGCCTTCAGTGTGTAAGTCCAGAGTCTAGTAAGACTCTGGCCAGAATGGCTAGACTGCAAAACCACAGATAAAAAATTTAAGTAACCTGCCCTGATGCCACAAACTCAGGATAAACTGAGCAGTCTGGCCTTTAAGTGCTGACTTATTTCCTTTCTCTTACAGAATTAACCACCTTCTGCCTTCCTCTGGGACTACAACTTTTAAGCACATGGGCAGGCTCCTAGCACAGCATGAGAAAGGTCACTGGGTAGACAGACTTCTCTGCAAGAGTGGGAAAGGAGGATCAGAAAAGTCACCTGGCTGCCAAAGGTTCTAATGTAACACACACTGAAGGCAGCATGTTTTTACCACTGCCTACCAAGAAATAAGTCTACCAGTGCACTACAGTCAGGTTTTCAAGTGATGATACATAACAGGTACCAAATTCTAGCTGACTGAAACTTCAACACCCAAGTATTAACTCAAATAACTATTTGATAGAGGCTCCCCACACTTCTGAACCCACTTAGATATGCATCACTGTCTGTAAAATATTGACCCATTTCTCTAATACCCTGTCCCTGCTGAGTAAAAAACAAATCTGAAAGATTCTCTGAGTACCTCCTTCAGAGAAGTTGTTGTTTTGAAAGTTTCAAAAGTCATTGAGAAGAAGATGATGATGAACAAAAACAAGAGCTAATATGCCCAAGTTTGTACTCATCCAATTGTCAAGTAAAAATTATACATTCTTGTGTATAATTAACCAGGCTAACTAATCTTGCTTGACAAACACAGATATAAACATCAGCTTTGACACTGAGCCAAAGCAACCACTCTAGGATCTGTGCCAATGCTGAATTCTTCAGTCTGATATCATAAAATGACTTGTCTGTTGTATTTACAGTTCCAGTGACTCTGGACTCTGTCGGCAGCTGGCCAGAAGAACAGATTTGAACTTATCCATTCTACCCAAACATGTGCATTTGATTAGTAGAAAGAAATTATGCATATTTCTTCTGGATGGTGGTATTCATCAGACCTCCCATTGTAAAATAATTGCAAGGCATGTTTCTACCGAAGTATCAAAAGTATTTTGTAACATATAATAAACCTGTACATTTCTATAGGCAGTATTACTCTTCAGCCTACTATAGCAATAGTTTTCTCTTATCCTGCTCTTCAAATCTGCACCTCAAGTCACAAAATTCAGCACTGCACTGTGTTTTAATTGCAAAGGATAGAATTTGAATGCTATAGAACAGACCTTTTCTTTCTTCATAAAAAAATGCAAAAATACCTAACCTCACTGTATGAGTTCTGAGGGACCTTGTAAAACCACCCTACAACATCTCATCTGTTCCTTCAATCCTCTGGAACAGAAATCTTGGTAACACCTTGCTAGGCAGACCATGTTTCAAAATCGACCTAAGAACACCACATCATGTGATAGGCAGAAGAACCCACTCTGGTTTTCAGCAAACACTTACTAGCCATGAAGTGTCACCACAAAAGACCTGCTTCTCCTCTGACCATCAGAGAGGGTCCAACAGGGTGGGGTTTGCAGGGTGGTTTATGGCTGCAAGTGGAGGAAGAACATTTTTGAGAAAGTTTAAATGCCACAGGGACTCCTCAATTAACTAATCTCATATTGAAAACACAATTTTTTTTTAATTTCAGGCCACATACTTGACACTGAATGTGAGCAGTTGTGTTCTGAGTTGAAAACATTGGTCATGGACTTTCTTTAACAACACATCAGCTCTTAAGATTATAAATTCTTGTCTTATTCTCTAACCGCAGGACAACTCACTGGTGCCCAGAAAGTGCGAGATGAGCTGAAGGTCCCCAGTGGCAGCCCTGACATGGATTTCAACCCCTGATGGTACCTAAGAGGGTACTTGTGACTCAGAGTAGAACATGCTGCTGTCAGGACGAGGTGCAGAGTCCACACAAAGTGCAGCCACACCAGTTCAAAGTACCTTCCACCCCTTGCCTGTGAGGACCAAGGTAGCTCATTGGCAGCACGTCAAGCGCTGACTCAGATGAGGTGGCCCAGGACAGCAGGCACTGGGAGCATTGCTGTGGGATCCTGCCCAACCACAGGGAGAGCAGCCCTTCTCCAGCAAAATGAGAACGAGGGAATAACCACAGCCTCTTAGCAGCAGATGAGCTTCCCAGTCATCACACTGCAAAAGCAGCTTTTAGGTTTCCACACACCAGCCAGCCAACCTGGTTTCTGCAATACTCGGTCCCCTGCCTCCTCATAGCAGGGACTTGCAGACCCCGCAGCAGCTCCTAAAAACAAAAAAAACAAAACACAAGAACACCAGCACTAAACCCACAAAACAAAAACCTTCCACTCACCACCAAAACATTTTTCAAGTCTTGAAGGAGAAACTGAAAGGGCTTCTCCTCTGGAATACTTTCCTGTCTTTAAAAAAAAAAGTTACTTTTTTTTATATATAATATAGGGTTTGGTTTTTTTGTTTGTTTGGGGTCTTTTTGTTTTGGTTTGGGTTTGTTTTGGTTTGGGTTTTTGTGGGGGGTTTTTTGTTTGTTTTTTGGGGTTTTTTTGTTTTGTTGTTTTTTTTTCTACAGAGCATGCCCTCAAGCCACCACAAATTCCAGTTAACCCTAAGAAGGGACTCTGGGACGTGGGGAATCAGAAGCTGCAGCGTATCCCCCTTTCACATGTGGTCCCCAGAGCATCAGCTGACCACAAGGAGCACTCCAGGTGACTGGCCTCACAGACCAAGCTACAGCTTTGCTTCCTGGCCCAAACCACTCACCAGCTTTCCTCCACCAAGCAAAGCTCCAACAGATTAGAAACAGGTCATCAAAACCAGTGACCTCTGCCCCTTGGCCAGAGCATCCCTCCACATAAGGACACGGATCTTCTCACTCTGAGAGGACTAAATCTGGGTAAACAACATCTCAGTGATATTCTTAGATATTTACCTACTAGAAAAGAGGAACCACTGTAGTACCTTACTAGAAAACTGAGGCTCTAGTTGAGGAGAATGCAAAAGCAAGCAAGCAGCGTAGTCTGTCAACAGAAAAGTGCTTTTGTTATCTGGTTATTTTGATTGTTTAACCATGCCTTGATCATCTAACCAGCTAATATTTTGAAATATGACTTACTCCAAAGACAGATTTTTGTCACTAGTCTGCAAAGATGAAAGGTCACATTTCATTATCAATCCTCAGATGTCAACCAACAGCTCTATCCAATACCCTTGTAAAATTTTACTTCTATCCATTCTCTTTGATACAGTCTTAACTTTCTTGAAATGCGTTTGAAATTCATTTGGAAACAGTCAAATCCTAACTGACTCATTTCTTTCATGTAACTACAAGGAAAGTTTCCTTTATCAAACAGAAGTTCTTCTTGTCTTTTGTGTAGCCACAAAAACATGAAGCCCTTCACACTAAGATGATCGTAATCTGACATTAAGTTCATTTACAAGGCAAATGAACTTAACTCTGCTTCTCTTCCAACACTCAGACTGAACACTGAATACTATTTATTTAAAAGTATAAACCTTTAAATAATGATGGGCTGATAAGAGATGGATACATTTTCATTAGAAGAGGAGTTAACCAGGTAGCCTAAGTCTTACATTTTAAACAAATTTTTCCTGGACTCTTAGCTCTTAATATCTAGATCCCAAAACAATAAATTACAATAGTACATGTCCAGGAAAGAAGTTCTGTGCAAGTTTTATTCATGTGTATAATCTGTCAGAAAAAAATAAAAGTACACTGAATTTAAATTTGGGATTTGTGTATATGCATTCATAAGACTTTAGACGATAAGCAAAATGGGAAGGTTTAATGGTGGAAGAAGAACATTTATAGGTGATGGGGGAACCTGCATGCACTGTACTTGTCAATTGCTTAGTCACAGGAATAATCTTCCTGCTGAAGGCATCTGAAGGCATCCCTCATCTCAGTTACAGATGGCAGTTGCTATTCCAGGGCCTCATATATCCATGGTGCTTATTATTATAACAAGGAGATTGGTTACTACTAATGTCTGATAAAAAATTTCTCTGCATTTAGTTTTTACAAACAATATCAAATCCTGTTCAGTCCTGGACTGTTGTGTAGCACCTCCATGTGCTGTTCAGAGTCCGACACCTTCCACACTAAAGCACAAGCATGGAAAGTCTCTCTTTATAGCAAGTAGCATGGTGTCTATTTAAAAAACAAATTCTGTCCTTTCTGTTACTACCATGTGTACAGAAATGACATCAAGAACAATAAAATTCAGCTTTTAAATCATCTCTACAACCCGAAGTCATTCCTCAAAAGACCCCTTCTCCCTCGGCAGTGCCAACAGCCTTCACTCATCCAGTTGACTCTTTTTCCAAATAGTTTGTACAAAGACTGGACAATCTCCTTTCACTCCAATCCAACTTTAAGGTAAGCCTCTATTCTCTCATCCCCTCAATACCCACTTCCAGCCCCACACACCTCATTAGCCAGTAATGCACTTTCAGCAATAAACAGATAAACAGAAGTCACCCAGAAAAAAGACAAGGATGACCTTAAAGGTATGCCAAAGCAGAATGGTTATTTATACCTCCTAATACCAGGCTCCCAACAGGAATAAGTGAAATCCAATCTACCCACATTTTAAACCATATCTACCAAAGCATTAACTGAATTGATGATCAGTAATTCAGTGGAGATAAGCATAGGAGCAATGTTTCAACCTTTTATTATTCCCACCTCTCTGCGGAAATGTGGGGGGTTGCATGCACAGATTTTGATGTGATCCCAATCAACTGTAAACATCATCATTCTGTTTTCTTCATTTTTCTGAGGGAAAAAGTAAATCTGAATACCATTCACACATCCCCCTAGTCTAGTGCAAGAAAGGACCAAAAGAAATGCCTAACTTCTCACTGCTGCCATTTTTTAAGTTTCATTGTCTTCATGTCTGGCATAGCTCTAAAAGCAGTGAGTATTTTGAAAGTGTACTATGTATTACAGAATTCAAGTCAGAAATAAAGACATGGGGATGTTTTCAGAATTCAGGACAATAAAGCAAAAACTTAGTTCCAAGCCCGGACACTCTGCCACAGCAAAAAAGTCAAGAAAAGAAAAGTTATCCTAAACTAACATTTCAAGTGCAAATAAACGTCATTGGGAAAGAGCTCCATAATACAAGTGTACTCTCCAATTCTGAGCAAAAAAGCCTAGAAAAAACAACTCTACGACAAAAGTTCGCAGTCCTCAAACTGAGCGTCCCTTATTTTGTGCTACATACCCAATGCAATAACGATAATCTCTTCAGCTACAGAATGCTGGCATATGTTTTATCTCGTTGTACAATACTACCACATGGGTGCAAACAACCAGATAATCTGATCCGAGTCGGGTACGTTGGTAGTGTGGGTGTGGAGAGCTTCTCTCCCCCGAAACGTACTCAAGGATGGTCCACCCTCTCTGCAACCGGGGCAAGCAGCAGCGAGCGGCGGGNAGTTCCACCGCTGAGAAGCGGGGAGCCGCCTGCAACCTCCAGGACGGATGCGAAGTGATCGCCGGTGGCACACTGGGGACAAGCGACGGGCCGAAAAGCCCGTCGAAAACGCAGCAAGGCGAGCAGCGCTGAGCCGCCCCGGAGCGCCACCGGCACCGGCGCGGGGAGGGACCCGCAGGGTCCCACTTTCAGCGGGATCCCCGCACCCGGACACCCGTCGGCAGGGCTGGCGAGCGGCTGCCGTCGCCAGCGTCCCTCGGGCATCTCTGCCACCCGGGGCAGTGCTGCGGAACAGCCCGAGCCACGGGCACCTGCGGACAGCGAGGACGCAACACGGGCGGAGGCCCGTGGAAAGTTCCCGACAGGTCCCACAAGTGGCTGCGAGGCGGGTCGGGCCGGCCGGGAGCCGGAGCCGGCGGGCGAGAGGGACGGGACCCCGCGGCCCCTTACCTTGGATCGCTCTTTCACGTAATACTTGCCGAGCCGGCTCCCACAGTACATCACCAGCCGGTCTATCAGCGTGAGCAGAAAGTTGATGGCCTCGCAGCCCTCCTCCGTGCCCCCGATCCACTTGATCTGATCGCCGCGGAGGTGCCGCTTGGCGACGCCGCGACTGGGTCCGGCCAGCTGCCCGTCGGCCAGTTCCCCGTCGCGGTGCATCCGTTTCACCCGCTCCAGCACGCAGTCCCCCACCACCTCCCCCAAAAAGTTGTCCAGGTAGCAGAAGCCGATGTCGTGCAAGCAGGGCACAATGTACTCCAGGGCGATTCTCTCCAGGTCCAGCCTCATGATGTGCCCCAGCGGCATGGCGCGGCGGGCACGGACACGCCGCTGCCCTGCCGGCGCCCGCGTCGGGACACGATGCTCGCCGGGTCGCCGCCGGCTCCAGGCCGAGCCGGGCGGGGAGCTCCGCCGCGGCGGGGGGCCACACGAGGCGACGCAAAACTTTCGCCGCGGCGGGCTCGGCTACGCACCGCGGCCCCGCGCCGCGGGGGCGGCGGGGG
>VXAU01001193.1:397555-587633 GCA_013399695.1 Formicarius rufipectus
GCGGCTGCTGCAGCTGCAGCTGCTGCTGCTGCTGCTGCTGCTACTGCCGTTGCGACGCCAGCAGCGTGCGGGAGCGGCCGGGGCGGTGCGGGAAGGGCGCGGCAGCGCCAGCCCCACGGTGCTCCGTGCGCCGGCTACGTGCGGGATGTGTGCTCGCGCCGCCGCGCGCGGGCGGGGCCGCCCCGCCCACGGCAGCGCAGACAGCCAATGGGGGAAGGAGGGCGGGGCCAGCTCGCGCCGAGCGCTCCGGCACGTGCGCGCGGGGGGCGTGGCGCGCGGCCCCGCCTCCTCGTGCAGTGGGCGTGGGCAGCGCCATTGAGGAGTTGTCCCCTCGCATGTCGGCGGGACTGCGACCCCCCGGCCCCCAGAGCCGACCCGCAGCCGACGCGGGGGGCACCGCATTGCGCCTCGCCCTGCTCCGCCGCTCGGGGCTCTTGGGCTAGTCCGGAGGAACTTTGCAGATGCTCCCCCCGGGGCTCCTGCTGCCTCTTACCTGCGTTTATCGCATCGGCAGTTTCAGCAGCGGACGGAAGTGTTGCATTAGGCGGCAAGTACAGCTTTTCTCAGCGAGGAATGCGCCGCTTTATAAAGGTTTATGTAATAACACTGAGTAATTTACACCAGAGAACCAGCCAGGTTGCTTGGCTCTGCTGGCAAGAAGCACCTCCCGGACCTTCGGAGGCTTCGTGCCACATAGAGACAGCTGCGGTCGAACCGTGGCAAACTTCGTGCCTTCACTTCCAAACTAAACACGCCATTGCTCCGCGCGACCCCTTGCCGGTACCACTGTCCCTGCACCGCCGGCCGCGAAGGACCGTCCCGCTGTCGCTGTTTCTGTCTGTCCCCGACCGAGCAGCACGGTTTCACACAAAAATGCCTCATGAGAAGCGAGAAGTAGATAACCGCTCAGCTCCGCTCGCACACGCTACATGCCCGGGATTCGCTAAACAAACAAACGAAGCCTCAACAGAAACCAAAACCAAAGCAAAAACACGTTGCGGAGAGACGCCGCCTGCGGCCAAGCCGGGCGGGCACCGTGCGGGACAGGGCGGACGTGCCTAACCCGGTGTCTCAGAAGTTACCGACATCACGCCCTGCTCTAATTTCGCCACCCCGCAGCCCGTCTGAGGAGGGCATCCATCCTGCTCGGCAGAGACCTGTGCTGTCCCGCGCAGCTCCGCCGTGCCAGCACACGCACAGCCGCCCCCAGCACCTCCACCGATGGCAATGCGGGCTCAGCTGCAGCCCGGCAGCCCCGCGGGACGCGGCGGGGCTGTGCGTGTCCGTGTCCGTGGGGGACGTGCCCCGCGGCACAGCGGCAGGGTACAGCGCGAGAGTGACAGGCGCTTCAGCTGGAACTCGGCACATTTCACAGCCAAAAAAGGCAAAATCCGTGCTGGTTCTTTTCTTGCCCTTCACGTCGCGAATCCTGACGGGATTACAAGCGGTCCGTGCTGCTGATGTTGCTCGAGCTGCAAACTCCAGGCCCCAGCACATGCAGGAGTGGGTCACGTATCCCACGTTTGTACTCCCTGAATCCTGTAGTACCCCTCAGTGCACAGCACTAAGTACAGGTGTAATCCTTTAAAGTTATTCCCTGACAGCTCTGTCGAAAGCCAAGCAATACTGCATCAGATAAATTTATATATGGTGAGGTACAGTCTGTAAAAAGACTTTATTTAGTTTAGGTACATGCTTCACATTTAAGTGGGGTTATAACTAATAAGATACGATTCTGAATTTTATTAATCCCTTAATGCTTATCTGAAAAATCAGTCAGGCATGATAAGCTAAGAGCAGCTATCATAATCAGCAAGTGGTGCAAGATCAGTTCAACTGCAGAATGTCAACTGTTATGAAATTTGGATATGTTAGGAAATATTATTGCTCCATTGTTATACTGTTCACACATTTTTGTCATGTAAAAGCCATTATGTGCCAAAATTCTTTGATTTTTCTTGGATTTTTCCCCTCTTCTTGTTTACACACACGTGTGAGCACACAGTCCTGTGCCAGAATCAGGTATTTGTAGACTCTGACCTAGCCTTTCTATCAAGCGTAATGATGCCACTTTGACAAGTCAAGGGTTGAGAGGGATGTCTTCTGGCAGTAGCTAAAGTTTTTTGTTTCATTACAGCTCTTTTTCTCCTTCTGAAAGTTTGAAATTGTGAGTTAAGCAGATCTGCACCATAAAGAGAGATTTGTCTTAGAAAACCAAGTACACAGCCCCACTTGCAGAGTGATGGTCACAGAATTGTAAATACTTTTATTCGTCAAGCATTGAGAAGTTACATCTTCGTCAGGACGGCTTCCACTGCAAATAAGATTTTCTGGTGGACAGCGTGCTTTGTCCTTTGAAGCATGATACACTTTTCACACATTTTCAGTAGCAGTCAGAAGCATTACTACTACATGTGAAGATAAAACATGAGGAAAAACAAACCCCAAGAGTAGTGATTTTATTTATTTTTATTTACTGATTCTATTTTACTTCATCCGTTTGCCCCTTACTTTGTGGGAAGAACAATGATGATGAAGGTGTGTGAGAGATTGTGATTTTTTAGATTAGAAACTCTTTCTCCATGCATACAGACTGTCTTCACATCATTATACAGGAAGGAGTTTGTAAACTAAGCAATCACAGCCTCTATCAGACACCTTCATCATCACCAAGGAAGGACAAATTCCTGCCTGGCCCACACTCTGCAAGAGCTCTCTCATTCCCCTTAGGGGTACTGAAGCTGAATCAAGATGCTGGGCTGCAATTGTAGTAATTCCAAAGCTAAACCATGAACTTTCCAATGAAGATGCAAAATAGTTTCAGTGTATGCTATCCTGTACAAGAACCACCCAGAGGAATAAAAAAGCTGGAGCAGGACCAGACATTGAATATTCCCCAAGCACTCCACAACTCTTCAAATAAAGCTGTCATGTAGGACATGCAGTATAAGTGTAGGACATACAATATAAGTGTTGCACAGGACACAAATAAAGGCATGAAGGCAATTCACAATGTCACCTGCACTTTTGTACATTTACATTGCTGTGTATCACAGGCCTGAAAGGCATCACCACATTTTAATTAAAAATCCTGCATCAATTATATATGAGCAATCCCTCTGCCATGTAAAGCTCTGTTTATCCTTACACCATAGAAAATTTTATTTTCCCTTCTAAAATTAATTCTGTATTTTCTTATTTTCCATTCTAGAATCTCATTTTCAAAAATTTTAAGTCCTGTGTATCTGTTGCTTGCACCTGCTGCTATGGCACACAGTAAAGTTTTGTGGACTAAAACAGGACATTAGCATGCTGGCACAATGATTTTAAGAAGATTTCTTTTAGAGGATTAGAATAATTGGTGTCAGTCAAGCTGGATACTTGTAACACTAATACATTTTTTTTGACAACAGAATTTACAGATGAGCTGCTTCACACTTTTTTAGAGGAGAGAGTTTTAAACTTTTTTAGTCTTATTTTCATGTTTTTCCTTTTGGAAAGCCAGACCACTTCAGTGCCAAGTGTTGGACTGCAAAGGCCCCAGCAAATGATAGGAAAGAGGGAAGAGTATTCTTTGTATCTGTGAAAAACTGAAAAATAGTGGTTTTAACACCTCACAATGAGATTTGTAGAGCTGATGTCTCATGATCTAGTAAGACATTAATTGAAGCTCTGCCTAGAGAAGGTCCTTTTCTGACAATGTTGGTATGGTTATACAACCTCCCTGGCTGAGAGGCAGGCAGTGTTTGTACACAGATGGCACACCTTACCATGACTTCTTGAGAGGTCACTAATCCCACCTGCCCTTCCCATCCCTCTGCTGCAGGTTTCAACCTCTCCTCTGCAGGACTGACATAAGAGAACATGTGTTTCTACCTCAGCCTCTTTGAAAGTGCGGAGTCCAGAGCCTTATACCCACCTTTGCTGAGGGCTTAGTTTTACACAGAAATAGCTGAGGCATCAGCACCTGTCCTGTTCCTCTACCTGCTCTGCAGGTACCAACTCCTGGAGAGCAGCCATGTTTTGGTGTGGTGTCTCCTCTGAGTACAGCAGAGAGACTTGACAGAGCTCTTTTGTCAGCACCCTTAATATTATGTCATACCAAAACCAGACATAAGGGTAAAGGTACATGTCATCGCTTGAGGTTATTTAGCTACTCATTCAGCACGTTTTCCCCTACACCTCTCTTTGCGCTTGCTTTAGCACTGCTTGGACTCCTTCATGGCAAATACCATTTACTAAGGTGGCCAAAAATAGGAATCCTGAACAAAACAATAAAGAAAGAGTCATTGTATGCCAGGCTGGGGAGTTAAATTATCTTGGGTTAGGTCCAGTGAGATGTGCTGGAAGGATGGGAATCATTGGGACTGACTCCCTTGGGCAGGAGTGAATGATTTGATAAACAAGCAGGAACAATGATTATGGAGAAGGCTGGGGTAGTCAACAGGTTCTTTGTCAGAGTCTTCACTGGAAGCCAGGCTTCCCCTGTCTCTCAGTCCTTGAGGCTCTAGGGGGGGGCTGGGGGAGCAAAGTCCCTCCCACAGAAAGTGAAGAGTAGGTTCAAGACCCCCTGGTGACACTGAATAGACGTGAGTCTATACGGTCTGATGAGATGCAGCCCAGAGTCCTGAGGAAACTGGGTGGTGGTGTTGCCAAACCACTCTCTGTGATGTTTGAGAAGTCATGGCTATCAGATGAAGTCCCTGTTGACTGGCTTCTATTTTTAAAATGGGGAGAAAGGAAGACCAGAGGAACTACAGACTGATAACCTTCACCTCTGTGTCTGGTAAGATGATGGAGCAGATCCTCATGGCAGCAATGTTAAGGCACACACAAGACGAGGTGATCCAAGACAGCCAACAAGGCTTCACTAAGGGCAAAATGATCACAGCCTTCTGTGGTGGAATGACTGCAACAGTCAACATGGGAAGATCGACTGATGCAATCTACCTAGACTTCTGCAAGGCCTGCAATACAGTCCCTCACAACATCCTTATCTTTAAATTGCATAGAGAACCATATGAAGGGACTATTCTGTGGATAAGGAGATGGATGGATGGATGGATGGATGGATGGATGGATGGATGGATGGATGGATGGATGGATGGATGGATGGATGGATGGATGGATGGATGGATGGATGGATGGATCCAGAGATTTGTAGTCAATGGCTGTATGTGATAAAACTTCAGGATAGGCTTTGACTCAGCTCTTACCATCTGCTAAAGATTGCTTTGTTTGTAGTAGGCTGATGTAATATCTGTAGTATCTGATGTACCAGTAAATATCTTCCAAATCCTAGTCTTGGTTAAAAACAACACTATAAATGTTGTTACAGCTGTGGGAACGTCAGTGTCAACCACAACTGAGTGTTTTACCAAAGGTTTCTTAAAATACTCTAGGTGTAAAAATGGCCCTTTGAGAAGTGAGATTTCCAGCTTCCTGATGGGATTAAGTGCCCCTATCTTGTTCCAGCACTTCCAAAGGTATGCCAGATGTTAAACTTGTGGCTTTTACTGGCCTGTGGTACATCCCTTCTAGAGGAATGGATGTTTGTGGCATCCTGTCAGCTGCCTGAAGAGCCACGGGGTGTTCAAAACTGTCCTGCAGGGAGTTAGAAAGTGAGCAGGATGTAGTTGAATAGTAAATACAATTAATGCACAGTCTGACAATATAGCAGCAGGTAGTTAATTTTATGGCTATCAAGTCTCTTACTACCAAGAACTTGGAAGTATGGCTGTGAGGAAAAAAAAGGTATTATTGAGACTTTTCTTATGTACAAAGAAGTTCAATGTGGTTAGTAAATAGTGCCAAAAAGGGAAAGCAGTAAACTTTTGACAGTGTAATATTTTTGTAAAACTAAGT
Organism: Formicarius rufipectus; assembly: GCA_013399695.1. NCBI lineage: Eukaryota > Metazoa > Chordata > Aves > Passeriformes > Formicariidae > Formicarius > Formicarius rufipectus. The sequence goes on from VXAU01001193.1 coordinate 403,421, forward strand.
TTAAATGAATTTTAAATTGTAAACATCTTTGGAGGAATCTGGGTGTACAGGTATCCATATATATATATATTTCCATGTTTTAGAGAGGTTTGTCTTTTTGATTTGGAATGATCAGTTAAGAACTATATCCAGGACAAGTATTTACATTTGAAATTAAATAGAAAATTACAATGGATAACATTATGATTACCTTAAAACCTGTTTCCTTCGTAAGTAGATATTCCTCCCCAGAAACCATATAATTTGCTTCCTAGTGTATCTCAGCGTTTCTGGAATTAAATGGTAAATCCTTACAACAGAGAAATGAGTCTTCCCAAAATGGTGCATTGTAATAAAATTGAGAATCTGTCCAGGAAAACAATAATCCACTGATCAAACGACTGGAGCCATAGCCAAGTTAGCTGCATTGCCAAGGATTTCAAGTCAGAGAAATACAACAGTCAGAAACATAAATTTTGACAGACCAGAAATCAAGGTTCTCAATATTAAGGAGATTTCTGTTACTGGAACCAGACTTCAAAATCATTTTTATGTCTTTTCTTTCTCAAAGACATTAACCAATCACTGAACATTACTATAGGTGAAGAAGAAGAAAGTGAGAAATAGTGTTTAAAATATCTTCCCTGCTGGTTTGCAGTTGTTGAGTTTTCACATTTCTGGTTCTCCCACAGCTTCCAAGGAAAACAAGAAATAAATACATGATGTAGAGAAAAATCAAAACAAGAAGATCTTTGAGAATGGAGAATTTTAGGAATCAGGCTTTCTATTTTTTTTGTTTGTTTGTTTTATTAGTTAATGGATAAGCAGTAGTTTATTATCTGGATTTTTTGATTAAAGTCTCCACTATGCAACCGTCAGTACAGGCAAATTTAATTTCTGATAAATCTTTAGGTGGCAACAAAAATGGCAGTTGACTTTCAGCAGTTACTGAAATGCCAGTAAGATAGTAGAGTTGTCTGGTTCAGTTTGTTGTTGAGTTTTCTCTTTGGATGGGTATTTTTAGTTGGGTTTTTTTGTTTATGGGGGTTGTTTTTTTTGTGGGGGGAGTATATTTTTTTAAAGTTACTGAGACAGAGACAGCAAAACACCTTGTAAGGGAAGAAAATCAGAATTCTCATTCTTCTTACCTGTTTCTGATCAATATGGCTACAAAAATAGTCTTCTATATGGGTGAGTGGTGATTTTGCTTTATCTTAATTCGTTTCCTTGCCTTTTTATTTAGGAAGCCCTTACCTACTTCTGGAAAATTTTTAAGCAGCTTAGTGAGTGTACATTCTAACTCTCACGCCTTATCTCTCAAGAATTACAGTCCTCCACTTTGTCTTTAGATTAAGATACAAGTTAAACAAACAAACAGAAAACAAGAATTTCTAAAACTGCTTGAGTGAGAAGTCCAAATGTTTCTATTCTACTTAAGACAAAGCTGTGTATTTGCCCTTTTTCCAAGTATTGGTGTACTTATACACATACAAAGGTATTTTGTACCAGTATATAGGCTTTTCTTTACATCAGAAGGAGAATAATTCACGTGAAAGATAAGGCACATTCATATTGCTGTGTTTATATCCACATCAGTAGTTATATAATTATTCCATAAAAAAAATCTAAAAAACAATTATTATACATGTTGTGTATAGCCAGGCCATAAATAATACAGTACCTCTTCCTTCCTAAATGCTTATCTGTAACATAAAGGTTTTTTGAATTGTGTTAATGAAAATATAGAACATACTTTGCTATTATTTTTTATAATATTAAAAACAGCATTGGTATTTTTGCATGAAGATCACAATAAGATATTTTGGATTTGGGTTTCTGTAATACAAAATGAATACAAATGTACGCTTTTTCTATATTGTAAGTTTGATGATTAGGAACAGATGTTCAAGGCCCTGGACATCTTATCCTATTCATAATTACTTGAGCTGTCCTTCTAATCCTAGCATGCAAAACTGATCATTTCCCATATCTAATTAAAGCAATTTTTCCTCCTAATGCAGAACCATGAAAGTATTATTCCCTAAATTATCTTCTGAATGGCTTGCTAATAAAACTTACAGAAAAGATTTGGTTTCCTCTCTTAAATTCATTTTTCTAATAAAACTCATCTATTTTGTACAATGGTTGCTAAATGTTACTCTGAGCAAGTACTAAGTTTTACGTTGCATAAAAGATAAAATACATGTTCATATGAAGTTATAAAATTGATAATTTATACATATAAATAGTTATTACTATAGCCTTAAAACAAAGCTGTATTCAGTTTGTTCTGTTCACAGTGCTAAACACATTTGTGGCACAAGATAGGCTTTGTTCTACTTAAAAAAATGACTTTGCTTTTTTTTGTAAATAAAATTTAATTAAAATTTTGATACTTACGCACTTCTGAGGATCTTGTGGGTGGCTACCTCTTGTTCACACATTTGATTTTTTGATAAGCAGTTTTTATCTTTAATTTTTTTGTCTCATGCACTGTTCGCAAGCTATCCAGCCACATAATAGCAACAAAAAAATCAATGTTATTAGGTGATTCTCATATGTTAAAAGTTAACAGCAGAAGTCACAGTAGCTACCAATCACATTGGCAGAACTTTCAGCTCTTTTTGACCAAACACTGCACTATTCCTCTTAAACTTGAAAGTCCTTGTCCTGGTGTTTGAATAGTGTGCACAAGACTTTACCATCTCTGACATGGGGCTCCAACACTCTTTACTGGCCAAATGACATCACCTTTCACAAATCCCATGCAACTCATCAAAAAAACACACTACTTGTAATTGAAACCTGCCTTTTCAAACATAATTTGTGTTTCCAACTAGCCAATAGTATCTTTCCCCAGCAAAACTTTAAAAGCCAATGCAGAAAAGAAAATGCAAACCTTCATGTAGTGCATAGAAAAAGATGACTCTTAATGGGATTCATAACTATTATGGGAAAAAAGATACTGTGTGTATCTTTTCTCGTAAGTGTTGAAATTATTTTTGTGGGTTACAATGTCCTATAGGAAATCTTAAAAGGAATTTGTGTTGTAGGCACAAAATCATGACTTAACTGATAGATAAGGACATTTAATGGAGAAAGACCATTATGAAATGATTCGTCTAATTATTATGAAAGCAAAAGGAATGAAAAATATTAAAATCAAAGGAGGTCACCATATATTTAATGTAGGCAAGCCAATGTTCCTACAACTCATCTTGTAGCAATACCAAGGATCTTCTTACTCCTAATTCATTGTCAGAATGAATTAATTGACTTTCATTCATGTTTTTCATCATCTGTCCATAGAGGCTGATGCTAATTTTGTTTTTCACTGTCTGTTTGACTGTGAAATGCTAGCGTGTCAGGATACTGATGGGTTCAAATAAAATCCTTGGACATGGTGACCATAATCTCCTTTGAAGAGGTACGTTTTTGTCACCAATACGTTTTTTTCCATGAGAGATTTTTTTGAGCTGCCTTTCGTGCACAGAAATTGCAGTAATTAGATTCAGTTCAGAATGTCATTCCTACTTAGTAAACAGACCGATCTCACTTTGCAGTTCCTTCTCTGCCTTCCTGGGGATTTCCAAGTCAGAGGGTAGGCAGCTATTTACTGCCAAAAACCCCATGGAGGTTCAATAGCAATCTCAAGGAAGTCAAGCCTGGAGATCACAGAGCAGTGCCAACTTTTGGAATGTGGGTGCCAAAACCAGATGGGAGCAGCTAGTATCTTCAGTGGAGATTTTTACCTAGATTAAGATAATCTGAGCAGATACCAAATACTCACCATATCCTGAGACTGGAGCAGCTAGACACATGTTCAAGGCTTTATGTCTATGGTGAGTGAGCCCCTACATGATTCATTCTTCAGCAATTTTCAGAGAAAAATATCTATTTTTTTCTGGATTCATGGACTAAAAAGAAAAGCACTCAGAGAATTGTCTCCCCATTGTGTGGTGGTGAATGGAAACTTCACCTGGGCCTTTTATCTGCACTGCTGTGCTCTGAATGATCGGACATTGTGATCTGAATTTAAATAAATTTTTAAAAAGCCTTAAAATTGTTCATTTTCTCTCTTCCCTAAGGAAGAAAAAGGTGTTTATGTTTTGCAAAGAAAGATTTTTAGCAAATGACTACACCCATACTTAACTAGGAATTACTGATTATGCCTTCTGGCTTGGGAGTGAGGAGTCAAGAAATCTGTGCCACATTGCATTGTAATTTGAGAGGTTGATTGCACTATTTTCTTAAGCTTGATCCGGGTATGAGTCTACCCTGGGGTCCCAGGAGGGTATTTTTAAAGCAGTTATGTCCCAGGAGCTACTCTGCCTTATAAGTGTAAGAACAAACTGCCTAATGAAAAGTCCATTGAAATCTTGCATGAGATTTCAGTAAAGTCTTGGGGGAAAAAATGGATTTCTTCTGACAAAGTTATTGCTTTCCTAGAGGCCAGAGTCTCAGTAGGTTATAATGTATTGATTACAGAGTGAATTGATTCATGTTCATCTTTTTTCTTGACATTTCTGTTATAAATTCCTATGTCTTTTCAATGAAATATAGAAAAGATAAATCAACATTTTAAAGATAATCTTTAAAGTAAGTTGCTGTTTCATCAACTAGCTGTCTGAGTGTATGTGTATTCTTAAATATGTGACCAGTACAGCATCAATGAAAGGATAGGCTGATTTTACAAAGAAAAGTGGATCATCACATTAATGTGTCTAGTATCAACAACACAGATTTTAGTGCAAATCAGCTATGCACTAAGAAGCAAAAAACATAGATAAGATATTGGTCTCTGTGTGCATATATATTTACAAGTGTAATAGCTGAACTGTATACCAATTTTTGGTCTGGGATTCACAGTGATTTTCAAAAAGCCTTAAAGATGAGGGAAAGTAAGTTTACTTTGCAGGGTCATGGCTGAGAAAGTGATGCAATCATGGCAGAATTGTTCATCTAAGCACAGAAATCATGCCGTAAGAATTTATTTTGCTCATTAGAAATGTCTGTGCACCCAGTCCGTATCTACCTGGCATTGACACATCCTACTGACACTTTAGCACACTCTTTTCTAGTAGTGCAAACCCTTTCCAGAGCGCCACATCAGAGCGGCAGCTATGGTGACTTACACTGATACAGCCATCTGAATGCAGGTCTTCTCACATTCCACAGTCAAGTGTCTGGGAAACTTTTTGAGTGCTTCTATCCATAATTCAAAGTCCCAATGATATGAAAAGGCTACATTCCCCACTTCTATTCCCTATCAATTAACATTCACTATGTAGTCAGTAAGGTGCAGAGAGAAAGTCATGGCATGGATTATCTTGGACAGAAAGGCAAAGAACAAGTACAATAAACTGTCTGAAAGCCCAACATTGGTCCATGTCCAACCCTAACACAAACATGGAGCTCAGAATCTCACTCAGATGGCTGAAGTTTTATTCCACAAGAAACAAAACTCAGCTAAACATTTGATACTAATCTCTCTTAAATTCCTGAACAATTATCTTGGATTCAAGGTAATGTTTTCTGTGCTTGAATGTAGGGACCCCATCCTTCCTCCAGCTCGTTCACATACTTTCAAATCATCTTCCATTTCCTTTCTGGCAAGATTTTTTTCTGAATCTCCATTGCCTAAAACAAACACCCCTCAAAACCCCAGTTTCCTGAAAATGGATCATAAGATTCTTCCAACTCACTAAAATAATTTTTATAACAGTTCAGTAATTTCCAGCAAGTGGCCTCTTCTATCCTTCTATTTATACCCAAAGGCACCTAATTATTGCCAAAAGCTGAATGCAAGAGCAAAAGGCAGTGCTTGGATGTGAGAAACACAGTCTCAGACCCAAAATGTGTTTTAGAATAAAAGTGTCTTATATGGTGAAAGCAAACAGCATGCTGGATATAGCGGAGTCCTTGCTCCCCAAAAACCACATACCAAACACAGCGCAGATTGGGGGTTTATCCAGTTATTTCATACATATTCATAACATCATATACATATACATTTTGCAATGTGACACTAAACAGTCTTCAACGTATGTTTCTTTATTGTGTCAATTCCCTCCACTATAATTCATGTATTCCCTGATAAGGGCTCAGGGCCATAATTCAAGTATTTCTTTGATAGGGGAACAGAGAAACTAACCAGTTCTACCATAATTCACATTACCTTGATAAAGAAGAGAAACTAAACAGTTCTACCATAGCTCACATTGGTTTGATAAAGAAGAGAAACTAAAGAGTTTTACCATAATTTACATTGTTTTGGTAAAGAAGAGAAACAAGACAGTTTTACCATAATTTATAGCATCTTTGTAGTAACAACAACTTGTTCATTTTATGGAGCTGCAATTACCCATTTGGCTTTCACTGACATGAATCATAATGACATTTATCACATTGGAGATGGCAGCATTTTCACCTCAGTGACTATAATACAATAATTTGTTGAACTTTCTAAAGCGTGTCATTCAACCCATTAATGAAAAATATTTAAATCATATTAAGTGTATTATACAGGATTTGCATGACACAACTGATTTTCTGTAATGCCATCATATCTAAAAGTAGAGGAGTAAATTATATATATAAATGCATAGAAACCACACATTGATTGTGTTACATGTAGTGTGAAATGTGATGCACACATATAAGCAAATAAGGGAAGAGGACATCTAAGTGCTTACAGAAATTCAAGTTTTTAATTAGAAGAGGAATTTTTTTTCTGCTACAAACTCAGTCACAGATACGTAAACTTGCCTTTGTGTGTGCATCAGAAACCTACCTTTTTTGTTCAGTCACAGACTTGAGTAGTGGATTGTGCCACACGTTTCAGGTCACGCTCTGCCTATCTTGACATGTGATAGGAATACGTGCAAAAGCAGTTTTTATTTGGGACATGGGAAGGAGCAGCATTATCTACAGAGTAATGTTACAGGGCTCTAGGAGCTTGTCACGGCCACTGTGGGTCTGCTCTGATCCTCCAGTGCAGATAGGCGGTGATGAGCCAGTACTGGAGAGGCAGAAGAGGGGGGAGCCGGACAGGCAGCTTGACAGAAGCCCCTAACGACTCGCTGGAGGTAGCCACGCTCAGTCCCGTGGTTTATAGCCATAGAAACCTGTTAGCATTTAAAGACAGTATTTCACAGGATGCTTAGTATTTTGCCGGCACTGCACACTGAAGGAAACTGACTGTGGCAAGAAAGGAAAACTTTCCTCATATTATTTCACCAGCCCTTCTCAGAAGGCTGTAAAAAATATTGGCTTCATATTTTCCCAGCTTTTGTCTTCCCACTTAAGGATTCATCTTGAAAGATATTCCCTCAAGGTTTGGGTCTGGAATACTTTAACATCCTTCATTAAATACTTCATCTGCTTACCCTTCCCTATCCCTTTAGCTCAGTATTCCCAGGAGAAGTTTTACATTATGCTGATCTTGCACAGTAAGGAAAAAAAACACCCAGCACCCAGGCCTTAAATGGAATGTTTGCTTCAAGACTATAATTAAGGTTTAAACACATGTTTTTAAGTAGGGTAATAAAACTATAGGAACATTTATCTGTTGTTTTTTCAGTTTCAACATGGCATCAAGAAGCAAATTTCTGCAATATCTTACTATCCCCTCTGCAAAATTTCTAGACAATGTTTGAACCATAGAATCAAAAAAGAGTGATGAGCATGCGTTTTGTAAGCTTATGTCCAGAGGCCAACAAAACACCAACAGATGTACCAAATCCTACAGTATCTACTGTTGCCACAATGAGAATGGCAACTGGATTTCAGCTCCAATCTAGTATGGACATCCTGCTGTGAATGGCAAAGAAATACTGAAACACATGCAGCTGGATGCAATCTGGACAATAAGACACAAGACAGAACTGCTGTAAATAATAGTAGGGAGCACACTGACAAGGATGGAAAATATAAGCCCAGACCTATAGAGCTGAAGGCATGCAAGTCATTGCATAGATGCATAGATCACAGCCCATCAAGTGTTCTTCTCCTCATCCTCCTCTGGAGCTCTCAATTGACTTCATCATCTTACAACAATGCCTTGTTAATAAGGTTCAAGTGTTTTGTAAATCAGTGCCCTTTTATTGTAAGTGATAACCATAACAATAGATAGGAGATGAACAATAGAGAGAGTAGAGGTAAGCACCGGGGTGCAGCCTTACAATCAGTCCTGTATCATGATCAATTACTCTCAAACGAGTACTGCATTCCCCATCACCACCCAAAATGGCAATACACCCACATGCTAAAGGTGAACTTCACCAATTTTATATCCAAAAAATGAAATAGGAGACGTAGTCTTGTGTAGTTTTCTTGTTGAACTTAAGCCCTATTATAAGACACATCCACTTGCCTTTTGACTTCCCACAGAACTGCTCAACACCCTCTGTGGTCACCTGCAGTTCATCTCCTTTAGCAGGAAGAGAACACTGCATTTCATCAGCATGGAAAAGAAGAGGGACAGGTAGGGATAGCTGGTATCTTGATTAGAATCATGAATATCAAGTAGGTGGTTAGGGAAGGGAGAGGTCCTTACAGCTTTGCCAAATGTTTCCTGAATTGCCTAATGCTCTTCTCCACCCCAGGCTGATGGTACTGAGGCATTCCCAGTAATCTGCTAACGTGGGAGTTACTAACTCCCAGTTATTTCCCTGGCAGGTGGGTGAGGATTACAAAAAATCACAATCAATTACACCAACAATCAATTAGGAACTTGTAATGAGTGCATACTGGGACTGTAGTGTCCCTGTACGTTTTGTTGCTGTAAATCCACAGCTTCAAGGATGTGAGTCACCTTGGGTTTTTAGTTTCATTGCTGGCCAGTATAACAACCAGATTCACCAAATTGTTCATCTGCCCTGCAAACACAACACTCACAGGCAGCTACACTTTATTCAACCCATGAACACTTCCAGCCACCTTCCCATTATATTAGCATAAATCCTGACTTAACAATAAGAAAGTACTTCATTGTTTAGTCCTTGTCCATGCAGGTGATGATAGGCTCAGGAATGAGACAGTCAAATAAATATATTAAACAAAGCAAAAGTCAGTTTTTGAACCTCAGCTCCTGCTATTTTGATGAGGATTGGTATGCTGACAGGGCTCCAAGAGCATCCCTGCTCCCAGACATCTGGCTGCAGGGCTCAGGGTACCTTTGGTGGCTGTGGTAAGAAGCTGCCAGGCAGCATCTGTGGGAGCCTAAGCAAGGACTGATCCTGCTTTCTGTGGGATCTGCTCTGAACCAAGTCCCTACCATTTGCCTCCTACCTGAGCTGGACCATCCCAGGGCTGTCTGACCCTGGTTGCCCTCACTAGGCCTGATCCTGGCCCCCATCCACAGGCTGAGATCTCAGCCGGGCCATAAGTCTGTCCCCAGTGCTCCCCAGCCTGCCCTGGGCTCTGGTGGGGATGGTGGGATGGCCCCATCCAGGAGGCCCTGCCATACCTGCTCATGGCTGCTCACAGCACCCTGATGCACAGGGTGGTCACACTGCTGACCTCTCTAATGGACACAGCTGCAGCAAGTAAGAACATGGACACTGGTTATTCACGTGTGGTGAACTTCCACACTGTCACATGGAGAGAAGAGCTGGGATATAATAGATACCAGAGTCAGCTACACCCCACCAATAACATTTTTGGGTGAGCAAAATCAACCACCTTGTGCCTCAGTGGTTGCATTTTTAGCTAACTTATGTGTAGATTCTGAAAGACAGAAGCATTAGTGTGTGGCATGTACTAATACAGGTGTATCTGGTGCCACCACGCACCACAGCAGACAGACTATGACTGCAATAGTCCAGTGTCCTGTTCCTATTCAGGTCATTCCTAAAGCAAGTGTTAAAAAAACATTGAAAGGTTCCTAAAGCGAATGATAGGAATGGCAGAAAACCCACTTTATAAGGGAGCCCAGTGAGACTATTACTTCACAGGGAGAAAAACCTTTACTTTAGTATACAAACATATAAAACAATACAATTACTAGAAGCCAAAGCTTCAATTTCAGATTACCAATAGGGGGCACAGCAAAGGGAATCATTTACTGCATGCAAAACCAAAATTTTCACCATTTGAAGTACATAAGTGAGCATCAGAAACCTTCCAACATCCTCTGTCTTGACTCAAGCTATGGACTAAACTAGGTGGTGCCCAGTGAAAGGAGCAGATGCAAAATGGGCACAGAATGAAAGATGGGGGGTCCATCTGAACATTAGGAAGCACTTTTTTTGCTGTGATGGTGACTGAGCACTGGCACAGAGGGGTTGTGGAGTTTCTATCCTTGGAGATATTCAAACCCCAACTAGGCATGGTCTGGGGCCACCAGCACTACATGGCCCTGCTTGAGCAGAGGGTTGGTCCACATGATCTCCAGAGGTCCCTTTCATCCTCAGCCTGTTGTTTGAATTATATTGTTCTGTGTTTCTGAGAACAGACAAGATTGAGTGCATGGCCATCAGAATTGCTTGGATATATTTTTTTAAATGTCATTCCATTACCTTTTTTTCACTTGTACCACAGGTGGTTTTTCTTCTCTCTGGTCTGTAGAGTTAGACTTTGTTCTGAGTTTCATCAATAGAGACTGAAGGCAGATTAATCCAAAGAACCTGTGATAGATACAATGTCCTTCTGTTAATCAAAATTCCACTTTTTGATATGGTGGCATTTGTACCTGGGGATGAAATGAAAGGGAGCCTACGTGAATTGTCCAGTCAGTCTCTGCCAAAACTCTTTCCAGGGCAAAAGTACTAATACCTTGAAATGGATGAAAATATTTAATGTAATACATCAGATCCTGTCCCGGTTCTAATACTAAAAGGGTTAAGCCTCCCATTCTGTTAAACTAACTAAAGCACTATTTCCTCCTTGCTTGCCAGTGTGATTTTCTCTGCAGTAACATCTGTGACACCACAGAATTTTTCAAGATCCAATTAGTGACGTTAGAAGAGAATGTTAGCTCACCAGACAGTTTGGGGAATAATATAATTTTATGTATATATATATGTGTTTGTTTAGCATCTCAAATCTTCCTCACATCTCTGTGAATCTTGTGTGGTAGCAGCCCTGGAATGCTTAAATAACCTAGGGAATTCCTCATCACTTAGCTTAATGCTAAACAGCTAATGGTTTTGGTGTTTTGAATTGTTTAGATATGAGGTTAAATTCTGAGATCAGACTCAGTTGCTTTTCTGGAAAAACAGTCTAAATACAGTTAGGGTGTGCAGGTTCCATTTTTACTGCCTTGCATTGGACCATGGAGGCAGGACCCTGGAAAGTGCAGAACAGTTTGTTTAGCAGAGCAGTAGCTTGGCTAAGAAAAGGTATGAAGTCAAGTTTTTATTTCTAATTCTCCAAGCATTAAAATATCTTCTTTCACCAGAAGAAGTGTTAAAAAGGACCGCTGGCTTTAAGGGAAAGCACACTGACTGAATTCTTCAGAAGAGGAGCTTATGTGTAAATTTAATTCCCACATCTTCAAAGGAGACAGCTTATATAAACTGGCTTATATAAATCAAAAGGTTCAAAGTATCTAGATGACTACAGGTCCTTCAAACCAAATGTGTCCCACTTCAGTTTTATAAATTGTTACATCTAGAATTTGCTTTCCAACCCATGTTAACACTGCCTTTGTTCAATGCTTTTTAAACTCCTGACCTATTTTCTATGGGTAAGATACTGAGTTTTGGCCATATTCCTACATCACTGAAGTGATCTTAAAGATCTTTTCCAACCTAAATGTTTGTATGATTCTTTGGATCTATGACTGCTGAGTTTGGCCAGAATTCTGTGCCTTCGGAATACAAGAGCTGAAATCTGCTGTTAATGCCTTCAGGTATGCCTGTGAAAGACTTACCTTTATTTCACAGGTAAAGACTGTGAAATAAAACCAGAGTTGTGCAATCTGTCAGACTTAAATTAATAAAAAAAATTAATTACTATCACTGGAAATAGCTGTCCACCACTGGGAAACAGAATGAGGAAATAATTAGTTTTAGCTATATTTGCACAACTAGGGCAAAAGACAGGTAAATCAATAATAAATAAAAGAGATTACTTAAATACGGTGTTCTATGGCCTGCAAGATTCCAATAATGAGAACGGTTTATCAACAAATATTGTAGCATCAGCAGAATAATCAAACATGATGTGAAGATAATCTGGGAGTTATAGAAGGTGGTTCCCATAATGCAGCAGTACCAATTACTCCACACCCTTGCCACAGCAATTGATATTTTAGATATCTGCTTTTGGGTAACCTTAGAAGGTTCACTACACCATAGTATAGAATACTGTTTTCTGATCTCTTGTGCAAGGACTTGTGATGTCTTATATGTACTGAGCATAACCCTGGACAATGCTAATGGACACTGATGCATGAGGGTAGCACTTTCAAACTATCATAGTATCCTGAACTCCAGACAGATTCCTCTCCATGACATCGTCCTCCCTCTTGCTGGCTGCTACCTGGCAATACTTTCTTCTGTACAAAAATCAATCAATAGTGTCAGCCAAGCCACTTATGTAGTTCAGCCACTGAGGCTAATGCAGGTCTTGCCTTCTTGCTTTACCCTATCTGCTTCTAGGAGTGGGGAGGGAGCAACTGCATCCTCTGATTTGAAATAACCATGGTGCAGTGCTCCAGTGCACACAACACACAGGCTCCCACTGCCACTCAGCAATCTGTCCTGACCTGTGCTTTTCAAAGTTATGGGTCCTAAACAACTGGTAGTATGAAAATTAAAGCAGATTTTGTAATTCCCACATCTTATTTGTGATTTTGCTTTCATGCATTACCCAAGAGTATTTTGGGCAACAGAAAGCATGCTTTTTGTTCACCTTCTCCACACCATCCTTAGCTCCTGCCATAGCCTCTGCAGGTCACAGTGCTGGGATCCGTATTGACTCATCATCCATCTGGACTGGGCAGCAAAGAGAAGGGATTTTGTTTCCATATTCCAAGTCCTGCACTGAGCATTCAGCTAGGCCTGAGAACTGGGCTAAGAATACCATTAATAATGGTAGATTTTGAAAGAATTGAAGCAAAACATCAGTTGATAAAAAAATCCTCTGATACAACATTTCTCCATGCTAAACAGAAGGGACTGTATGGTAGAGAAAATTATCATGATGATTCATGATCATAAACTTTCCACAGCAATTTTTAAAGTCCTATGTTTATGAAGCTCGTGGCATGTTTGTAAAATTGTATGGCATGAATATTGTACAAAGAGAAGATAAATCAGTATAAATGTGAAAGACAAGTTTTCCTACCTATGCTATTTAAGTTAAAGTAAGGAAAAGGAGAAGGTGTAGGTCTTCCAATGCAATCCACCTGACTTATCATTCCTTTCTCTAAGTAGATTTAGATAGACATAGTGCAAAATGTGAACCTCTATTGAGAGATAAGCAGAAGTAAGTACATAGCATTGAAATTGTTAACTTAAATATTTTTAAAGAGATTACCTACTGTTTAATGCAGGATACTTTCAGCAATCAAAGAAAAACCTATGCAGGTTCATTTTGTTAAAGATACTGTAATTTTCTACTAGGAAGACCACTGGTGCTATTCTGTCATTCTGTAGAAAAAAATCACCTACTGAATTGTCCATTTCTTTTTGTGGTAAGGACAAAATAAGCTTTCTACACTAAATTAAGCTAGATTTAAATTGTATATTAAAAAAAATTTAAAAAAAAATAAAAACCCAAACAAATATTCTCCATTCCCTTCTGATGCTATCTGAAAACATGTAGCAGGTTGCGTCAACTATTAGCACTTTTTTACATTGAAAATGTAAAATGTGTATGTACAGAAAAGGTAGTAAATTGGTTGGTTATGTATGAAATGAGAAATCAGAAGTACAGAAAGGAACAGAAAACAAATGGCAAAAAAAATCCATAAACTGCATTTTAATATTCCAAGAAAAGATTAGCCTTATGATGACAAAGACCAACCAGAATATGAATACTAGCAACTGTTTTAGTAAATGTGCACAAGGGCATAACATGTAAGTTGCTTTGTAGTGACAAAATTTATTTCACCCCAAGGTGAATTTGATGCTGAAATACATTTCTATGAAAAATACCGTTTTCTTGAAAAAAAAAAAAAACAGATAATTGTAAGGATTCTTTAATTATTAGCTGAGACTTATGACAAAATATGCCTGCACCTAGGGTTGCTAATAGCACCTAGTTGATGTAGGTTTTTGTTCCTTCTCCACAGCTTAAGTCACATGAGGATAATATTGAACTTATTTCAAGGAAGAATTATTCATGTCACTTCTTTTAGCATGCAGTCATGCCTGACTGATAGAAAGGGTGGATGTACAAGTTCAGTGCCAGACACACTGAGTCGACAAAGTACTTCATTTAATGAGTAAAATTAGTTCCAGAGCTACAGAAGGCAAAGACAGATCCAGCATGCCTGTTGAACATTCTGATACGAACTCTAATATCATTTAGGACCTCAAGCAGTCACTAGTCTACTCCTGTAATCTCTTCTCTGCACACTTTTTCTCTCTATCTTCAATACAGTCCATATACTTGTCTAGCCACACTGCTCCATTAGTCATTTTTTAATTCCCCCTTCTACTGTTCTCTCTGCACTACCATCTTTCACACAACAGAACTTCTGAAAACCTGGCATTCTTGAGGACGCCTTTATAGTATTGCTCTCTGAAAAGTAGACTTATTTCCCACCCTTTGATGACTAATCCATCTTTTTTCTTTAAAATCCATGGAAAGGGGAAATTCTGATATACTAAGGTGACAAGGGAAAGCTATGTTAAACAGAGAAATAAATTCAAGATTTCTACAGTTGTCACACGAGGACTTTTGTTCCAAGTCCCTTCCCCTCTTCCCTAAGTCCATCCTGATCGCTAATTGGAACTTAGCCAGAGCAACTACCTGTAAAACAAATGGTCTAAATTATAAGGACTCTTACTTTTTGGTCTACATGTCAAATGAAAGATATCCCTGTCTAGCAAGTATTGCTCCTTACACCTGGGACACAGGACTTGGAATAAATCAGCCTATACACCCCTAAATCCCTGTTTGAATTTGGCCCTAAGAGAAGAAATTATGTTAACTTACTTTCATTCTGTGTAGGAGCATCCACGCAGCAGGATAAATAATGTAGAACCACTTCATGTTGGAGTCTAATTCGGATTAGTCAAATATTCCTATATACAGGAACTTTAGTGTATTTTCCAAGTATATACTATTCCAGTCAAGCCCTGTTCCGCATGAGAGGTGTGCCTTATAACCATAAGGCACCTTATTTTACAGATATATTTTCTCTGTTGTCCACTTTTGACAAGATATACTATAGGCCATAGCACTGCATTCCAGTTGGCTTAATGTTTATTATGTAAAACTATTAAGTAAAATAAAGGCTGCAAATTATAAGAATTGCTTGTTATGTCATACACCATTACTTGCATGGACATTACAGTAACCAGCATCTCTCCTGACGTTTTAGTCCAAAGGGACTGCTGTTTTCCACAATGATACAAGAGCAGTAACAGGTAATAACTACCCCATGACAAGCTTATTTTATAGAGCCTGAGAACCAAAGCAATGAAGGAATTAGCAGTGCTGCTTTTATAGTTCATGTTCATATCAGTACTGTAAGTAGCTAAAGTAACAAAAAGGCAGTTTTTCACTTGAGTATCTTTCTATTTTCTCTCTTTTATGTAAGTGCATCCAATTCTGTCTTTATTCCACCATCTCACTAATATGGGAAATAATTGTGAGACTTTCTTTCAAATAGAACTCTTCATTTATCCTTGCTGTAGTCATAAAGAAACAAGAATAGGAGCTATGAATGGTCGTGTCACAGCCATTATCTTTCTTCGGATGGCTTTTTGAGTTCAACATAAACTATTTACATGCAGCTTCTGGAATCACAGAAAAAACGGCCTGAAGGGACCTCAGAGGGTCGCTCACTGCCTCTCCCTGCTGCAGGGCAGAGCCAATGACCTAAACCACAGCTAAACATGTCCGAGGTCTCACTAGCTGTTAACATCTGACCCATGTCCACACAATAGCCTGTTGACCTCAGCTTCAGATCTGATCTATTCAGCTGCTGTGACTTGTAATAAGTTATGTGATCCATACCAAGCATTGCGTGTATAGTTCATTTAATTCCTTGCTCTTACTGTCTCCTTTTGCAGTGCTCTGTGTCCTCTCCAGGTCTAGAAATCCACGCACTGCAGTTGAAAGAAGGGCTTCCCACTGTCCCTCTAACAAACTCTATGATCTGCAAATGGTTTCCATCAGTCTCTATGTTCTCAGATAAATCCTCTGCTTTCACAACCCTGAGCAGTTATAAATAGCAAGACATGATATCATGTCTTAAAAAGGCCACAAAACTTCCCAAGAAACTGATTACCCAACAGAAAATGCAGGAAAAAGGGAGAAACTGACCATAATGTATCAGGTAAGCAAAATGAGTCATACTGTGTTTCCTGCTTTCTTTCATTTGCAAATCTCTCAGACACAAGTGTCATTTTGAAAATGAAGTTTACTGAGGTCACACACAGCTTTCCTTGAAAATCCTTTTGCACAGTGGGAATTCCACAGGGAGAATGTGGTTTGCATAATGAAGTGGTCTCAGTGCTGGTGGTCTGTGTTCTAGCAATATATCCATATGTTGGGTTTTATTCTGGAGGCATGCATCCTTTTCATACTGCCAGGTATGGTTAAAATTGCTATGGCAATGTATGTATGTAATTGTAGGAACATGTGTGCTACTCGAAGAATTTCTTCACAGCAAAACTGCAGCATGGGAGCAAAATTCTACTCACTAAGCAGGAATTTTGCCAATGAGCCTCAGATTTCATCCTTAAGATTGTTCCTCGCTTCAGAGTTACGGATGAGGTAAAAAAGTATTACTGGTTTTCCTTCAGAAAGGAAACATCAGGTAATGAATAAATTGCTCTATTGATGTTGCTGAGGGAATCCCAGTAATAAGCGCAGTTCATTGCCTGAGAAACCTTGTCCTTGTGCTTTTTCTCATGGGAAGTTTTACAGTTTAAAACCTTGTGTAGGTTCTTGAAGTTTTTTTATCCACCTTTTCAGTGGGGAGTTACCTGGTATAATGTGCTTACGTGTTACAACCAAAAGTGAACCCTAACTAGGGCAATCCCAGAGAGACAAGCCTGATGGTGTGGAACAGATTTAGGTTGACCAGAAGGGGCACAGATCTGGAGTGGAATGGCATCTTTCAAGAGCTCCAGATACACAGGATCTTTTAACTTTTTAGAAATTATGAGCTTCCACCCGCTGAGTAGTAAGAAAAAAATAAATCACAGAATCATTTTTGTTGGAAAAGATCTGTAACACTGAGTCCAGCGGTAAACCTACCACTGCCAAGTCCAGCACTAAACTATAATAACACTATTGCCTGCTTGTAAACGAAAGCCCCATAGCCACCTTAACAGAACTCATAGCTAAGTGCTCTCAAACTTTTACAACCTTGCTCTATATAGAACAAGCTTCACAACAAATGTCCGGGGATACAAATGAGAGGTAGGATTTGAGTTACACTATAGAAATAGAAATTTAGAAAGATTATACTACCAAGATATTAATTTCCAGAAGTAAATCCCAGGCAAAAATTACAGAAATTTAGTCCGTTCCGACCTCAGAATAGTGCCCTATGATATGTTATATTGTAATATGCCTGGAAATAGGACAGCATAGTAGATTCACTGGAGGGAAAATGTTCTGTTTCCATCTAGGTCTGAAAAATACAGGGGCTGACCTCAGGAACAGTCACTTGAATAAATGAATTGCACATCTATCAACAAAGTTGCTTCATGTTTTAGCACCAAATCTGAAAATTGATGTGTCAAAGACAGGAATGCACTGTATGCTGTCCTGGAAACAGTTGATTCTCAGCACCCAAACCGCAGACTGTTAAGTCACACTAAAAATACTTTTAGTAATATTCACAGATGGCAGACACTATCTAACTGCCTGTTAATAAAAGGACATGCAAAGGAGTGTGTTTGCAGCTCTTCATCATCAAAAAGTGAGACAATGTCCTACATTCCAGTGATACAACTGATACAGATGCAAATGTAGGACCCAATGCATATGAATCATCCAAACAACCAAATTCAGACTCTTCTCAGTTTGCTCAGCTTCTTTTTAGTCAAGGTTCCCATTTGTATTAATTGACCACTTTCACAAGGGAAGAGTGTAAGAGTTGTTGCACTGCTCCTAATGGTGGACAGTGGCCCTTAAGCACACATCTACCAGAGAGCTGATAGGTAACAGATGACATGACACGATTGAAGAAAACATTTTTTGGAAAAAGAAAAATGTTGTGAATTAATTTTATGGATTAAAACCCAGTAAAGCACAGGAAACCTACTGAAGAATGAATGTTTTCATCATTGAATACTTCTGCTAACAAGAATGCAACATGCAACCTACACAATAACAAACAAATTTGTTACTCAGAGAAGATCAATTAACTTCATTAAGATTGCCTCTAAGAATAGTAATTCTAGAAGGTTTTAAAAAGTTTAGCTTAAAATCTTCATAGATTTTAAGGATATGGAGGAGTTACATATAGCAATCCTAAGAAGAGGTAACTAAAACAGCTAGATAATCTATAACAAATGCATGCTGTCAAAGTAAAAGCAACCAGGAAATGTGGCCACATCATGGATTTCCAAGTTTCAAGTTTAGGAAGATGGAGACACCAAGGAGCTATTTGCCAGGCTACACAATATAATGTGGTTTCCAGATAAGGCTAACACCAAGGGTCCCAACAGACATCAGTGACAAGTGGTGTTCCTCAGGACCAATGCTATTTAATATCTTCATTAATTACATAGATGAAAGGATAGAGTACATTCTCAGCAAATCTGCAGATGACACCAAGATGAGTGGTGCAGTTGACACTTGAAGGATGTCCAGAGGGACTTGACTAAGCTCGAGAAGTGGATCCATAGGAATCTCATGAGGTTTATAAGATGAAGTACAAGGTGCTGCACCTGGGTTGTGGCAACAGGGATGAACAGGTCAAGAGCAGCCCTGCCAAGAAGGACCTGGTGGTGCTGGTGGGTGAGAGGCTGAACATGACCTCGCAATGTGCACTTGCAGCCCACAAAGCCAAACATGTCTTGGGCTGCATCCAAAGCAGTGTGGGGCCCCTCTACTCTGCTCTGATGAGTCCCCAGATGCAGTGCTGTGTCCAGCTCTGGAGTCCCCAGCACATCAATCTCATTGGAGCAAGTCCAGAGCAGAGCCACTAAGATAATTAAAGGAGTGGAGGACCTCTCCTACAAGGAAAGGCTGAGAATTGGATTTGTGCACCCTGGAAAAGAGACAGTTTAGGGTTGACCTGACTGTGGCCTTCCAGTACCTGAAGGGAACCTACAAGAAAATGAAGAGGGACTTCTTACAAGACCATGTAGTGACAGGAAGAGGGGGAATGGATTCAAACTAAGAGTAGGTTTATATTTGATAAAAAGAAGAAATTCTTTACTGTGAGGGTGGTGAGGCAGTGGTACAGGTTGTCCAGAGAAGCTGTGGATGCCCCATCTCTGGAGATGTTCAAGACTAGGCTGGATGGAGCTCTGAGGAACATGGTCTAGAGAAGGGTGTCTGCCCATTGTAGAGAGATTGGAACTAAATGATATTTAAAGTGTGTTGGAACTAGGTGATCTTTAAAGTCCCTACCAACCCAAATGATTCTATGATTGTATGATTCTATGAACACCAAAAGGGAATGGAACTTGCTGGAAGTATGTTTAACAGTTTGGTTTGGAACATAACTGTGATTTTAACTACTGCTAGTGGAAGCCTTAACTGATGCTGTTTTTCCTTGTTTTGCAGCTATGTACCTATGAACAGATATGTATATACCTGTCACAGCAGTACTGCTCCTAGGAAGAGAGACTAAAGCAGTGGTTACAGTGTCACAGAGTCTGGTAGAAAGTGAGATTTTTGCAGAAAGTGATTTGTGATTTTCAGAAAGAAAGGAGGTGACAGCACCTGCAGAAGAGGCTCATCTTCAGAATGATATGGGCAGAAGGGACTATGAGTATGCAATTTGGCTGAGGGATTACAGTGTGATGGACCATGATTACATTTATTTCCTTGGCTGTACCTGTCTCACAGCTTGCAGACATCTCCAGCACCAGGGCTTCTAGCCATTCCCTGAGCAGGTCTCATCAATAAGGATTTGAAACTGCCTATGACATCCAGTGACTCATCTTATATAACGACTCAGTGTTGCAAGCTGATGGAGCTTAGCCAGACTGAACAACAGTGGAAAGTTTTCAATTTTTTTTTTTCTTCTTTCAACAAGATTTTTGAGACTAGCATCTATTCTTCTACTCACACATCCCTGTTCAGAGACCACTGACCATCCATTTCATAGATCTCACTGCAGGGTGCTTCAGTTTTGAAAATTCCTCAGTTCCCACAGAGATTCTATTCCTAGCATGTGAATGATATAGTTACAGCATTCTTCCTGGGGGAGGTCCCTCAGAGCATTTGATGTTTTAAAGCAGAGATTTAAGATCCACAATCAAATTATCAGATGTGAACTTATAAGACTGTCCTTATGAGGAAGTATGATTCAGGAAAGCAATTTGCTGATTTTGGAACCATAAAGTTTGTGATATTTTGTTGAAAGGCAAAACTCTGCATAAGCAGACACTGGGTAATATAGGTTCAGTGGAAGCTGTACTACCCATGTCTAACCATTTACCTCCCCATTACGCTTCAATAATCATGTTACGCAGGGACAGGCCTCCTGGAAGTCCAGCTAGGCTTTGTGTGACAGATTGCTGATATTCATGCAGAAAAGCAAGACCACCAAACCTTTGCACTTGTCAATATTTGTGCTCCAGCAGTTGGTGACTAATGGCTTAACACATTGATTCTTGTTGCCACCCTCCCCCTGTCTTCCAGGAAAAAGAAGATTCAATTTTCCAACTCATGGGATTAAAAAAAAAAAATAAAATAAAATAAAATTTGAAAATGTAGCCCAGGCCCAGACTCCAAAGTAAATATCCTTTATTCTCACAGTCCTGTACTTCCAAGTGTACCCCAGGCTTTTCTTAAAAGTGAAACCAAATTAAATAAAAAAGAAAAACAAACCCCAAAACACCAAAATCAGAAACAAACCTGCCCACTACCAGCAACAAACCAAGCAAGGACAGCAAGGTATGTTTCAAATGCAAAGCCTTACTGTTTTGTCTATGCAAAACAGATTTCTACTTGACCTGGAACCAGAGCCCAAGGCTTCCAGACTCACACTTCAGTACCCCATCAGCCAGGTCAGTACAACCTACCCAGTACTTCCCCACCCAACTCTTGCCCGTAGGTGTTTGTATTCAACTTGCGGCAGTGTCTTGGCAGAGGTGGGGAGTGGAGGTTCAAGCAGCATGCTTGATGTGAAGTAGCACCTCCTGCATCTCTGAATAGCATTGCACCAACTTAGAGGAGCTGTCTCTCACCTCTTGAAGTAAACACAAGCCAAATTCATTGTCATTGCAGGAGGATGGTCAGCACAGGCATACCTCTGCAAAACAGCCTGTAAAGCATCAAAGACCTGGAGTTCAAGTCCTTTGTTACCTGCCAATATAAAGGAGTTGATCCACCATGGTCTTCCCATCCACTGAGTTCAGCAGAGATCATTACAGATCATTTTACTCCTTCTGTTTGGGAAAAGAGCTGTTTTATTACCTAGGAAATCTCTTGGCAAAACCAAACCAACTTGTACTGCATTAAGCAGGCAGCCACATTTCATGCTATGCTAGGGTGGAACTCACCAATAATTATAGTTTGACTTCCTTAATCAATCTTTGAAAGTATGTGGTTTCAGTGTTACATTTATAGGTCTCTTTGAAAAGAAAAAAATGGAGATGGGAAAGAGAAAACAAACATAGTCCAAGGAATCCTTGAATTCTCTTATGCTGTGAGTTTTCTGCCAAGGCTATACACAGAAATAGAAGCAAAGGAAGGACATTGTCATGAATTAGTGACAGAACTGGAACTGAGAACAGCCATCTTCTTCAAGAGTATCTTCAGCAGTAAGCTGCAGCACAGCAGATCTTTAGCCTACATTTATTTGTTCATATGCAATTTATAGTGAAGTGGTGCTTTTGCAGACTCTCTCTTTTTAAAATGGATTTTTCTAAGAAGTCTTAACAGAATTCTCAATTTACAGCAAGATTGGGACCAGATTACAAGAAGAATATGGTGTGTCCCTTCAGTTCAAGGATCCCATTCTTAGGCCAAGAGATCCTATGTGATACCTCTTCTCTCTGCCCATGCACAATGCCAGAGATGGCTGATGCATTTCACATAACAGTGGTCTAGGTAAAATCAACAGATGTTAGAAACCAGAACTGGAATGGAGAAGAACCATCTTCTTTAAGAGTATCTTCAGCATTGAGCTGCAGCATGGCAGATTTTCAGCCTACATTTATTTGTTCATATGCAATTGCTTGCTTACTTAATTGCCTGGCATAATTACCTTTACAAATAGGTAAAGGTAATTGCATTACTGACACACACATAAACCAAAAAGTCTACATATTTTTTAAATGAAAACTTTTCTCAATTTAAAAAAAAAATTATTGCAATGGAAATGTTTGTGAGTTTTTGCTGGAAGTTTTTTTTTACAAGTTTAGATTAAATAAATTTATAAATCAGTATTTTGGCTCAACATTTACTCAAACCTGATATTTTTGGGAGGATTCTTTTATAGAGAAAAACTTGAATACATAGGACTGAGGCTTTATTCCTTTTTCTATTATTTTTTAAAAGTTTTCCACAAAAATCACTTACAGATTTGCCAGGAAGATAATAATGCCTGTGAATAAATCAGCAACATTCCTCAGGGTACCACAAAGACACTACTATTCCTAATGTAAGGGGTAGGAACCAGATGATCTCTAAGGTCCCTTCCAACCCAAACCATTTTATGGTTCTATGATTCAAATGCTAGGTTTATGGCTTTTAGCACAGAGATCTTAAACTAGAAAGGGCAACATTTAGCTATGAGTCCTTTGCATTATCTGCAAAAAGCATGGTCAGGTAGTAGACTGAAACAAGTAAGTTATTCAAAATGGCAGAAAGCTGGTGGTCAGGCTCCAAGATGATGGGGTGCTTCAGTTAAAAAATAAAATACCTGATCAATTGAGCTGTTACAAGATACTGCCAAAATAAACTACAGTTATTTATTCAGATGATGTTCCTTGGCTTTCCTTTTAGGAAAAATGCCAGAAAATAAATGAACTATTCACTGAATCAACAACACAGAAAAGACACTTGCAGAAAGATCTGAAATCAGAATACACAAAATGCTTCATTTAACTAAGTAATATACTCAGATAAAGACTTGTTTTCTTTAGCTTACTAGGGTTGCTTCTTATAATTTAAAATGTAATATGTTTATTTAGAACTAAAATAATTAAACAGTGGAGTGAAATGTGCCACAATAAAAAAAAGGCACCCAAAATAATTGTTTTATTTCCATTTATGAGAATTATTTTCCTCTCCAAATTCTTTCTTTCTCATCAGCACTACTTGTCCAATTTAGCCTTTAGGGATTTTGCTATATGATTTATTATTTGCAGGGGACAATGAAGTTGGTCATTACCTTTTAGCTGTCTGGGTTTTTTTCATTAAACCCTGAGATCCTGGGTTATGGATGCAGTAAATATGAACACAGGACAGTGGTCTGAGGCTCATCAGCCATCATCATTGTGGAATCACAGAATGTCAAAAGCCAGGTAGCTTGAGGTGTGACTCCTGGGTGCTAACAACCTGTGCCTTGCATGGGAAATGTATGGAATACTCGCCTTGCATGGGAAATGTATGGGAATGTATGGTCTCTTAGACCAACTTGCTTTGGGCCACCTACTGGGAGATGGGCACCAGTGGAAACTAGGTCTGTCATCCTTTGCTGTCAGGATTCATCAGCTCTTCCAAGAAGAGGAGCCTGCAGGAAAGGTGGAGGGATGGTGGTGACAACCATGTGGAGCCAAGTAGGGTGGGTCACTTAAAGAAAGGCATGCAGTATCTCAGGATGTAAGTCCTGAGAGCCCGTGACATGCCTGCTTCTGACTGCCATGTCTGTGTCACTGTATGCTTGAAGTAAAAGAGACACTGAAAGAGAAAGATACTGTACCCTGTTGCTGTAAGAGTAACTCCTGTAGTGTTAAAAAACTTTATGGGTAAAATCATTTAACTGATACATCTGACAGGGCAATTTCTTTCTTAATGTTGAAGCCTGACTAAGGCAAACCACACGAGGACAAAATAAATTAAAATGCACCCTGTCTACAGTGCATATGTTATTTAAGTAGATTAGCTCATATCTACAAAAATAGTCGCATAATTCTCTCCCCTTACCTTTTTCCTGAGGATGTCTCTACCTTTGGAACTATTGAATAACTCTGTACATGATTTTCAGTGTCTGGTGGCAAATGAAACTTTCAAAATTGTCTCATGCAACCTGAGTAACATTTGGGCCTAAAGCACTCCAAATGAAGTGTGAGCCTATTTCTCTAAAAGACCTACTAACAATGAGAGAAAACATGAATAGAGAAGTTTTGAAGAACCCTAACTTGCATTCTGTTGCTAATGGACCCGCTTCCTTGGTATACATACTCCTATGCTCTCAGCAAACCTGACTCACAAGAAGTCTGGTTTTCAGTAAATAATGAAAGCCCTACACTAATGAAAACAATGTACAAAGGGTCAAAAATAAAATAAAATAACATGCAAATTAAATATTACTTTATACAACCAGTTCCAGACAGTACATAGGGTGCTGTACTACTAGAGTGTTCTCTGTAGGCTACATAATACACCTGGAAAATTTATGTTGAGACAGACTGGATTTTGTTCCATTTGGAAAGTTTTTACCACTCTGATCCCCCTTCTACTGAGCCTAAAAAGCTCTTTGATATTTGTGTCCCTTTGTTTGTCCTTATTTTCTTTTTCTCTGCAACGAATGCCACTGCCAGATATCTTTCACCAATGATATCTCCCTATCCTTCTAACTCGTCATAATCTCGATGGGTTACATGGAATGGTTTCAGAGACGCAGAAGTTAAGGCCCAGAGTGACTTCTAGTTTTGCATGTCTCTATATAGGGTGCCTGAACCTAGTGACATCATGGGGATGGAGTTTTAGTTCCCATGAAGTTCAGAGAAACCTATTGGTAGTTGTAACTTCTAAAATCAGGACTTGTTTCTGAAAAATTTTCACTAATCTACTTTACCCCAAAGGTCACCATGTAAGGCAAATCCAAAATCCTAATGATGGTTTTGGCATTTGCTCAGGAGGTTACATTTTGTTATACTTCTACCAGTATGACCACTGTAATGACTGGCTCTGGATTTCTTACATTTTGCTGAAACTATTCACATGAGTGAAACTAATAATGAGTTTAGAGACTAACCTTAACCAACCAATTTCAAATAACTGCAGTTCTGGAGGCTACATCCTCCAAAATGCACAAAATATCTGCATTTTAAAATCAACATAGAATGTATGACTATATTATTACCTATATTATTATCTGTATAACTCTCTAGATTAATAATGAAATTATACAAGTTGAAAATCTCAGACAATTATAAAAGAGAAGCAATCCATTGCAATAAATGTGGAAAAATACAGAGTAGGATTTTTACCATTTGCTCACGTGAAAAGCAGGTTAAGGGAATTTTTTCCACTATTTTCAGAAGGTCATATGCACAGCTATTAATCCTGTGACTCACAAGTCAGTAAAAGGTCAGTGGTCTTTTCATGTACACACACTATTACAATATAACAAAGTTAAAAGAAAATCCCCATCGGAGCAGGATAATAAAAACCGGAAAAAGAAATGTGAGTAATAGGGGAAGAAGAAAAAATTTAAAGGAGCTAACTTTAAAACGCAACATTGTGTTTGATTATTACAACACAGGTGTTACAAGAAAAAAAAAAAGTTAAAAAATACCTGGGATAATTTTTTATGCAAACACAGGAACTTTATTACAAATCCCCTATCCCAACTTACTTCCCCTTTGTTTGTCATTACGTTTACTATCAAACTTCTGACTAAAATAAATAATTGCTGTGAAATCCTAAATACTAAATCCTGTAGTTCTTATTCAAGCAAAAATTCCCACTGATCAAACTTATTTTATATTCCAGACTGCTGTAAGTGGAGCAGCAGGAAATTATATCAAGAAGATGAAAATTTGTGGTCAACAGCTGTCCTTCTATAATCTGCTCTTCCTAATGCACTTCACATCTGGAGAAATACCCATGCAGACCAGCATTTTGTTAACATATCTCTGAAGTTAAAAGTCTTCACATGTCTCTTTCTTTGCCTCTGTATATTGTTGAATGGAAAGGGATATGAGTTTAGAGAACATTTTCACATTACACGTAGTTAATTTAGCCATGTTTGTTATCTAGTTTACTAATGCTAAACACTGAAGTCTTTAATTTAAAAGAGTGCCCATGGCTTTATGAAAATCATGTGTGAGGTGTTTCTGTTTACTTTGAATTCTGACTGAAACTACAGAAAAGTACTAGTATTGCTGAACTGGATCCTGCTTTGGCTGGAACAGAACAGAGTGAAGCACTCCTCTTTTCAAAGGCCTCAGGTCTGATAGTCTTACATTTCCTACCTAGTCAAATTGGCAACCTCCATGCTAAAACAAGAAAAGCAATTTTATAAGAAACCAAAATAGGTCTTAATGGCTTTACATGAAAAAAATGAGCCCTGGATTAGATGCTGTTGATCAAGGTTAAACAATATTTGGCTTTTGGCTTAAGTGAGGTCACTAGTTGACCTAGAAGCATTCGCTCCAGTTTCAAAAAGCTGAATTTAATGATTTCTTATCTGTAGATGAAGCTTGTACAGTGCTGTTGCATTAGTGCATGGACACCAAAGACTGTCATTAGTAATAGCAGTAACCTGTTCCCTATTTTGAGGTAAACTATTCTCACATTCAAGAGATGTGACTACAGTAGCACATAAGGACAGGGAAAATTTAAGAAATTCAAATCTTCTCAATAAACTATGCTACTAAATTTAAAATCTTTGCTTTGGGCCAAAGAGATATGTTAAGCTATATGCACACCACGAGGAAAAAGGCTAAGACAGATATATGATTTTGCCCTTTCTGAGTGACTTCCGTGTATATGAAGGTCTATCTTTAGCTCTTAGATGTTTCATAAATCAGAAAGTGGATGATTAATTACTGATATTTTCTTTTTCAAGAAACATCATGAGCAGCTCCTTCCATCCTCAAACAGAGAGTCTGAGTAAGTGACCATTCTCCTGTTTAGCTCTAAAACTAGGGAGGATCTCTATGGCTGAAGGGGAGTTTAAGGCCATGTGGTTGTGAAAACTCTCATGTATCCTTCTCCCAACCAATGTCTTTTTGCTAGTTCTTGTAGTCTGAGGAATTTCCTGTGCACTTCATTATACTTTGTACGCCCACACTTCAATGTGTGCTTTTCCTCAATACCTACTGCTTCTATCACCTACCATGAAGTTACAGCAGTACTGTCCTTACCAAAGCCTGAAGCATACCATCCTACACACAGTGAACCTCAATGGCTGACTTTATACCATCAAGATTTTGCTTGCAACTCAGTGGGATGAAAGGCTCCCTATGGTTGCACAATGATGTCTTATTACCATGACATTCAGCTGGGAAGATTCACACAGAGGAAATACACTCCTGGACTCTTGATACAACTAGTAAAAAACCCAAGGGTATCCAGTTTCTAGAAACTCAAAATTAGGAGATTTACTACCATTCAGAGAACACTGCAGCCCTGTTGTCACAGTAACAAGTAACAGCAATACTATTACTGAACCGAATCACATTTGCAGTCTCCCAGCATTGTATTCAACAGAATATATCTGAATGCTTTCCATTTGCTAGCACACAAAAGGATGTTTACCTAAATGAGAAGTAAGGACACAGGATTATGTCTCATCTCTCCTTTAATATAAAAGCAATATAGTGGGAAAATCATGAGTGCACTTTCTAAACTGTAATACACCACATAGTCTCTAATGTTCTGCAGCAACTCAAGGCAATTTAACAATAATCAAACTTCAGAACTCTGGTCATTCATTTGCAAATGTTTAAGTTTGGGGATTTTTTTTTTTAAATAGAAATCTGTACCTATTGATATAAATAAGAACTATTCATGAGGTTCCTATAGGAAACTTTTCTCTCTTCAGCTAACACAAAAACTCTACATATATTTGAGTTACTTAATGCTTCATCGAAAGTAGAAGATAAGTCTTATATTTAAGAATCTGCATGGGTGGCCTTTTAAGAGAGAAAAAATATTTGTTCTCATTAAAAGCAAAACCAACTTTAAAGTGTCTTCTATCCTAGCTTTACAGAAAAAAAAAAAGTTTACTTCCTCTGATATTTATCGGGTACTTGCAGGGGAAAAACAAAAAAGTAATAAGAATACTAACAGAGGAAGAATCCCAATCTATATGAAGTGAGAGCTTGATTAATTTCTTCTCTTTTCTTGCCTCATTTCAATTTGATTGCTTGTTAGAAATACATCTAAGAGGAGGAATGTTCACTGCCTGTGACTGGTTTTCATGCTTAGTCATTACTTCACCTAATTTGGACATCTTAAAAACAAACATGTTCACTTTGTAGTCTGGTCTACAGGCCACACTGGAACTGAGTTTGAAATTATGTTGTCTCAAACACGTACTGAAAGTGACTCAAGGATGCAGAAAATCCCAAAAATATTTTCCATGCTATTTTGAAATGAGCTTCAGGAACTTTCTTTACTTTAGAGAAATGTATCTTTTTAACAAACATTCCTTCTAACATGTTCATATAATACTTTGGAGCAGCACACAACAGTGCTCTGAACTGTGTATGTGCTCGTTAAATACTGTTTTAGTAAGACTTGCTCCAGCCAACCAAACATGTTGAATGTTACTGACAGAGCACCAGCTAACCCTATCCCTGCTGTTCCTAGCCACCGAAACCTCCTCAGATCCCAGCTTCCCAGAGTGGAAACTCTGTCCGAAGGCAACAGAAGTGTTTTGAGCTGCCTCAGGTGGACATGGATTCAATAGTCCAAAGCAACAAGAGCTAGTGAGGCCACAGCTACTGTTGATCAGTACAGCCTAAGTGGCACTTCAGTTCACACACTGAAGGTTCCCCTTTGGCTGGAACTAAATATACATGCACTTTCTAGGTTACTCCCACCTAGATTAATTCTTCTTAGTGGTCAAATATGAAAGGAAAAAATACCACACCCATGGTCCCCCATGTGAACTGCCTGCTTGTTTCCAGAACACATCACAGAATATATTTAAGATGAATTGTCATGTTTGGGGCCATGAAGAACTGATTCTTTTCATTATTATCATCACCCTGCCTTAAGCACTTATCTTTCTAGGGTATTTCACCTCTTTGGTTTCTCCCTGCTCCAGCACTGGACTTCAGCAAAATGTAATTTCCCTTTTCATATTCCCCCTCCCAAGTCACCTGTTTGGTCTTAAAAACACTCCATACCAGTTGGTAGGGAAGAATGTGCACCACTGTACAGCCATCTCAGCAGTACTGAAGTTGCATCCAGTGCTACGGTAACAATTGCTGCTCTTGTTGCAAACAAGTTTGGCATGATTTGGCCAAAGAAGATTTAACCAATTTACCATTTGTGTGGATATAAAGGAGAGAACAGTTTTGTACAGTATGGCTTCATATCATCTAAAATTAACCTGAGATTTCAATCTATATTTTATATATATATAATTATATATAAATCTATAATTTTAAGATCACTTAGCTAATATTTTTGAATAGCACTCTCAAAGAGGTGCTTACAAAAAACTGTTGTTTAAATATCACGTTCAGTGCTTGCTACATAGTTCAGTCCAACTGTGCAAGAGTTAAAAAAGTCCTAATCATACAGAAAAAAAAAAATCCAAAGTCCATTGTTCACAGGGAGAGGCGAGCACAAACAGCAGTTAGTAAATGCTAAATAGGACATGCAAAAAGACTTCAATCACGTAAACAGAGATAATTATAGGGTTACAGAAAATTCCCACAGAGTAGCAGACAAGTTTGAAAAGTCATATGGCTAACAGGAACAATCACTGAGAGAAGACCTCTGCAGGTGCAAGAACAGAAGGGTGGACAAGAACAGAAATAAGACATCAACTGACTTAAGACGAGCACCATAAACATGCAGCAGTATTTCAAGGATGAGATGGAGCTAAAGAAAGTATTTTGAGTCTGTGTTTAAAATTAGAATATCATCAGAACCAGCAAAAGCAATATTGCTGGCCATATTTTCCAAGGCCCCATGACAGTAACCATGAGGACTAAATTTTGGACATTTCCATATTAACCCCAAAACACTTACCAGGCTTATCAGGTAATCTTACCTTTTGTCTCTGTCCACCCCATTCTTCTGCTTCTTTTTTTATTATAATACTTTCTAACTCTACCATTAACTGTTGAACTCACAACAAGACAGTGAAGAGTTCAAAGTCAAGTGCCAGAATGTAAACAGCCAGGGCAAAGGTGTAACTGTAAAGACAGAATATGCTATAAAGATGATTCTAAAAAAGAAAAAGAAAGAAAGAGAGGGAAAAAAAAAAAAAAAAGAGAAGTAGGAAGAAATGCTGGAGATCCAAAGCAATAATAAGTGGGAAAGGAAATGCTGTATATTGGTATGTATTCTAATAGGCTTAATCTCTGTATAGCTATGTAATGTTGTAACTCTTAATACAAGCAACACAGAAAAGGGAAGTATGGGATGTAATTGCTCGGGCAGAGTTATGAGGTATGCAGGAATACGTGAGCTCTTGCACACAGACCAGAACAAACATGAACACTTATTGTTGATTTGATAAAGAAATACAGCATATTTTGTGGTGTGTGCCAGCCAGCTGCCAACTCACTGCTAAATTGAATGTGCCTACATTTTTTTACTGAGTGGTCCTGCTGCCCCACACAGCGTCTGAACTGCTCATTACTTTCCCAGAGGAAAAGGAGATCACCACCACTAGTCAACAGTAAATGAACTTGCTAATCTGTTTAAGCATTCCTAGTTCACCCCTAATGAGAATGTCAAGGTGCCTGGGATATGATTAAGGGTCACATACCAATAAGCTGTTCAAGTCTCTGCCTGCTCTCCCTTGACTAGGAATGCTTACATGATTATTAGTGGCACTTTCTAATTCACAGAAAGAACTCACAGTTTTGGGAAAAGGCCAGAAATACTGATCATGACACTTCCATGGGCAACTTCATCAAGCTCTCTTTTGCCACTCAACTCCTTCACTATGCAATCTTTTCCTAAAAATGTCTTTAGGAAAACAGGGTCACTATTGCAGCTGTATAAAGTGACTGTTTATTTCTAGCAGACCTACACTATTATACTAGTTGTTAAATGCCAATATTAAGCATGGAACATTGCTATTTGTCTGTTCTTCTTGGAAAATATGGGCATATCCACATATCAGCAAGTAATGACAAGGTCCCGGAAGCAGCCAACCTTGTACCTACAGGCCTGCACTGTTGTGAAGGATCCTAGGCCAATTCAGGGGTGGTCTGGTAGTTCCAACTGTGTTCGTGCTCTGAAAATAGTGGTTTGTTCTCACAGACAGCGTTGTACAAACTCAGACCTGTGTTTCTGCCCTTGCTGAGAGAAAGTAGGAGGGAGAATCCCAAAGGGAATGTTTGCAAGCAAAGCCCCTGCATTTCCCAGTGCTGTGCAAGCACGTGCCTTCTCCAGCTTCTGGCATCACACCATTTCAATTTCCTGCTACACTCAGTCAAGAATATTTCTGTCTAACTCTTTGGATTGAGGCGTGTCCTTAGCATTATTACTTAAGGTCTTTGAAAATGCAAAGTAAAGGCAGTTGTGTCAATATGGAAGGCATTATGAGAGGGCAGCAAGGTTAAAGTGCTTCTATTTAAAGTTGACCCAGTTTAAGGAGAAGATTAGATCATATGACAGACACAAATTTTGTGAAATTTTATGAGTTGTGTCTTCAAATCAGCTTCTCTCGAGTTTACTCTTAACCATTCAGATTTGTTGGAATAAAAAGGAAGGAAATTATATTAAGCAACACAGTGATCCTATAAAAATGTCAGTCTCTTCAACTAAGAGAATACTTTAATTAATTAGCTAAGTACAACTCTTTGTGTCTCATCAGAATAAATTGTTTAGGATAACTTTAATCCATTTTTCATGCACTAGGATATTGCTAGTAACCTGTATTCTAAAAGTAATCTGTAAAAACCTTCCACGTTGTCTCTCAAAAATTGTAACAACCCTTTTTACAGCCAGAATACAAAAAACTGTGTAAGGTGTCTGGCAGCTAAGAGTAAAACATATGTACATTAAGTATGTTTTACCTAAATAAGTAAAGACAAGAGAGGAAGAACTGAAAACCTCTAATGGGACAAATTCAATTAATGAAAAATTAATGAAAAAAAAATTAATGTCCCCTGAAAAAAATGTCATTTGGCCACTAGACCAAAATGTCTGCAGCAAGCCCCTAAGACAATTAGCTGCTTTTCTCCTTTGTGCATCACATTATTTTTTTTCCCCCAGGTTTTAGTAATCATATAAAACAACCTGTGTAAGTTGTGTGGTTCTTTCATTTTGTTGTTTTGTCTAGTTTCTTGACAGAGTCCAGTAACTTGTCTTTCTTCCTCCAAAGTATGAGTCTAATCACATAGCACAGTAAAAATAAATCATGATTTGCATTTCTCAATAGCCTTCAAATAACTGCGTGGAGTGAAGCCAAACCTAGCCTCTGCATTGAAACAAACAGCTTGCATTTTCACATACCAAGTTTGCTTCTCCTTCAGGTAAAGAATAATTTCTGCTTCCCTCTTTCCACATAGCCCACTGCATGACAACCACATTTCTCTCTGGTAGCTCACATATTAAGCACTTCGAGTCAGCACGTTCAACCACAACAGCAAACTTTGATAGGATTTATTTCAACTATTGAAACATTTAGGCACGTATTCAGCTCATGACTCAGGGCGTTTATCTGTGAAGCGAAACTCCCTCTGGGATGTGAAGCACCATCGTCTCAATCACTTCTCTTTTTCCTCTGAAAAGCAAACAAACATTCAGCACACTTTTGATTTTAGGTTCTTCCTTCTTTCTCATCCCTCACCCATCCCTGGCCAGGGGCAAGCTCTGGAAAATATGAAGAACACAGGCACAATTGTTTTCAGCTTCTACCCTGTGCTCATTATATTGGCAAAGTTCAAAACCATTTTCTTCTGCCACTGTAGTTCTGGAATATCAGCAAAATCCCAGCACTATTCTTTGAAATAGGTTCCTGCTTCCTCTTCTGGCATGCTTTCATTCACCAAACATATCACCATGTTCTCATGTTTATCTGACAGATTATTAGACATTCAGCCCTTAAAAATAACATGCCTTTAAAAGGGAAAGTTCTCCTCCTGCTCCCACTTTCCTTTTAGACTTTATGCTTGATTTTTTTAAATGTAAAGGAGTCCTTCCAAGCTCCTGTAAAATAGACAGAAAGAAAACAGCTGCCCATGGTTGCTACAGAGTTTAACAGGGAAAATAAATAAGGAATGGATGCATTTGTGTCTGAAGAATGACATTTATCCTTTACTTTTATTTTTCTTTTCTGACAAAAAACGCAGAAAAAGAACAGCCTTACTTGTTCATAAGGTAAGTAGACATAAGATAGAGGTCATGGACACACAAATGTTAAATTAAAAAATCTATTTTAGTCCTAGCATAGCCACTCCCATGCAGACAGCAGAACAAAATAAAAGTGGAGTAGGGCATGTAAATTCACAGTCAGTTTTACTGGCTTAGAAGTTTTGATGTCAACTTCAATGCTTCAGCTGAAATAGTTGCTCTGGTACCAAGACAAGAAGTCCACTGATGCAGTACAAGATTTGGGAGAAGTAGGAGTCCTGAACCACTGGAGTTCAGTGACTATTATCTTCAACAACCTCTTCTACCCATATCCTTTCCTTTGTAAAAGGCTAAGCACCAAATGCAATCCTAGAGAAATTCCAGGTTTTCTGGGCATAGCTGTATTTGTTAAAAAACCAGAATAAACACTTCCTTGTAAAGAGCTAGATTTACTAGTCCACAATGTAGCTTGGCTATTTGCTATAACACTGCTGTCAAAGAAAAGAAAGAAATGAAAGAAGCTGTCAGGAAAAAAGCCTGGGCAGATAGCAGGGGCAGAGACAGAGATGGAGATGTAGTGTGGGTAAGGAGACGGAGAAGTTTGAGCTTCAGAGGAAGCCAAGGGCGATCCTTGAGAGAGCACTAAGAAAGGAAGTTTCCATATGTGCCTAGAATTGCACCTGCTAATCTACACAATGCAAATCCACAGGAAGTGACTCAGTGGTCAGAGCCTGACACATTAAAGGAAGCATCCTATATTCCAGGAAAAGATATTTGGCTTATGCATAGACATAATGTTTTTGTTCAGGTCTTGAACCATAACTGCATTTGGTTGTGTTTCTCACATGCAGCAGTTGCCCAGTTCTAATTTACTATTTTTAACTCAAGCCCATCAAAGACGAAGAACAAGTTTGGAGGAAGATTTCAGTACTTTATCTGCATTTCTGTGAAAGAAGAACTGGAGCCGAAGTGCTCTGAAGCATCTAACCTAGCCCAGTTTTTCTGTACACCTCCATCCATTATGTGGCAGTAAATAAAAATGAAGAAAAACCAACTCATTTGATGTTCCAGGTGAGGCACAAAGCTCACACTAAAAGTACTTTATTTTTTTTTTTTTTTTTTTTATCCTGACGCAACAAGATCACAATTTAGTACTGTCATACCATATATGCAAATCCCAAGGACAAAGGAGCAGCTGGGCATCATGGCTAGTGAATCTCACTAACTCACATAGCAAACCAAAAGTATTCCAGTGTCTCATTCTCTTTAGTTTCCTTACCTACAGTGGCTTTAAAGGAGATGGGATGAATGAAATAGTTCCTGGTTATCAAAGTTACTGCAAAGTTGTACAGGCCACCATCATCATTTGCAGATAGGATACACTTAACTGGAACTTTCCTCTAGCCAACTGCTACCCTAGTACCTTAGAGCCCCCTAATGCACTGCCTGGAAGTCCTGGTCCTGCAGTCTGGCTGAACCAATGTCCTATGGACCCATGGCATGGGAGGAGCTGCAGTTAGGAGAAGGTCCCCTTGATGTTACTCTGCAGATGTGCTCCAAGTACCACTTGTTAGAACCATAGCATGTGACCCGCAAAGTTTTATAGTAAAAGACAAAACATTTCCAGCTCCCTTTTGACTCATATGGCAAAATTTAAGGTCAAAACATACCAATCATGTCTTATCCAAGCATAAATACAGCCTCTGTGAAGCCTAGCATTCTATACATAGACAATTAGAGGTTCCTGTAAAGGCTCACTGAACTGTATTTTAAGGGGTGTTAGCCCTGAGGATGATAACTAGTCACTGTTCGTGTGAGACGTGCAAAATGTCAGGGGAACGTAAAGAAGTGTTGTGTTCAGGAAGTGTGTGATGTGAGTAATAGGGTATGACAAGGGGTGTGGTTATCATGAGATATTTACCTCCCTTCAGTGCCTTCATGAGACGTGAAAAAATAAGTATTTCCCTCCTCTCCCTGTCTCTCAGGGGCATGTTTACCCACTTAGAACTAAACCTCTAAAGTTTATCATGCTGCTTTTATTAAAAGCCCTTTTGGGGCAGTTGCTCAGGAAGGAAGCTTATTACAGAGATTCTGAATTGCTGTTCCAGCTGAATAATGCTGGACACAGAACTCAGTTGACTTCACAGCAAACAGTTTATGGAAAAACTAAGTTCTTGCCCAAAACAATGTATTTCAGGCAAGTCTAAAGTTTCTTCGGCGTTTGAATATGTGGTCCACAAGTAGGATGCACTACTCTCATCTCCAATACTCTCAGGAGACTGCTTATTGCCCAGTGTCTCACCCTTGGTATGAAACCTCAAGGCAGGTAGGAAGAAGAGAGTAACCAAGAAGCCAATTGGCATCTGCCTGTAATATGGTTTTTTTGGATGCAAAAGTAAAAGGAAAAGAACATACTGCTCTGAAGGAAGGAGATGAAAAAGAATGGGAGAAGCAGGGAGAAGGGCAAGAGAGGTGTTAGAACAAGAACATGAAAGGTAAGTGTTGGAATTTTAATCAAAAGATGGAACAGTAGTAAAGGACAGAACAAGACAGAGAGAGAACATAGACTTTCAGGGTGGAAGAAAGGGGGGACAGAACCTGGAAAAGGAAGCATTACTGTGAGAGAACTGAAAAGTAACTTCAGTAAAAAAAGACAAAAATCAATGAAAGGAAATGATAATGGAAATTAGCAAACTGGGTCTGACAAAAAATAGAATGGAAAAACTCTAATAAATAGTTGGAGGAAAAAAGGAACAAGAAGTAGATAAAGTATTTTTACTTTTTTTTTTTTTTGGTCTTGTATGTCTCCCCAAGTATCTCATGGTGAAATAAATGGAACTTTATTTCCCAAGAAAAACAGCTATTTTTAAAAAAGTGTACACAATCCCAATGTTACCCTTCAACTTCAGCTTTCATCTCATAAATGACCCTTCATTTCCACTAAATATTCAGCATGCAGACTCTGGCATAGGTAGATTTACACCAGTAGGCATCTCAAGCCACTAAGTACAGCTCAACTCTTCAGAACAATAAAGTCAGCAAATTTATTAATTCCTGAAAATTTTGTATAGTGATTCTGCAAAATTGAATGTCAGGTTGTTTTTTTTCTCCTTTTTTTTCCTCATTGCAACATCAGGAGACACAATGTGTGACAAAACCAGGAGGCAGTTGGTGGTAACAGGCAGCTCCATCTGCATCTCTCTCCCCATCACACCTCTTGATAGAATAATTCTCAACACTATCATCACCACTCATATTTTCATATCCACGGTAAAAAAAAACCAACCAACCAACAGAAAAAAAAAAAAAAAAAAAAAAAAAAAAAACCACCAGATGCATCTATATAGCATACCCAACGTGCTAAAAACCCAGACACAACAGCCAAATGGTTGGGCTTCTGGGCCTCAAGCTTGAGAACATGAGAATCACCTGCAAGATTAAAACATATAAATTGTGCTCAAGTGAATAACCATGACACCAGATCTCTGGCAATTGACACCAGACCTCTGGCAATTGTCACCTTCTTCAGGTTAGAGACTGTACTTGTGGGGGAGAGTGAGGGAAGTTCCAGACTGATGGAGGACCCTGGGGGACAGAGACCCTCACAATTACAAACACAGAGCCTATATCTGCTTTGTTGCTGCAGGGGCCATGGCCAGAGGCAGACCAGGCTTCAGGGATGTCTGCTCAGTTGCAGCAAAAACATCCCTTAGCAACAGGATATGTACTTTGATCAGTGCCCAGGTGATAGCATTAAAATAAAAGAAGGGCTAATTTTGTATCAGAATATTATGCTAAAACCTGTACCAGCAAGACTGCTTACAGTCAGTAGCATCCCATCACTTTCTTCCATACAATATTAGCAAACCACTCCAGAACAGCTTGACTAGCCACAGACTGAGGCTAGCTACTTCCCATATGAATAATTCCTTGAAATAAAGACTTGTCTGTCTTCACTGGAGCAGAGACTAGATAGGAACAATCATACGTGTCACAGGAGTTTAACTACTAGTGTGAGGCATTATGAGATTTCTGAATGTTCCTCAGTCTGGGAATAGACTAGAGCTGGGGCAGAGACTAGGGACTGATACAAGGAAATCAGATGACCGAGAAGTCATGAACAAACACATATTAAACCTTTATGAAACATCCACATTTACACTGAAAGCACAAAGAACTTAACTTGCAATAGCAAAGTAAAAAAAGGAAAGATGCACTTATTTAAAAAAAAAAAAAAGAAAATCAAATGAGAAATCTTTCTGTTTTGTTTTTTTTCCATGAAATACCTACAACAAGCCATTTCCATCAGACTTATTTTTGAGATCTGTACTTAGAACACTCAAATAAATAATCAAAGCACTGATTCTTAAGGAGAATTAACTCAATGGCAGGAACAAGCCCAAATAACTTAGTGATAGAAAGTCTTCTTACAGAATTACCCTGCACAACACTGATCACATATTCAGCAGTCTGAATATAATATGACATTATTGAGTTATCTGGAAACTTTCACTAGCTCAATAGACTCCTGAGACAGGGCATAATTACCTGGTTAGATTGTAAACCTTCAATAAGGTATGGTAAGATAGAGCTATGCATGTTTGTAGAGATCCACAGATTCAGAAAGACTATTTTTTATGGGATCAGACCTGAGTGCCAATTTAATGATTATCATGTGTCCTCAGCTTGAAATACAGTGTTTTAATTCCTCCACTTTAAGCAAGTAGTTCACTTATCAGGAAATGAAATGCTGTGGCAATGAGGAGACATAAGGCATAAGTGATACACAATCTTCCCGTCTTATTTCTACATGAGTAATGACATAAAGCTCTATAAGCAGCACAAAAAGTTGAGTTTGGCTCCCCAGGGTGCAAATGCTTCTGGCTGGAGTTTTTGTCTATTATTGGCCTTCAGACTTGGTCCTGAGTATTCATCAAATCCTTCCTGTAGATGGATAATTTGGTGGAGAATACTGTTAGACTCACACTGCAATCTTTTCTCCTGAAGAGTTATTGATCAACTCACTTGGACTCCAATAATCTTAAAGTTCTATATTCCTCCATTCAAATTGTCCAGCCGGTTCAAAACCTACTGCAAATATTACCCTACAAGGGTAATTCTACTTTAAAAAAATTGTCAAATTAAGGTGTTAATTCCTGAAGGGATTCCTGTCTGTAGATTCTAAGGCATTATTAGAGATAGCTATTTCCTTACAGGTGATATATTGTAAAACTAAGGCCCTGGTAATCCATATTATCTATGTTCCAATCTAAATAATCCAGCTGTCTTGAAAACTGCTTTGTAAAGAGGATTTAATTTTCAACAGAACCAGAATGGTTTCTAGTGGCCAGAGACAAGACATGTATTTTTATTAAAAGGATTGCCAAAAAATTTAGGCATGGATGGAAATGAAAGTTATGTGTCTTGTCCACATCTTAGAGTTCATAGAGAAGTGAAACAATGGTTTAGAGTGAGAGAGCAAGAGAGCACGCAAGTTGTGGTTTCAAATAATAGATACTGAGGGTGGAAACTCAGCTGCACTGAAGCCGACAGGAATTTCTGACCCTATGTAACTCCAGTTCCTGGAAAGTCCCACCAACAAACAGCAAGAAAACATTCCCTCTGATAAGATTCTGTAATTTAGCAAATATTTCTCTGTGTGACCAACAGTTTCTGCTGTTTGTTTAATGATGTTATAGAATACTTGGCTCTGCACCTGAATTGGGGCAAGGTGAGCAGGCTCACTGCCCAAGTACTGATGTGCTCTCATTGCATCACATACCCCAGAGTTTCTCTGAGTTGAGATCCCATTGAAGCTGCTGCCAAAGCACAGGAGGGCCTGTCAGCAGTGTTGGGGGCAAAGGTTGAAGATATCTTTCACAATATCACCAGCTTGCTCATCAAGACTAATGCAGGGAAAAGGCTATTACTTAAGGTACCTTTTGTAAGAGCTTCACTTGTTAAATCTGAACTTCAGTACCATGATGGGAAGTTCTAGAAGGAATCCACCATAATGAGGATTGAAATAAATACCCAAAACTGATTTTTTTTACTTTTTGTCCATCAGAAAAAGCTTTTGGCTAAATGAACAAATTGGATATATACATATATTTTGATATCAAAATGTCTTGAGAAATAGATTGACTTTGTAGAAGCTCTTTCTTACATATATTATGACAATATCTGACTGCACACTCAGTTGCAAGACATAGCTGTTGACCACTGTCAGGATGAGGAGATATTCACACAATTTGAGACACTACAATCTCTACAGTCAGCTAAACTGTTTATTAATACAGATAAAAAAACCCTATATAACTACTGATTTATCAATTTTTTAGAAATACTCTTCGATGCATACCTTTTCCTTACCTAGGTAAAGGTGCAAGAAGACTGAAGTAATGTCATGTTTAACAGGCTACATTCCCACCATCAAGTCACAGGCATAATTCTTATTTAAGGTATGCAGTTCTGTGCATGCTTTAAAGCTCTGGCTAAGTTTGTGTTAAAATATTACATTTCTTCAGGTTGCACTGTGCAGAGAAAAATAGCTTTAATCAATAGTTACATTGCTTTGATTTGGTCAGTTGAACAAAGGGTTGATTGGTCCACTCTCCCTTTACTCATGTAACAGTGAATGAAATGAAATGAAGAACATCCTTTAAAATGTCAGGCCAGATGGAAGGTATTCTCCCATAATTGCATCTCTGCTACTCCTTCAAGGACTCTGCTCTCGATCATTCTTAAGCCTTTCTGGCTGGGTTTCTTTGACAAAATCTTTGATGCAATAATACACAGTCAGGCAAGAGAACTTTCCCATTACCATGAAGAACACACCAAAACTCTCACCTTTGTAACTGTTCACCTTCATCCCAACAATTCTCATCCTTTTTCTGAGGTTAGATAAAGTTACAGTGTAATTCAGTTGATTAAAAAACATCAGGACTGAAAGATAAATAGTTCACTCATGCACTATGTTTTTATCACTATACAGTTATCATTCAAAATTATTTTAAAATTCCTTTTCTGCAACACCTATAACACAAACACCCCATAAATGTAGGGAAAATTAATATTCAAAATGACACTGAGTGATAAAAAAGAAATTTCAAACAATGAAACACTAATATGTTTTTGCTACAAATGTAAGAGTGAAGTGCAAATTTACCCCAATCCTTGAGGTTCAGCTTTTCTTTTAATCCTAAAACTTTTGTATGACCTTGCATTATAGTAGAAGTAATAGAAAGTGAGAGAGGGAGGGATGCACATTTTGAACTCAGAAATAACCTAGTTTGAGTATTTCTACAGTTTTTCCACTTACTTGCCATCCCCAGTTCCCTCACTGAAGAGCATTTGAGGTCAGTCATGGTTGAATAAATACCATTCCTGTCAGCTACTTTGTCCAGGTTAATATTTGGCGTCAGTATGAGTCTCAGTCTAAGTTGTTTATCACAATGACTGTGATAACATTACTTTGGCAATACCTATGCGTTATCATTTGCTTTTCTAATGCACACAATAGTCTGCATATAGTTTGTTGAAGGAGAGGCTTGTGGATTCTGTTTTAAAATTCAACATGAGAGATTTGTTTCAGCAAAAAGTAATAAAAAGTTCAATGTGGATAATCAGCACCAGTAGATCCAAGTCTGTCTGCTTATCTGATTGTGCAAAAACAAATCTCTCTTTCAAATACTCTCCTGCATACACTGTAATCAAACCAGTCCACAAATAAATCAGCATTTTCCTTGATTATTTTTGTCCTCTCTGCTGCCAGATATGTGCCCTTCTCAGCGACTTGTGTGTGATATGGCCACTGGTTTCAGCGGGGCCCAATTTCAATCTTGATCTTCTCTAGTCCAAAGAAAAGAGCTCAGAGCGTCTTCAGGGACCCAAGTACTCACAGAGAAATTCAAAACACTTTAAGACTGCAGTGTGGCAGCACACAGGGTTGTCAAAGTAGCAGAGAGCCTTCCATATTGATTAGTTCCATGTTTAATGTATACATACTCTCGCAGTGTTTGCAAATAACCTTTTTTGTATGAAAACAGCTATGGCTTAGTCAAAGCCAGATCAAAGAGGCATGCATGATTCACATCCACTAAATAAACACTGATGCCTGATGGCACTAATACAGCTATTTATATTCATTGCTTGATTTAACCAGTGGCATTCCTTTAATATGATAATAAGCACAGGCTGTTTGCTGGGGGGAAAAAAAAAGAGAGAGAGAGACTTGAGTGCTAAACTTGTTCTTAACACCAAATGAAAGTGATATTGGTGAGCAAGTTGAGATTTGCAAATTAACTTCCTCTACAGACAGCATTAGAAGTTTAATTTCATGTTATGCTTTGGAATTTCCTAAGTACAAATAAGTAGGCAACTTTGGTGGCAGTTAAGCATTTGAAAACATTGACTGGTAGTCACGTCCTACCAGTGACCTCTGTGTTTCATTGGAATATCAGTCCTGCAAATCTATCACTTCATCTCCTTCATAAAACTTTGTGTTGGAAAAATGAGGGCAGAGGGCTCTTTAGATAGTGTCATCCCCACTGACTACAGCACTCACACCTAAAAAATAAAATCACTAAGCTGATCTGAAAATAGCAAGTAGTTCTCAGGAGCAACAATTATGTGATGACAGACACCCCACTCTACTGAAAGGGAACCTAAGCAGGCTTTGTGCTACAGACACTTTTGGATGTTCTGCACTCAGCCAAAGGGCCTTGCAGATCCTACTGTTC
This sequence comes from Formicarius rufipectus, assembly GCA_013399695.1. Classification (NCBI taxonomy): domain Eukaryota; kingdom Metazoa; phylum Chordata; class Aves; order Passeriformes; family Formicariidae; genus Formicarius; species Formicarius rufipectus. The sequence goes on from VXAU01001193.1 coordinate 445,846, forward strand.
CACAGCATCTGTTGGTTACCGTTATTTTGCAGGCAGTCCTCTGCCTGTGGTCATCATCCTTATTATTTGACCAAAAGAAGAAAGAATGTATGAGTAAAAAAAACAATTTAGAACACTGGGAAAGGATGTGTTGTTAGGAGAAAGACCTATGATGTGTCCCACTATGGCTTTCCCCCAACTTCATCTCTTATGGTATGTACATGGTACAACACCAACTACTGTAAAAGCAGTTTAAGTTTTATCCAAAATCACCCATGCTGCAAGAGTATGCATGCTTCACCTGGTTTGTAGTAACAAATACCTGATTTGCAGTGGTCAGTGGTTTCCTCAAGCACCATGAATTGGTGGCGAAATCATTAAAACCACATGAACGGTGAGATGGTGTTAGAGGAATCATGAGATCTTTCAAATCTGACCACAGGATTCATATATACAGCAGGTTCTAGCAGACAACCAACAATGAAAAAAGTCCCATAATGCAAAATCTGATGGGCATTGCACCCAGGATGGTACCCAATTATTTTGAGAAAGTCTAGAACTCTACAGATCTCTGTCTTCTTCATTAAAAAAAAAAGGCAACACATTCCATGTAGACAACAGACTTTTCTGAAAGAACATTTGTCCTCATTTTCTTTCATTACTTGACTTTAAGAAGATTATTTTCTGTTCTATGAATACCCAAAGATTTGTAAACACGGTTTTCATTTGGGTTATAGAGGAATGTTGCAGATTTGTTTTCATTCAGTTCTTTTGGCAAATTTCTTTTTCAAACTGGAACATGTTACAGCAGAGGCAGGTTAGATTTGAAATCTGGGGCTTTTTTCTCTACCTTCTTGTACCGCTTCCTTTTTCTAAAATTTACTATTAGTAGATCTATCCATAAAACTTATCTGATTTGGATGAAGATTGATTTTTGATGGCTCCATGTGCCATAAAATAGCAGCATAATTCTATTTCTTGTATTGCAGATAAGGATGCTTCAGTTCTAGAGTTTTCTTTGACTTATTTGCTGACTTGCTTGATAAACAGTACAGCTTAAAGTCTTGAAGAGAGATACATGTGCCAGAATAACACAGGAACAACTGGGCTGCTAGTACTTCAAAGACAGCTTGTATTTCCTTATTAAAGAGCTTCAAGAGAAGTTAACTCATTATTTCTCCAATAATTAATAAAGTAGCTATTACTGTAACCAGCAATTATGAAAGAGATTTCAAATCCTTATGTGTCCAACATACTGTTAAAAAACAACATAAATTGCACCTTGAAGGAAACACTGATGTCTTAAGAGATTTTTGCTTGCTAATTGAGAGTGCTTGAACTAAGATGCTTCTTATAACTCATATCCTCAGCACCATCTAATGACTCAGCCCTTCTTCAGAGGTGAATTTAACACAACCCCAAACATACAGATGTATCAGTGCACTTGCTGACCACAACATATTGCCTTGACTCATAACCATATTAACTCTTGAAAAGATACCTGGAAACTGCATCTGTTTCTACAACTGTCACCTGGTTAACACTGGGGAGATTGCCTACTGTCTCAGCTGCATTCCTCATTTATAAGGAAACTCTTACTAGTTTCAGGTAACTACTGTCATTCATTTAGAATCAATTGCAGATTCTTTACAGACCTAACGTAGATCTGGACTGCAAATTAACGTTAGAGTACTTAACATTTAAAGAATTTGGGAGATAAGTCATATAAATGAATTTTATTTCTTTATTTCCCCAGTCTGTGAAGAGATTACATACTGGTGTTTCTCTATAAATACATGAAGACTGTTCTCATGGCCTTTATGAATTCATTTAAATTGAAAAATATCTGTAGGCAGAAAATGCCCTTCAGTGTAACTTTGAAAATACATTGTATTCTTCAGGAGCCTGGCTTTTATTTGTCTCTTCTGGTATTTGTGTGCTGTTTTCCAACTTCTATCTAGTTCTACTTTAAGATGGATGATTATTTTACTGAATATAGTACTCTCACCCTTTCCAATAAACCTCTGTAAAAGTGATCTAAATTTTGTTACAGTAAACTCAAGCTGTCCCCTGATACGAGGAGACTCAGACTGAATGTTGGCTGCATTGCTTGCTTTGATGGGAATACAGAATTTTTTAGAAGTGACTGAAAATGCAAAGCATTTCATGAATGAGGACTGCCTGGTAATCTGCACCAGATTCTCTCCATCTGTGAAAAACTGTTCTATCACAAGTGTTCCTGGTGCCATCTGATTCCTGTTCTCACAAAAGAAACCTGGAGATCAACTGGCTTAAATTGTGGCAAAATTTTCTGACAACACTCAGCCTTGCCACCCTCGAGTCAGTGGCTAGAACACTTACAGCTAAGGAAAAGTAAATGTTGCAAACTTACTTCTTGGAGAAGTGTTGTTACATGTGGAAATGAACTAAAAAGCAATCCATTACAGGTTGCAGCTGCTTGGCATGCTGGGACAAAACACTGCCCACCTACAGAAAGGCAGTCGTACTCTAGACTCATGAATATTACTCAGTTTCTATTGCTTGACTTCACAGAAGGACATTGCAATGTCACAGATATGATTGTCCACAGTTTACAGCTTAGGAAATTTAGGAATACGGAAAGTGATGCAAGTGACCCAAGGTAAATCAATGACAGAGTTGTGAAGAGATCTTCATTATCCCACTCTTATTCTAAACACCAATCAGCACAGCCTCCAGACCTAAAGAAAGAGGGGGTTTTGGCAGTGACAGCCCAGCACTCCCTCATACAGCTGGAGAATACAGAACATGGGTGAGCACCTTATTTCTGTTCTGGTGCTCTTCCATCCACTAAAAATGTCCTACAAACCCTAGTTCCTGTCAAGGCAGGTGTCCTTGCTTTGGACAACACTGGAGAAAATCCTAAGGATACTTCCTGAGGACCCTCCTTACCTCAATTTTGGTTCTCAACACAAATAAAGTCCTCCACTCTTCAACAGGCCTGTCTGGGGAAGGATCTGGCTGGTACAACAGAGTCAAACCATGGAAATCACAAGGAAAATTCAAACTACATCTCTGAATGTATTACTTAAGAGTGACCTTGTGTCAGTACCAAGTGTTCTCATCTCTATGAAGAACAGCTATATGGGGCTACAAAAAATAGATTTAAAAAATAATTCTCAGGAAATTCACATTTTTCTTAATGAATTCCCCACATGCACAAGTCTTAGCGTCTGAAAAGTTTCTGTACTGCACAACAGATTAAACTATAAACTGACAAGTATTAAGTTCTATTAATGCCTCCTGCTATAAATTTCTCTTCTGCAATTTTGTAGCACGCTGTGAAGGCAGGAGAATGTCTATGATATACGTGAATACTGATGATTCACTGCACACCTGCATTGGACTGAGAACTCCATTTTTTAATTTGGCTTCGGCTGTTTCTCTGCTGCATTTTACCTCCTTCAAAGATAAAACACAGAAGAGGAATGGTAAGAATTCTTGCAGATGTCATAGGCAAAAGCCCAATGCTGAAAGGCATTGGTGTGTGTGCTTCCTCTGAATGGATAATCATCAACACTATGCTGCTTTCTAGATCAAAACCATTTTTTACCTGCCAGACAGAAACGTAGATCATTTGGATTCTGCTGGCATCCAAACATTGCAGCTAGAAGAATGCCTACCTGAAGAAGCCCTCCCAGGGCAGGGTGGCACTCTGGTGTGTACTGAGCCTCTTCCCTGTCAAAGCACCCTTGCCATAACACCAAATTCCTAGAAGAACAAATTTTCTTCCTGTAAGATATAAGATTTCTTTAGACTGCTGGACTCAAAACCAAAGAAAGGCAATGAAAAGCTTTGAAAACAGAGGGCATATGTTATGTATCCAATGGAATTTGGGACCGGTCCACATTGAAAACAGCTATAAACAGCTGCTTCCTGGACAGAATGCTCTGCTTCAACAGTTTTTTCCCCAGCATGAACATGAGCCAAAACCTCAGTGTCCCGCTTTTTAGTAAATTCACACAAGAATAGTATTGTGGATCAGACATTCCTACCAGTTTCAGAGGCACACAATAAAAGCAACCAGGCAGGCAATTCCGTAGCCCAGCCAGGACTGGCATCTCCCAGCTCTCAGGTCTAGAGTTACATGGTGAGCTGGGGTCTTGACTGTCTCTGATTCCTAGCACACCATGACAGACACACAGCTCTTTCACAGCTCTCCCTTTGATTCACACAAAACACAGGAACACCAAAAGGCTCTAAACCAAATGCTTCCTGCTCAATCCTTTGTTTCTTTGGAAAACTTTTGGCCCACTTATCTACAGTTTAAGAGCTCTGCTGCTTCCATTCCAAGACACCTTGGAAAGCACAGTGTTTGGCTTAGGAATAAAAAGTGCAGATGGCATCCTATGTCCTTAGTGATGTGGCAGCTCGCACTTCAGCTTTTCTTCAGCTTAATGGCAAAGCAGGGAGGGGAAGGAGGTGACAAAAGGCCTGTTGTTGCTCTGTGCAGCCTGTGAGCCAGAAGTGAACCTAGTGAGTTCCTCCAATGCAACCGTGGCTGGATTTTGGCCCAGGGACTTCAGGAAGAAGCTGCAGTGGGGACAGCAAGGGCTTAGCCTTCCAACACTGGGTTGCTCAATGAAGCAGAGAAACCTGCAAAGCTATTAAGAGCAGGACCCATAGGAGCCATGCCAGACAACTTTTTATTTTCTGATTTTCCATTTTCAATTTAATTTGACATTTTTGAGAGCAAGCTTGCTTACAGACTATTAACTGTGGCTGGGAGCAAAGGAAGGAAAAGTCTTCAGTGAGAAGAATTGAATATGGAAAAGCTTTGTCTGCAATACAGATGATTTTAGTGACTTTTGAGAAATTCAAACAGTGGAAGTTTATGCCTGTGTAACACAAACATGTTCAAACAGTGTTTTCAGGAAAAGAAATGTGACATTTTAATGCCCATTTCCTTCCTTTCATTTACATTTAAAAGACATATCAGGGAATAATGTGCACTAATTGATATTTGCTACCAGTTGAGCAAAATGGTCATAATCAATCAAAAGGGAAAGGCTTACAACACTTGCAACAAACTGAGAACATGTAACTGGGCCTTAGGAAGGTGCTGAATTTCCAACTTAAAGCATATGAAGATTGGATGACAGAATCAGAGGATAAAATTGAGAAGTGCCATGGATTTATCTGAAGCCTGCTTTTATCAACAGCATATAGAAGAGATTTGCATATGAGAACCAGTTCATCCCTGATTGAGGTATAATTCTAAAAAAAGAAAGAAAAAAATTATTACTAAATGAAACTACCACTTAGTTGTACTGTGTACTTTTGAAGCTATGGTTTTGATACCTAATCCTTGGGGTCTTTATTCACCTGTTACCCAGGGAAACAATATTCCGTTTCAGCTATAGAATAAAGCAAAACACTGAGCTTCAAATTCTGGAAAGATCCAAGATTTGGATTTGAACATTATGTCTTGGATATATCCCTTAAAACAAATAAAGGAAACTAAAACCACATGTGTAGAAGTTAAACAGACACCTAGAATCTCAAAATGAACAAGTGTTAAATGAATATTTCCTCTGGAAGTTTTAGGTGCAGTTTTTCTGTCACATGTAGGAAGAAACTCTGGAAAAGATTGCCAGTCAAACAGAAAATGGGAAGTGCTCAACAGTAGACAGAGGGAATATTTGCATAAAGTTTTTATCGCATGCTAAGCCTTTGGCCATAACCAGGCAGTAATAAAATACAAACTGCTATTAACGCAACACATCACTGTGAGAAATGTAGAGCAAAATGAAGGCAAAAAAGTGACCTCACTGGTAAAGATTATAATCCCCTTTCACTGCCAGTCTATTAATGATAGTAGTTGTTGCAGCTTTTGACCACAGTATCTTAACACTTTAGCTTAAGCTATAATTGTGCATTCCAGCTGAAAGTCACGCATGTGCCACTCAGGAAGAAGTGAAGGAGAGCTTTTATATCACTGGGCCAGTTTGTAGAAGGCTTCTTTTTATTTGCTGCTCAGTGAATCATGCTTATGTATGTTAAGATAATTATGAGTGGTTTTTATGAGTGGTTTGTTTAACAAAACAAGAAATGGGGGCGGGAAACATTTAACCACCACTGAAAACTCTAATATCAGAAGCCCACCCAGTTTCTTCCACTATACCTATTTTCTGTCCCAGTCTGCTCTGCATTTTTGGCAAGCAAAATGATGCTTGCAGTGAAAGTCATTTTTGTTTCTGTGCAAGACTCATAAGCACAAGTTCATAATACATTGCAAATATGATCAAAGAGTACAGATGCAGGAGATAAAAACCAATGGGGAAATTATACACAGCTGACTAGTCAAGAACTGCCATTGAAGAAAACTTCCTGAGCCTGAAAGAAGTGAAAGCACTGTCAGTGCAATGGGGCCATTTATTTTGGAAAGCTCTACTCACCTGAAGACCTGTTCCTTGAGCAGGTGCATTTAACTGCTCTGAGAATAATTACAAAACTATTTTAAAGAGCAATCTCATCTCCAAAGACCATAACTGCAGTGCAATTCCAACGGAACAGACTCCAATCCATGCTGTTCACCAGCTGGGTATTTCCATACATGTTCTAGATTCAGTTTTACACCAGTGACTGAAGAGGAAACAGGGTGAGTCTCATCTTACATATGGCAAATGAAGACATGGAGATTCTGAAAAGATTCTAGTGATTTTTGTGCTCAAGAAATCCTGACAGCAATACTTTCCAGGGAGCTTATCAGCATACAGGATTTCATCTACCTGGAAAACACTGGTGCCACTGTCTTGAGATACAGTTGTAAACATATGCCTACATGTATATTGGGATAGAACCCTAACAGAGGACACAAAGAAAATTAGGAAAAACATGGGACTAGTCATATATGCAAAGTTTTGTTCTTGTCACTATCCATAATATCATATGGATCTCTCTTGCAGCACCAAGAAGAAAAGACTTACTTCTTCAATACATCCTCCAGTTATCTTATCATGAAGGTACATTGTGTCTCTTCAAGGGAACTCAGCATCCCAATGCCCAATTCAGTACAAAGTCCCAGTTCACCCACAGAACAAGTCCACACTGTACAGTAGGCAAGCAACATTTCACAAAGGAAAGAAAAAGTATGGACCATATAGTTAAAGAACAAGCCATATGCATATACAGAAGAGAAACAATTTCAAACCTATAGACAATCTGATTTCAGAATTTTCTAACTTCTTATTTTATGTCTTTTTGTGAGTTTTCTACCGAGACCGAGCAAGTTAAAGGAGAAAGAAACATGGTAAATGTTGTATAGGTGTAGCAATCTGAAGATTCAAATGCTATAGTAATCAGAAAACACACACACTCTCTGAATTATTTTAAAATTTTAAGTAAAATTTGCTCAAATATTATATTTAGCTGCATGCAGGGAGACTTGTTAAAGAGGAATCCACAGCTGCAGTGACAGATCATCAGCTATAGACTAGATCATTTTCAAGTTGTGAGAATACTGTGTCTGCACTCATCAAAGCAGGGTGAACTGACTTAGGTGACCACAATCCTCCTGTGGATTGCCTCTCCACATGCTTATCTGGGCTGATATACACATTACCCCATCTCACTACCCTGCCTCAAATAGCACCTATTGCCAGGCTCCCTCTCCCAACCTGCTGCCATATAAAGTAGGTATCAGGAGTTGTGATCAGGACAGGCCTGGAAGAAGGAAAAGGGCAGAAAGACAAATGGAGGGGAGAAAGGGAAGCAAACCTGAGCTAAAAAGGACCAGTGCTGCTCTGCTGTGACAGGGAAGGAGAGAGGCCAAATTTTGAAGGCAGGAAGAGGTTTTTGACAGTTTAGACAGCATTTGCAGCACCAGCTGTATTTCATGGACTGGATTTCATGGAGGCATTGGCACTGAGACACTGAAAAATTAACTACAATAAATGTGCTTGGATTAAGGTTTTTTTCATTAAAAGCTATAGAAATCAAGAGAGGCCTCTGATTGCTTGCTTTTTTCTTTAATTGAAAAGTTTCTCACTTTGTTCTAATTCCCAACAGGTTTGCAATGTGTTCATAGGACAGTTAGAGGCTCCCTTCTCTGATTATGTTTAATACCTGTATTTATAGGTATTAATACGGGAATTTGCTCATCAAAATCTTTTCAGCAGAGTAACAAAAGGAAAAAAAGATATTGCCTTACAGTATTAAGTAGGGACTTGAAATCCTGGAGAAATTATAATTTTATGTCAAATTATTAATATTTTTTCCTTTTGTGTCAAGTCAATGAGTATATTTTCAGCACCTAATTGAATATCACAGTTGTAACTCAAAGCCAAGCAAAATACTACATATCAGGGAAGCAAAAGATTTCTCATTCTTTCCACTTTTTTCTTGAAAGATTAGAAACTATAATAAGATAGGCCAGAATTTCATAAAATTTGTGATCATTATAAGTTAGGGAAATAATTTTGTTTGAAGTAGATGGCTCTTATGTTCAGTTTTAGAATAACATACTTCTAATGCCTTACAACATTAAATACAAGCTTCTGTAGTTAGAGCTTCTATCTCATTGATACTTCCACCAGATTGTGTCCAAACCCTGATTATATTATATTTTTAATTGTTAATAGCTTTTAGTACAGATCAGAATGCATTTGGCATTCTGAACTTAGATGAGTCTTAGTTCTATATCACTCTGAGGTCAGGAAACTACACCAAATTCTAATGGCTAAACTACAGAAATTACATTTATAGGACTGAATTGACCTAATTTTACTTTGTATTTCAAATATACAGTATCTGTCTGAATGCTATATTCAAATAAGCATGCCTAGGAAGGTCACACAAGCAGTCTCAATGTTCATCACAGCTCTGAGGGCACTAACCAACCTGACTATCCCTCTCACCCCACCCATGGCTCAGAAAGAACCCCATGTCAGCTCCGCAGGGCCAACAGACCCTGCAGGTCTCTAGCTCCTCACAGCCCTGCCTGGCCATGGGCACTACCAAGTTCAGCCCACATCCCAGTCAGGCCACTGCCTGTCCCCAGGGAGGCACCTGATGCCCGGAGCTGTGACAGTGGGACTGACCCTGCTCTGTCACTGCACCGTGGTGAGCCCCCCTACTCTTCCAAAAACTAAAGGAAGAGAAGGTAAACCCTCAGCATATTAACATTTCCAATACAGCGTCCAAGCAGATAAGAGTCATCTGATGTGGCATCTTTTTGACCAAAAACAAACAAGGGCTGTTTTGATGCATAGTCTTTTTTAAAGGTAAAATATGAAAATTCCAGATGTCAAAACCTTATGGGAATAATTTTGCTAGCAGTCAAACGAAATTAGACTGGGCACAGACATTCTAAAAGGTAGCAATGTAATGCTCAAGCATATAACCTATAATAAAGTATGGACAGGCATTGACATTGTGGAGTAGGATAGCGGTTAAATATAACCACAATTTAAGCCAAACTCAAGTGCTTTTATGTCAGTTACATCAAGTATATTGGAAATATTGAGTGGGAATGTTCAGGAAGAATGGCTACACAGAATAAAAATAGGAGCCAAAAGTACTGTGCTAGAGCAGAAAGAGGATGAAGGCTTCCATACATTCTTACTTGCAAAAGGCTTGGTTACCTCCAAGTCTCAAAAAGAAATAGCTTCTGAAGTTGCACTCCATAGAATTCATTGTCAATTCTTCCAAGAGGTCATAAAGCCAGAGGACGGAAAAGAAAGAAGAAACACAATGTGGTTCAATAGAGGATCATTAGTCTGACCACAATTGTGCACAACTTTTTAGAACAAACTTTGATGGAAAGAATAATTAAAGACGTGGAAGGAAGTGGAAAGAAATACTGTATAGGTTTACTAAAAGTAGAACATGAAAGATCAAACATGCAAGTAAATAATTATTAAGACCAAGGAGAGGCATCTGATTGAATCTACCTACACATTGGTACAATACTTAGTATGATGTGGCATGAGAGAGGAATCATTAAGTCAGGAAATACAGATTAATATTAGATTATAAATTAGGAGAAGAACTGGCTAAAGGGGAGATTACAGTGAAGTTAGGTGTCTGGAGATGAAGGATAATTAATAGGCAATATTTCAGAACTATTGCTTGGAATAATTTTGATTCCTATTATTTTAATGAATCTGGTGCAAAAAAAAAAAATGTGTTTGCAGCATTTAAATTTGCTATCTCAGAACATAAAGGCTTCAATTCAGAGGAAGATCATGTTGCCGAAAATGAGTTGAATGATATTAAAAACTGGAAGGAGACAAAGGATGAAAAAGTAATTTGTACCAAGCACAAGATCATGCATGTGGGTCAAGCATTCTTGCTATAAATATATCTATTGGTAACAACCTAAGAGGAAGAAAATCTGAGAGGGATGGAGACTCCTGGATGATGATGATGAACTACCAATATAATTTAGATGGGTAAGAGTGAGACTGTACACCGGGATTTTATTAGGCAAGATTTTGGGGAAGATGCAAACAATTATTACTTACAAAGCACTAGTAAGATCTAGCTGACCCATTCTATATCTGAAGAACAAAACCTTGAGATAGAGCAGGTGTTATTTACTAGCCTTCCCATCTCTTATCATTCAATCTGTTGAAAGAAACTTAAAGTTACAGCTGTACTGCATGATTCCAAAGCATGCTTCCTGTCTTTATCTTGCAAGGTCTTCCCCAAAATGTCCCAATTCTACTTCAGGACAAGACCATGTTAGACCTTGCTTCCCTCTTTCTCCCTTATCACCCAGTTTCCATAGGAAAGGAGGAAAAAAAGGGATACAAGGAAGCCATGACATACTGCAAGTGGTTTCCCAGTTTGAACAGAGAAGGGAAAGGCACAGCAGATATCCTGTGGAGAAACATACATTTTGCATTTTTTTTGCCTAGCATCTTGACGACCAAGAGGTATGCTGTCTGTGAAACACAGTCAATCAGTGCTGGGAAAAGAGAAAAGAGCAAGGAAAAGAAGCCATCAAAAAAAGAAAATATTAGCACAAAAACAATCTGCATAAACTAGGAATAAATTTCAAAAGAACATATAAGAGGGCAGCTAGGAGACAGGATCATCCTAACCTTGAGAGCTGGACAATCCTGACACAGCCTTTTGGTAGAAATAAAAACTACCAAGAAAAGCTAGATTCAAACAGAATGTTTGGAAGAGTTTACATGATCTGGTTAACTGGCTATAGCATTTCCAGTGACCCAGCAGTTCCACTCCAGAGCAACATTCCTAATCAAAAGGTTACTATTGGTCTAATTTCATCATACAGTATATCCTTTTTAAACAGAGCTGGACTTCCAGCAGTAGGTAAACCATGAACAGAATGTTTTCTCCAGCCCTTGTTCTGCAGTGTTGTAAAAGAAATCCTTGTAATGCAAGTGAATTCCTTCTATCTCTAATGCACAGAAATTAGTTCCCATGAAATAAAGGAGATCATGCTCTTGATCCTAAAGAAAAGTACATATTCTGCAGAATGGGAAACTATAGAGGGAAGACAGAAACACTGAAAGCAGTTTGGAAAAGAGTCCAGGATTTGCTCAATTCAAATTACCACCTTTGACTTTGTTTTAGTAATTTTTCAGGTATTTTCCCTGTTCTTCCTTTTACATCCCCCAAACAATCAAAGAATACAATACAATTATAACAACAGTGCTCAGGAGTCCTTTCAGAGGCTACACTGAATTTTGTTAGCTGCAGATTTTTCAGTAAGAGACAGAGAGCCTGAAAAGGTAAAATATGGAGTAGGAATGAGCATTTCTGACCCTGCTGCCAGAAAGCAGCAGACTTTTAATAATTCAATGAAGGCTACAATTTTGTGTGTGGTTCATGTTCCACTTTCTTTGAAGAGGATCCCCATAGAGTGTCAGGGGCTTTTTCCACTGTGAGAGATAAGAAAGGCAGGCAGCACAACTGAACTTCAAAATAACTGTCTTAGTATTTGTCTTTGAAGAAACTGTAAGTTTCTGTAAGTTTTAGCCCTACCAACTTCCCAGGAAACTCCAAACTATGTAAAAGGCTGATATGAACATTTGAAATCAGTTTCAAATATATTGGGAGGGGAAGATAATGACACAATAACAGCTATGAAGTTATAACTTAGCATACCATATGTCCCAGTATTATCAATAACATGCTCCTTTGGAGGAAGAATAAATTAAAAGTTGTGTTAAAGCTGGCCATTCACAAATTAATATTTGTCAAATGTGCACTTAAGAAGACCATAACATAGCCTGAAACAGTATGCCAAATGTTTTCTGAGATAACTGAAACTTTGTATACTTCTATTTAGCTTGGAATAATTCTGCTCTGTGGCAGCTGGACAGATGTTTGCCTGTTAAGAACTCTTCTGAAGTTACCAAGGGAGGAAGGAAGAACCGTACTTTTCAGTTTTACAGAAACAGGTAAGCATGATGTAGCTTCTCAGAATAAGATTTCTGAATGATAAGATGCTTCAGTTTTCATTTCCATGCAAGTGATCAGGGTAAACTTCAGTAGGGATAGTCCACAGCCAGATAAAACAAGGAAAACCTTGAGTACTTTTACGTTGAGATTATTAAAAAAAAAAAAAAAAACACTTTTTTCCTGCAGGAAAATTGAAGCCTCAGATGCCTTTTTAGTGCAGGTAAACATATTTCAATAGATCAGATACTATAATAGAGATGTTAGCAGGAGTTAAAGGGCTGCAACTAACAAGCTACTTGCAAGTCAGGAAGATTTTCTGTCTTAGATCCAAGGAAAAAAATACTCGTTTCTCCTTATGAGTTGCACTGCTGGGTTAACAAATGGAGGAGACCTGTTATCTGACTTCCCTCAGGCCTGCTTCTATAATCCTGCTTGAAATTATGTGATTCATCTTGGACTGAGCAGCTCTAATGGCTGGTTGGGAACTCTGCATAGGCAAGCTACTGAGCTGTGGGCAGTTTGGGACAGTTCTGTGACAGGTTGCCCTTATTCGAGAGTGAAGAATAGCTTCACTTCTAGATTTACACCCAGCATTCCACATCTGAATTCTCTGCCATTTGATGAACAGCAGCCAAGAACTTGGGTATAAGCTACGCAGGTGTGGAGTAGCCTGTGGGTTTCCTTTACTGCTTCTAAGGCAGGAGGAAGCTCAGGGAGGCGAGCGTATATAACCTAACTTTGCTAATTGCATGGGACAAGTAGACTGTTGTTACCTCCTTACAAAGAGGTGAATGTTTACACAAAGGCATGCATAATGTTCTCAGAATATACATGAACTCAGAGGTCAGGTTTTCCTCATGCAACAGATGCTACAAAATATCCAGCAAAATGAGACTACTGTTAGAGTGAGTAGGAGTAGAATAAATTCAAATCTCAGTAGAAAAGGAATCTGTAATGCAAGGCTTTTTTTCTGCTGACCATGTTGTTGGTCTTGGAAGATATTTGGGGGTTACTTGGCAATTGCTCAGTTCTCTGTCTGCCATTTCTTCTTCCCCAGACTTCATAAAGAACTCATTATATCTGCTATTAATATCTCATTCCAAGTTAATTCACCTTGCTTCTTCAGTTGCAGTCTCAGTCTCAATGAAAATTTAGATGACCAGTTTTACAGAATCATCAGGGTTGGAAGAGACCTTCAATGATCACCTAGTCCAACCCTCAACCTACCACGGCCATAATCACCGTAAACTATATCCCCAAATGCCACATCCAGACACCTCTTGAACACTTACCAAGATGGTGATTTCAGAGCCTCCCTGGGCAACTTATTCATAGAATCAGTGAGGTTGGAAGGAACCACAGTGGGTCATCTGCTCCAACCTCCCTGCTCAAGCAGGATCATCCTGGAGCACATGGCACAGGACTGCATCCAGTTTGTGATTATCTCCAGTGAGAGAATCCACAGCCTTCCTGGGCAATTTGTTTCAGTGCATGGTGATTTGAGCATTAAAGAAGTTCTTCCTCATATCCAGGTGGAACTTCCTGTGCATCTGTTTTTGACCATTGCCTCTTGTTCTATTTGAGAAGAGCATGGCACCATCCCCTTGACACCCACCCTTTTGATATTTATACACATTAATGAGGATCCCTCTCAGTTGCCTCTTCTCAAGGCTGAACAGGCCCAGCACCCTCAGCCTTTTGTTCTAAGAGAGATTTTCCAGACCCTCCCCTGGCATAGCTTAAGGACATTTCCTCTCATCCTTTCACTAGAAACATAGTGAAAGAGACTGACTTCCACCTCACAACCTCCTTTCAGGTAATTGTAGAGAGTAATGAGGTCCTCTCCGAGCCTCCTCTTCTTCAAACTAAACAACGCCAGTTCACTCAACTGCCCCTCATAAGACATGTCTTCTATATCCTTCACCAGCTTCATTGCCATTCTCTGGACATGCTCCTTCATCTCAGTGTCCTTTTTGTAGCAAGAGCCCCAAAACTAAACAGTATTTGAAGTGTGGCCTCAACCAGTGCTGAGTACAGCAGGACAACCACTCCCCTAGTCCTGCTGGCCACACAATTCATGATACAGACCAAGATGTCATTGGGTTTCTTGGCCACTGGGCAAACTGCTGGCTCATATCCTGCCACCTGTTAACTAGCACCTGCAAGTCTTTCCCTGATGAACAACTCTCAAACCACTCTGCCCTAAGCCTGTAGCACTGTGTAGGGTTGTTGCAATGCAAGTGCAAGACCCGATACTTCACCTTGTTGAACCTCATGCAGTTGTCTTTAGCCTACCATTCCAGTCTGTCCAGATCACTCTGCAAAGCTTTTATACCCTCAAGCTGGAATACACCATAGCTGTTTTTTTGATGACCTATATGATCAATACAATCATAGCCAAGCATTCTCCCTTTGATAGCAGTGCCATGGCTGAAGAGTTCCTGGTTCCTTCTTTCTCAGTTGCAGTCACCATTTTCACAAGATAGCAAGCAATTGCAAGAAGAAAGTGTGTGTACTCCTTTAGAATACAAATTAACAAAGAACAAAACATGTGAGTAGGAGGTTATCATCTCACTATTTTAGGATGCTTTTCCTACTTAAGGAACTGAAGAAAGAATAAACATGATTGAAATCATAGTAAGTCTGCATGAGGAGC
The DNA here is from genome assembly GCA_013399695.1 of Formicarius rufipectus. Classification (NCBI taxonomy): domain Eukaryota; kingdom Metazoa; phylum Chordata; class Aves; order Passeriformes; family Formicariidae; genus Formicarius; species Formicarius rufipectus. The sequence goes on from VXAU01001193.1 coordinate 460,898, forward strand.
AGTTCTGTCTCTAAGTGACAACAGGATGGCTTCAGAGTCAGCTGTCTGGTCAGATTAGATGACATATGGTCTTATTGCAGCAGATAAGATCCCCTTCACTCTGTTGAGAAAGTAAGATCACATAAATGTCATTGTTACCTGAATTTAGGTTAAACAAAGAATACTATCTGAAACATATGAACCAGACAGGTACCGAGAGGATTGTTTGTTCCACCTCAGGATGTTGCACAATGGTATACAATCATAAAATCTAGATAGCTCTAGAAGTTCTAGCTGGGCTTTAGGCCTTCTAATTTTCTACCTGCATAACCTCATGACATCTTTGTAGTCCTTCTGAATTGCTTGCCCCTTCTTCCAAACGTCAAACTCTTTTTACTGCAAGTTCCAGCCAAACCTCTGTTTAGCCAGGCCAGTCTTCCCTGACAGCTTGCCTTTTGTCACATGGGGAATGTCTGTTCTTGTGCCTTTAGGATTTCCTTCTTGAAGAATGTCCAGACTTCCTTGACCCCTTTGCCCATCTCAACTGACTCCCAAGGGACTCTGTCATCCAGGCTCCTAAACAGGCCAAAGTCTACCTTCCAGAAGTCCAAGGTGGCAGTTCTGCTGACACTCCTCCTTAATTCTCTGAGAATCAAAAATTATTATTTCATGATTTCTATGCCCCCAGCTATTAAATCACTCACTAGTCCTTCTCTCTTCACAAAAAGCAGGTCCAGCAGGGCACTTTCCCTGGTTGACTCACTTACCAGCAGAGTCAGGAAGTTATCTTCAGAAACCTATTACACTATTTCCTCTCTGCTGTGTTGTATTTTCAGCAGACATATGGTAAGTATTTTGTGTTCCAGATTCAATCAGATGGCCCATGATACTTACCAGGAAGGTATGTAACTTTTATTGAGGCAAAAAACGTACAGTAACTGCTTCAATTGCTATATCAAAGCTATTGGCATAAACAGTGACAATCCCTGCTTGCAGTACCTATAATCACCAAGGAGGGGTCTCACTTGATCAAGTGCAGCTCTTTTCTTTATAGGCACCCACATTTGAGCTTAAATAAATTCCTCTTACGGCTAATGCAAAACCTACATTTCTAGTGCACAAGTGAACCTAAAGTAGATTTCTCAAGTAAAACAAATTAATTATGCGTTGAAAGCATTCATTGCTCCACAAAGTTTATAAGGGGTACCTGGACAAATCTAGTTACTGTAGATTGTGATGACTAGAGGGATATGAATTTACTTCAACAACTAAAATTGGCCTTTCATTTACTCATTCTTTCAGTAGAAACGTAAATTCAAACTCACTGTATGTCTATAAGATTAGACACAGGCCAGGATAGTAGTGCTCCACACCTAGAAGAACCAAGTTCCCCTACATCGAGAGCAAATTTTTAGAAAGGTATGGGGCATCCAGTCAAAAACTTTGGTATGCAGAAGCTCTTTGAAAATATATGTTGCTATTCCTTACCCTTAATCATTGCCCTTGTCACAGGCCTACACTCTCCTCGTCTACAAGACTGAGAACAAGTCCTTTCTGCTTTGACACACGATTGTGAGCAGTGATTGACTATTATCACAAGAAATGTTTTCAGGAAAAAAAATTAGGGCCTGAAAAAATAAGAGCAGTTTGCCAGTCTTTTCTGTCCCCTTTTGTGGTCACAGCCACTAGCTCCAACACTCTTCCCAGATCACCTCATCTTCTGGAGAAACATCTGGAGTTGCTGAAATGCTCTTCATTAGCTTTCTCCAGGAGAGAGCCATTCAAGAGCACTAAGAGGCAACCACTTTCATTTATTTTAACTCGGGGGGGAAAATCAACAGGAATAACTGAAGGGCACATCCCCACGAGTGACTTACTAGTGACTAGTAACAATTACAGCAACTCAAAGCAGAACAAATCCCACCTGTAGAGGTGCCTTCTCTGTTACACAGAGAAGAGCTGTATGTACTGCAGTGCCTGGCCATCTGCCTGCCTGGCAGTGCAGCTCAGACAAACATATTGTACAGAGTGTTTACAGCTTACTAAAGTCTAAATCTGCAGAGAACAATTACACTGTCTAATTTGGCATCTTGTCCCCCTTGCAGATTAACACTTCACACACATACTAAATCCCAAAACCTTAGTTAAACCTAATTATTTTACTCCTCCTCTGCTTAGGTCTTATACGCTACTGGTAACTGGCTAAAAAAAACATTTGGCAACCTGCACAAAATTGCTTAGGTAACATGTAGTCAATGATCCAAGAGGTAAATCACCCAAGATGTAGCAGAATAGGGAAAAAAATCCAAAGCCATAGATTATTCAGCTTGTGGAAAGATTTCTGAAGTCTCACCACTATCCTGAACACGTGAACAAGATAAGGCAGACAGTCATGACCCACTGCCACCATCTACGGCATTACTGCTTCCCACAGTACAGGCAACCTCTACTAATTAAAACAAAGATAGAGATGTCACTCTAGAGCACATCCAAGCCAATTACCTATGAGGAAGAGCATAAGCAACCTGATCTCCCTTCCCTCTCCCCAGACCTAGGCAGGAAACATGAGAAAGTCTGAATGATGAGATTGTGTTATAGTTGTACTTGTTGCATTAAGGATATGGGTATTTAGGAGAAAATAAACCCAGAATCACAGATTATGCTGAGTTGGAAGGGTGCCACAAAGATCATCCAGCTCTTAGCCTTGCACAGGACCATCTCCCAGAGTCACACCATGTGCCCAAGAGTATCATACAAACACTTCTTGAACTCTGGCAGGCTTGGTCCTATGATCACTTCCCTGGGGAACCTGTTGCAGTGCCCAATCACCCTCTGGGGGAAGAACCTTTTCCTAATATTTAACTTAAACCTCATCCGACACTTCAGGCTATTCCCTCAGGTCCTGTCACTGGTCACCACAGAGATCAGTGCCTGCCCCTCCTCTTCCTCTCACGAGGAAGTTGTAACTGCAATGAGGTCTCCCCTCAGTCTCCTCTTCTCCAGGCTGAACACACCAAGTGACCTCAGCCTCTTCTCATACAGCTTCCCCCCTTAAGGCACTCCAGGTGGTCCTCAGAGATCAGAGGGGCTGGGTGCAGCTGGGCTAAATTTCTGATTGAAACTAATTTAGCACTCTAAGTCTGGTCAAGTTCAAAAGAACTTGCATGGGCACAGACAGACAAACAGTGCAATTTAATAATCCAGTACACTAGGTCTGATCACACTTAGAGCATCCAGATTCATGAATAGTACGGTTTATTGAAGCAAGAAGATAGCAAGTTTAGGATTGCCAGTGATAAACGCAGATAAATTACATAGCGTTAGTACATGTTGCAACAGAAAGTATAGTAGGGGAGATCCAATAGTGCTTCATATACATAAAAATGAATATTCTCATGTCTGGTTCCAATGCAGTTGGAAGTGTAAGGCATCTCTTCAGTAGAGAAGAACCACAGTGCACCAACTAATTCCAAGCAGGCAGAGGTTTTTGCTCCCTCCAGCTGTTTCTGCCCTGAAATCCCACTTTTATACTATACATTTTGTCTCATCCCAGTGGTATGGAACAGTTGCATATTATAGGTGAGGTTTGATGACTTTGGTCATACTTTCATTACATGTCCTATGTTCTTCATTTGCATCCTACAGGTGGTATAAGTTAATATGTTAAAGGGGCTTAATGAAGGTCTCTACTACTTTCAGTCAGAATTTATAGTTGACAAAAGAGGTAGAATAAACACTTTGGTCCTCCTCCATGTACTGAGGCAGCACTAAAGGCTCTCTGACCTTCATTAGAAGGTCTTTGCACACATCCATATCTCCTTAATAAATAATCAGATTTATAACAAGGCTTGCTTTTTGCAGGGAAGGGAGTGTGACTGCTGGGTGGTAAGGAGGTGCAGTGTTCTTCTGCGTCTCACTGAAACAATGTCGAACCATGAGACCTCCACTTCACTCCAGACATCATGCAGTTGTTAGGCCTCACTCAAACAAGGAGCAGGATAAGCAAGAGACCCAGCTCGTATTTTTCTCAACCAGCCTCATCAATTCTTTACAGTCTTAAAACAGCACTGTACAATTCTGTCCTTATACCACCATATTGTAAAGCTGCATCTGTTGAAGAGTGCTCCAAGTACAGATGGTTTTTCTCCCTTGCTTCCTTCTCAGAGTGACAGAAACACAACTTCAGAGACTGTAAGCTCAGAGTGCATGATTTTGCCCATGCAGGTATCCAGCTCACATGCATGCAAGAAGCTGTAGTATATCTGCCAGAACCTGAATTAAAACCTGTCCAGTCCTTTCAAAAAATAGTGAAGTCTGATGACTCCAAACTTTCTTTGGACAGCAGTTCCACTATTTCATTATCTTCCCAGCTGAAGAGTACATCTAATTTAATGTCTGAATCTGTTCAACTTCCAGTCACTAGGTCTTGTTACTTGTGTCAGCAAGGTTGAAAAGCTCCAGACTTCTCTTTTCTAGCAAAAATAAATATACAAAATCATTGAGTTACCTTCTCTTTGATTATTTTACTAGTGTGTAGATCCAGTCCTGGTTTATTATTATTTTTATTACTTCCTCTTCCACCTCTCTCTTATTCCTCTCTTTACTGAAAGTTGGCTGACAGATGGACAAGGAAAAGTGAAAACCAAAATAAGCATATTAAAAATATTAATCTGCACAATAAGCCTTTCAGTTTTCAGAGCGGTTATACTATTTAATGCATTTTTACTACTTCTGTATTATTCTGGAAGATTTTTCTGGTATTAGAGTTCCTAAATCAAGATACATTTTTTCATTATTATTACTATTGCTATTGTTGTTGTTTAATAATATACTTATAACTGTTCAACCAGGGTGAACTGAGCATTTTCACTGACAAAGGAAATAATACAATCTATTGTCATGGCTTGAGAAGTTACTTGTTAATTCTGAAAGTCACAAGTTTCCAGGTTCATGTAGTTTGTAGCCCTGCACAGATAAATTTACAAGGATTTTCAGTCCCTGACCTGTTGCAAATTTCATTATAAGATTCAAGTACAGACATCACCCATTCAGCCTGTCCTCATCTGTGACTAAAGAAAGATCTTGTCTTGTGCTAGAAAGGGAATCATATTTCCCTTAGCACAAAATCTTGAAGTATGTTAGACGACAACCTTATTTATTGAGTCTATTTACTGCTCTTGATGGATTGTGTACTAACACAATAAACAGTGTCTTGAGGGAATGAAAAGTATTTCTGCTTGCATTAGGACTCTTTCTTTTTCTGGAAACATTTTCCTTTTAGGGTCCTCAAGGTGAAAGCATACACCATTTTGTGCCTTGCTACAGTAGAGTAAATACTTTCTTTTTCTAATCATATTGACCTTGTGATCTATCACTGCTGGAATTTATATTCCTGGGAACTCTGAGAAAATATAGTTTCCCCCTTCAGGAATACAAGTATATTTCTGAGCTCTACCTGATTCAGATCCAGTTTAAAAGAATAGTTTTCTTGGTATCAGATTTCATAACAAGAATGAAAAAGGTGAAATTAATAACATTTCAGGATTAATTGATATTATATTCCAGAAATGTTATTAAATACTCAGGCTTCTGATGAATTCACATAAAAAGCCTTAAAACAAGGCTGAACACTCCTTATTTAACTAAGTTGTCATCTTCATATCTTGCTTGGGAGCAGAAGAAATTACTGGGAGAAAACATAAGACATTCCTACTCCCTCCAGCAAGAAGAGGTCTCACAACAGTCATGAAGGGACAGACTGTGAGTCAGGTGAGAGAAAAAAATCCAGGGCAGAACAGCTTAGCAGGAAAATCATTGCTCCGAAGAGGTTACTGTTATAAGAAGAAAATTAGTGAGCTATGAAGTCAGATAGAGCTGTGCTCCAGCAAGTACCCAGCAAGTCTTAGCACCCCAGGGTTATCTGTTCAATCTTCCCATAGGCACTTTTCCCATCTGTTTTCCCATGCCATTCTCATAACCCTTCCTGACAGCCTTTGTGCGCAAGCAGATGAACACGGATCAGATTTTAACCTCTCATTCACTGGGAAGTAGGTCTTACAATTTCTACGCAGAGACTGGAGGACAACTAACAAGGTGTTGAAAATATGAGGTGGTTTAAGTAAATGTCAGGTACTGGGTGAACAGGATTAATAAACTTTCCATGGAGACTCGAGTACAGTGAGCCAGCTTAGCAACCAGGGCCTTTCATGCCTTTAAGGCCTTGTAGTCAGTCATTAGTATCTATAATAATGGGTCATCAGTGTCAATAGGAATTTCCTGTACAGGAGCCTCCAGGACTGCTGCAAGGCATTTCATTCATAGAATAAAGAAACAAAACAAATAGTGGGAACTCATTACTTCAGAGGTTTGCTAAACTTTTCAGATTGTGTAAAATAATATTCAAAAGAAATCATAGATGCAGTCTGATCTGTACTAAAGTTGCAGAGAAGTCCATCCAAGATCCCTCACAGGCATGAGGAAGAACAGTATTACTTTTGCATCCAGACTTGTAGAAAACACACTTGTTCCTGTTTCAGGCCCAACCTTACTTTTTCTGAAGGCTGGAACAGTTGGTAGCAGACAAATCCCTATTATTGCCTGTAGGCATTCCTCAAAATATATCAATTATCCTATCCAGTTGCATTTCAGATGAACTATTCTCCGGTTACTAAGGTAACCAAATATGTCTAACAAGAAAGAACCGTACTTTTTGTTCATGCATACCTGGGTTGCCAGAGCAACCTTAGAAAATGGATGACCCAAGCAACATGTGTGCAGTCTCAAGGGAACATGGTTCTTATCAACTGCGGGACATCCACCTGTGGAGCCAGTAACATAACTTCCCATCCCAGTTTGTGTGCTGATATAGCACTGGAAAGACCCAAGGGTTTGGAGACTGCTACACTTCCTGAGCAGCCTGAGAGGAAGTAAAAGGCATTCATGGGAAAAGCAGACCACCCTAAAATGTCTGCAGTTAGAAAACAAAGCTTTTAAGGTCTGTCCTAGGGAGTCTGCATTTAACTGCATTTCAGCTACAATTCCTTCAAGAAGTAGAAGATGGTTTATCCTGGCTGACACTTGCAAACAAGTGATGTTCATTACCAGGTCAACTGCCTACATTGCTCACAGGCCATCAACAGTAATTTTCTTTGGAGAGACAAGACTTCAAAGCTAAGGGGAAAGACCAATCTATAAGCAGACTTAACACCAAAATACTTTTAATGCTCCTTGTATCAGTTTGTGTGTAGACTAGCCCTAGGTGATAAGAGAAAGAAATTAAGAAAATTAATTTAAAAGCTTCTTGAAATAATCATTTATTCCTAGAAGTCAGGAAAACACTAACATTAAAGTAGTGACCTGAATGGTGACTGCAAGCAATGTCTTTATTATGAACATCATTTGCCTATCTCTACAGTAATACTTCCTTTGTTGGACTTTTATGCTTATTCATTAGGAAATTGAATAAATAATAAAACACTTCCCGTGACAGTACACCATAACACAATGGGAAACATCATCTCTCTAAGCACACTAATGAAGGAATATTATTCAGGATTCCAAGTTACAACATAAATGAATAGTTTTGCAGAAAAACACATACAAAAAGTACAATATATATCTGGGCATTTTATATTGTAAAGTAGTTTCTATTTCGCAAAACAGCCATGGGTTAGAAACAAAATCAGCAGGGAATAAGGTAAGAAGTGGATCGATTTCTGCTTGATAGAGGCAGAAAGGTAGTGCTCTAAACCCTCACCAAGGAGGGAGTTTAGAAAGCCCTTTGAGCCAAACAGGGGCATGATTTTTATTCCTTCTCACCTCCAATTTCAGGTATACTGTTGAACTGTGACAGGTGCCACAGTGACATCCCAACCATACAGTCAGTGAATATCTTTCAGATAAAGACAGAAGAAAAAAATTGTATTAAAATACATATCCTAATTAAACGGGAGTCTATGATGTGTTAATAAAAGTGTGTTGTGGAGTATGTAGTTCAGACTGTAATTCAGTCCAGCTATGGGATTAGGAATAGGTACTCTGACAGCCTACTACATAAATCACGTGTGAGATGGGAGGTGAGATTGGACAAGAAGCCCTTTCTTTTTCCTATCCCCACATGCTTTCAGCCAAGTTGCAATGTGGACACTGGTATAATCATGCTGCAAACCAGTCAGCTGTCACACCTACTGAATAAACAAGAGAGCCTTTACTGTTTATAAAGCAAGAGCAGTAAAAGAAAAGTAGGGGCTGGAGGGTAGAAATGAGTGAGTTCAGAATAAAAGTTAAGATCTGGGTTTAAGATGGGCCAACAGTCTAATATGAATTACTAGAGGAATAAAAGGGATGATCAGCTACTTCTTACAGCAAAGTCCTAATTTATGTTCTACAGTTATCAGTCAGGAGAGTCTGACTTGCAACCTGTGAAACGCACAATAGTGACTTTATGGGCCTTGCACAACTCTGAAAGTTAAGACACCATCTCTAGCCAGACCTGGATAAAGAAAATGATAAAGAAACACACTAACAAAGCATAAGGAGCAATGAAATACAGTGTCATGGAAAAGCAACAAGCATGTCAGGTACCTCTCAAACTGTTAAATGAGAAATGTCCCTCTCTTGTGCAGTAATTTTCAGCCTTTCTTTCCCCCTCCCCTCAATGGAGATAAAAAAAACAACCACAGCTGACAGCCTTTTGCAGAAACAGTGTTTTGATGTCTCTTTCACCCAGAGGAAAACCCCAGAGGAATATATTTGCTTAGGGGACTGACCTGCAAAGTTGCTGAGCCATATCTCAGCAGCTCGTTCCCAATAAATGGTCTCTCATATCTCAGGCCAGTGACTTCATGACTCAAGTATAAAGCTTTTAAGAAAGTCAAGGTTTTCATCTCTCTGACCTTATTAAAAACAATACACTTCTGAAGAACATGCCACATTTAACATAACAGCACATTGCTTTGAAAATATTCTGATAAGGTCTACCTGGTCCTATAACAAACCACACAGACACTTCAAGTGCATCAGGTGAAGCCAGAATCAGTCATGAAAGTAAATAGCTAGAAGAGTGTTGTTTTTTTGCTGTCACTGCCTATTCACCGAGGCAGTAGAAGGTTTCTTAAAAAGATGCCCACCTGCTGAAGGAACACAATTTTAAAAGGTGACCCCTGAATATTATTTTCCACATCACTAATGTTTACTACCAATTGATTTGTTTGCAACTGTTAAAGCCCCTCCAGTAAATAGATTGATTTTTGCTGCAGTCATCTCTAGAAACCTACCATCTGCCACAGCCTGTCTCTTTGAACAATATTTGTTATTCTTCTGAAGGAAAGTGTTAAAGATGCTCTTTGACTTGGAAACACATCTATGAAGGAAAGTGTTAAAGATGCTCTTTGACATCTATGGCACAACTAGGAAAGCAAATTGATCCATTTGCTGTGGTAGCAACAGCTGTGATAGTCACATGAACACCAGTTATAAATCACAGCTTTGTTCGTAACCAGGAGCTTCTCAAGAGGACACTTAGTCCATACATTTTCCTCTGTTCCAGAATGATCAGTCCATTTCTATATGGGACTCTAAAGGAGTTTGCAAAACCTCCAAATGACAGGGACTGCACAGAATCTAATCTAGTAGTTGTCCATACATAACTTGAAAAACAGCTTAAATGTCTAGCACAACCCTGCTGTGTTTTAGCCAGGCTGCTGCAGCAGGCAGGGACACATGTTGGTCCTGCCTCTCTGCTCTTGTACCACGCTGAACCTACCTGAAGGCTATTATTCATTCCTCTAGATTAAGTAGACTCAGCTCTCCCAAGCTTTCCACATAAAACATGGTTACTAAATCTCTGAAAGTTCTTTCTATTCTTGCCTTGTCACTGTTGACCATCCCACATAAGTGTCAGTTGTTCAGCACCTACAGGGTGCAAGATTTTTTGGTATCATCTACTGTTCATGCATGCTTGCTCCTTATCTACTTACCCATCTAGAACTTTTAGGGTCTAGAAATGAGTTGACAGAGCCTGGAGGCCATAGGGAGATCTCATGATTCCTTTTCTATGATAGTTGATATAGTCCATAGTTAAGTAAGAATCACTTCAATTAACAAGATTCTCATTTACTGTATTAAGCATAATAGTTTTGGTCTACAACGGGTCTCCTTGCAGGCAGTTGTACACTATGGCAGCAGGAAGTGCCACTTTTTCATTTGCATTTAGGCAACAAAAAAAAAAATTTCAACAATAATCTGCTATACTCATCCTATACTACTCAAAAATCTTAAGACATTAAGCCCATACACATAGATTTATGTCTACATGTGGAAGGAATTGTTTTTAAGATAATAATGAGGCTACTTAGGAGGACACAATGCTTCTTTTTAGATTTCTCTCTTCCCAAGAGATTAGCATTTCTGTAACCACAAATTGCACAGAAATCAGCACATCTTATCATAAGACAGAACAGTAACTTCCCCACACATAAACTATATGTAAAGCTGCTGAGAAAGATCTAATGCAGTTGTTTAATTTGGGAGGAGGAGGCGACAGCAGCAGCACAGAGAGAACAGTGAAGATGAAAGGGGACCAGTTGCATTTGCTCCCTAAAGCACGCACTAGACAAGGGAGCACAGCATGTTTCACTAGAAACAGTGAAATCTCCTTTTCAGCTAGCTAGCATTTTGGCAAGGCTGCTGATGGATCAGAAACTCAGAGAACAATTTGTATGCCATGCTGTAGCCTACTTTTGTTTAATCAGACAGCCACTGTTGAATGGGACCCTGCTGTCAACAGCAACCCTCCAGACCTACATTCACACGTCAGAGCGAGTGTGTTGTGTGCGTGTGTGTATGCGTGTACGTGAGCTCTTGCTCATTCTGTGATTAAAAATGTAAGCACCTACTATTTTCAGTTTGAAAGGCAGCCAAAACTTTTTTGTTCAAGTTGGCACAGAGAAGTCTTCTCATGCCCATTCCATAGTATTAGCAGCATGCCATAGAATGGCAAAGTGGATACCACTCTTGAAACTTTCTGTGACTGGAATTTGATGGTTTGACTTGCAGCATAGAAATAAAAACAAAACTGGCCTCTGTGCAGAATGTATTTGGGATGTAAACTGGTCTCCTTAGCACTAGAAAGTCTCAAAGCCTTTAATTAAGGGCCTGACTCATCTCCTCCTAAATAAACTGAATCAGACCCTACCAAACGTGCCTCTCAGTAAGGTCCAAAGGGTTCACTGCTGTTCTCATAGGAGCATAACTGAGTCTACCATGGGGCATATGGATATTCAGTTTCAAATCTCTCAAAAATTTCAGTGGTAGGCTGAAAAATGACATTTGCAAATGTAAAAAAAAGGTGAACACACTAGCTCATGATCAATTCAAATACTTTTTGTTCCCTTTATATTTCAGATGACAGAAAAGTCTGTGTTCTGTGGTCTTCCCTGTTAACTGAGCTGACAGGGCCTTCTATTTGGAGACTCTCCTACCACAGTAAAGCAAGAGCTGTGGGCAGGGGAAGAGGCACTGACTTACAGAGGACAAAACAAGCTGAGGAAGCCCATAAGATGACATAGCAGTATTTCTAGTTTCTTGGAGAAAAAACTCAACTCTGTTGATTTTTAAAAAGACAACACTTTTCCACAGAAAACAATTTTTTTTTGTTTTAACCAGATCTTTGAGAAACCATTCTTTCATTTAAAAGAACTTTTGACCACCTTCACTCAGTTCTTACATATCTTTAGAAATTTCAGCTGAAGAGATGATCCATCGATGCAATAATTTCTCCATAGAGACTACATAATGATCCCCCCACCTCCTCCCACCTCCCCTTTTTCTCTGAGAAAGGTCAGCAGGACTGTCTGAATGCAGAATGTAATAATAACACTATCTCAGAAAGTGTTGACATGTCTTACTAAATATGAAGTTCAAGCAAAAATATGCATACATTCAAATATGTTCTCTGGAAAATACTCATTCATGAAGCCAGCCTAAAGATCACAGTAATAAAATAGCATCATCCCAGCAGAAACACATTATGTATAACTAGAAATTGAAAAGTCTGTTGAGGACAGTTTATCCCTTGATATTGCTCTGTTTTCTTCTATTCCACTAACACATTAGAAAATGCATCACAGTAATAAAAGGTATCAAAAGAAACCTTAAGTAATACTATGTTTTAGAGAGTATGGCTTTGTTGCCAGGGGTTTCTTAAATCACAGTTCATACATTTTGCAAGCGTCTGTGCCTCACTCGCAGGAATTTTTACCCTTTGAATTTCAGTTTCTGCATGTTCAACCACTTACCAAAGTTGTTAAGAAAATAAATGCAGAGCTTTGGGGTTAGCTCTGACTGTGTGTGTGTATTTAACAGGGCTAGGGGATTGGGAGAAAAATGGGGAAGGAGCCAAAAAAACAAAAATTTTGGAGAGGAAGGGAGCAATAAATGTATTAGAACACTGCTGCTTCCTCTTAATTACAGTAAATGACATGACTTCAATAACAATGCCCAGAGATGTGAACACATCCAATCTTACTAATTAAACAGGCCTGTAACTTGTTTCAGAAACCTCTACAACAAGTGATTTTGATTTTGGTTATTTCTTGAGAACAAGCAAGCTCAGCATCCCAAGAATATTGCCCAGTGCAGCTGAATGCCTCAAATTTATGATTTAAAATATTAAATTAAGCAAAAGGATCCAGAACAAAAGCTATGAGTTTCCAACCACTTACCACCAGTTCTCAGTAATTCTATTGGATTCCTTTTTCACACGTTCAAGGTATAAACCTTTATACTTTAGTCATGTTCTGTCCAGAGTAATAGATACTATTTTCTGCCTCTATAAATTGCCCTTGAACTTCAGCTGAGTAGCACATTCCACTTCCCCTCCTGATTAGGACTGTTTAGAATTGCCGCGTCCTGTTAAGCAGCTGGCCCGTTTCCCCTCACAGCCAGCAAATTGTTCTCCTTCCAATACTTGCTATTTTTAGAAACAAGAGGTTTTGGAGTAGAAAAAGAAATATTGCACATCACAAGACATCACACTTTGCTTTCAAGGTTTATTTTTTTTTTAACCCTTGTGGTAAATCTGACTCATTTACCTTTCCACTCTCTCCACCTCTCCCTTTCACACTAGACCTGTCTTAAAACAGCTCTAACCTATTTGAAAATAGCCAAAGGTGGGTTTGTCAACTGTATTAAAGTCCAGTGCATTTGGATGTAATTGTTAAAACCCAGCATATAATTCCAATCAATTTTTATCCAAGACTGAATCAGAGAATGGTTTTATCTTCAAATCTGAAGGTTGCAAAAGGCTCGAGTACTTAACTTTATAGGAGATCAAACTCTTAACATGGGATTTGCAGAGAGCTTTAGGTCTGTGGACTACTTCTGAGGAATTTTTGTGACAGTAAGAAATAAACCCTTATTTTAAGTTGCAGTGTGCACAGCTACTTGAGACCAGCGAGGCATCCACAAGCTGGAAGAGACCACCCAATGGGACTGTGACTGCAGCTCACCCATGGGGGAAATCACTGCCTTGTGGCAAGTTAAGATCTACAAAAGTGTTCTTGCACCAGTGCCAACAGTTCCCTAAAGGTTACACTTCAATGGTAAGCTCTCAGACAGTTTTTTCAGTTCTCCTTCCATTAACTCTGGAGCAAAAGCATCCTTGAAGGGAGAAAGACAGAAATAAAAAGGCAAAGCATTAACAGGAGAAAAATTAAGTATAGTTGCTCCCAGCTATGTCCATTGATTGGAAGCAAGGACTTGCTAATAAGAGCTGCAGCTTGAAGCAGGCTGTGCATATGTTAAGCAGGAGTTCTGACATGCATTTTGCATCCTGTATTACACATTTGAGTCTAGGAATGGACCCAGAGCTGGGCAATCTTAGCACTGTGTGGAGCATGTATTAAGGGGTCCCAAAAGTAATTAGATAAATTGAATGAAATCTGACTTGACAAGTAGGGGTCATCCTATTCTATGAAGGCTCAAGATGGAGACCAAGGGGGCAAAGAACAAGTGATTGAAGGGCACAGCTAATTAAAGTGCCAGCTATATTAATATTTATGTTAAAGTTTCCTGTAGCTCTGGCCTTGACCTGGCAGTTTGGTATACAATGTGTGTCCTTCATTTTAATAATTTTCAACATTATTTCTCATATGCTTATGCATATGCAGGTTGTTACACCTGCCTCTTTCATGCTTAGACTAAAATGGCCAAGGGTGGAAAAACTGCTGGAAAAAAGTTAGGTAAAAATAAGTTTGAAAACAAGTCCCTTTGATTTACTCAGCAGAAAAAAAAAAATAAAGGTAGGAAACTGCCATTTATGAGGGCTTTCTATTCAAAGCTGTCAGAAATGCTTTTCCATCTTTATGATACCTCATCTTCATTTTATGGGTAGGGAAACTAAGGAACTGCTGCCAAAGCTCACTGTGACATGCTTTCAGTAATCATTTGAGAATCCCTGCAGTCTGGGTCTCCTATACATCAGTACTCCAGAGGTGCAGACCACTCCAGCTGAAAGCAAGTAGAGCTGGAGATGCTTTGCATTTACATAGAGAGAATTACTTTGTCAGTTCATCAAGTAGTACATGTGTGAAAGAGGGACAGGGAGGAGAAGCTGCTATGTATCAAAGCCATAAAAACCAAAACTGCGCAAACTCCTCCTCATTTTCTTGCTGAAATAACAACAACAAAAACAAGGGATTGAATTAAATCTTTCTCTCAGTTTAAAAATGGTGAATACTAGATGCACTTGAAATAGCGCAACAGAAACTGATAGCTACACTCAGATAGGAAGGAAAGAGAAAAGGTCAGTGAAGAAGACACAAGGCTATTTCTCCCTCCACTAACCACCCCACGTTCCCACACTCTTGGTCTGACATGGATGGACTTGACCCCTCCTCTGACCTTGGCCCTCTGTCATCTCGTTCCTCTGAGCCATCCTCCCCTGCTGATGCCTGATTTTGCCCACCAGTCCCAGCACCCACTCGGACACATGCAGAGGAAACTTGCCACCCTTTAGTCAAACACATGGACATATATTCAAGTGGCCATATATCGAAGTGGACCAGAACACATGCAGTCCAGAGGGCCAGGGCTACCCCTTGCTGAAGCCACTGCCGTAACGCTGCCAGCCATGACACCAGAAAGCAGAGCCCACCTTGTGGGAGAGCCCCACAGCAGTGCACCCTCCTCCCAAGATAAAAGAGATGTTAAGGTGCCTGTGCCAGGAACAGAGCCCAAGGCTTCCCTTTCTGCCCAAAGGCTGAAACCACTGAACGGCTGTAAGGGAAAACTCATTTCTCTCATCTCACGTCCTCCCCTTTCAGAAAGTTTAATTAAATTGAAGTTACAACTTGGCAACTTCATCCTCACTCTGTAATGACCAAGACATTGTCTTTCAGAGAATAAACTTACACACACATACACACACAATAAATCCACTAATTTAAGTCACTGGAATCTTTTCTTTGTAGGGAGGGAAAGACTAGAGAATCTCATAAACTGCTGCTTCTTCTACAACCCAACTGCTGTTACCAAGACTGCAGATATCTCTGACTGGACAATTAAGCTTCAAAATACTCACAGCTAGCAAGAATATTGGCTTTAACAATTTGCCTGTATTGAAACAGACTTAAGAACTGTGTCCTTTGCCTTGATTTGTTTCTAATGTTGAGGTTTTGCAGCACAAAGGGCTAATCAAGGGGGAGGATGACATTTCCAAGGTTCACATGAGAAGCGTGGCACAATTTAGATTCCATTTAAAATCATGTACATAGAGGGATAAATAAAGGTTTTCTAACCTGGATGATTTCAGTGCCAAATTTCAATTACTCTTTTAATTATATTCTTATACTTTAATTTAGATAACAAGAGTGTAGAGTGTATCTGATACTTTATGTACAGTCTGTAGAAGTAGGTACAACCACTGCACTTCTGGAACCTTGCTTCCATGTCTGAGGGAGTTTTAAAGCTCGGGTAGCCATGCCAGCACATACCATGTTTCTACCTGCTGAAATTCAGTTGCTACAGCAGCAGTTGTAGCAATTTAGCAAGTAGAACACCCATTTTACTGTCTGTCTTATTACCAATATAGATAAATTTGTACAAATAATGCTCAGGGAACAAGCATATAACAGTATATCTGAATTAAAAATCAAAGTATCTAGCCAAACTCATTAGCATTTACAGGAGTGGAAGATCAGGTTTCCCCCAACCATTGTATGGCTCCCTGCATAACAGCCATTTGTTCTGAGCTTCTAACAGCAACTTACCAGAAGAAAAAGTGATAAAATGGCAGTGCTGACTGGATGAACAGCTCATAGCAAGCAGCACTAATACACCTACAGAACACACAAGAATACTCTAAGATTTGTCTACTATATACTTTCCAACAGTTAGCTCAGCAGGTTTCATGCTTCATGAACCACAGTGCTTCCTAGGCTTTGTAACCAGAACACAGAAAAATGACTTCTCAGTCTGAGATCCTAAACGGGACTTTGGTATCCCCAAGTCCTACCCTCAAGTGCCACTCATCCACTACATGTCTCAGTTTTAAATGCACCTTTTTTTTCTGAAGATCTGCCTCAGGAAATCATGACAGTTTGAGCACCTCAAGCATATTTCTTCCAGGATCAAAGACAAGGCAGTTGTGACCACCCTTTTCCTGGGGTGCTGTTTCATTCTGCACAGCACAGTCCTTCTACAGACACACATAGGACTACAGGGCAGTGCCGTAGCATAAGCTTAGCTTCATCTACAAATTTCCACTGCATCTAGAAGCAGCAATTACAATGCAAACTTTAGAAAACTTTTCCAAATCTCCTCAGGTGATAATTTCTCATGAACAGCATTCCATCAAAAAAGGGGATTCAGCAGATTAGGGATGGCTAGAAATCCAGAGCCAAGAAAGGGAGTCAAACAAGGCTAGCTAAGAATAAATAATGGAGGCAGTCAGGTGAGTTCAGAAACAGATGAGCAGGATCTGAGAGCTGATTAATAGGCTATATATAACTGGATATTGAATAATTTTCTGTGTAAATATTAACTTGTCTTCATGTGCCTCCCAGTTGCAATGCAGGCTAAAGTTCTGGCTTTCCAGAATCACTTGGGGTGGCTTTCCTCAAGTTAGAATTTAAAACTGGTGTACATAACACACAGGGAAGGAAGGGTTTCTGCTTCTCAGTACACTTTAAAACTCTCAGCTTCTTATTAAACACCATACAATGTGGGGATGGATTAAGAATATAACTGATAATACCTTGAAATGATGCAGAATGTAACTGATAAGACCTTGAACTGATGCTTTAATATTGCTTAAAATGTGTGTTTACTCCTTCCCATGTTTCCCCCCCACCCCCACCCCAGAATCCATGTCTTCCCCTTCCCAGAATCCATTTGTACCACTTCCCCGAATCCATGTGCCTTTTCCCAGAGAGTCCTTTCGGCTCTCCAAGACCACCCCTCAGGGAACCGAGGGGCATGACCCACCTTGCTACCAGAAACTTTTCCCCGCCTCTATGTTAATCCCCTCATCCCTGTTGGCCCAAAGCCACACAATACCTTTTCCCCCATTGGAGAATCTGAACCCCCTCCACGGGACTATAAAAGTCCCTGCTTCCTGAATAAACACTCTCTCTGCTCGCAACCTCTCCAAGCGGTGTGGTCTCTTTGTCCTGTCCCTAAGGGCTTGAAGTCCACGTGGCCGGAGAGGAAACCAGGAGGGAGCACCTCTCCCCCTCTCCTAGGTACATGGACTGAAAAACCTAACCTAGGAGCCTAAGTCATATCGCTGCGACCATCACACCACCCAACACTCCGAGGCTCTACACATATATCCACCCGGATAATACAACATAATGAGGTGTATTTGGAATACTATGGGCAAGTTTTAAACAGAATCCTTTTTCAAAAGGCATTCCTCATATTGACTCTTCTGTTTTTAAAAAAAAAAAAAATAAATAAACCCACAAAGTTTTTAATGTTTTTCTGTACTGAACCCAAGAAACTCTACTGTTACAATATCATTAATGAAAGATATCTCTTTGATCATGATCCAATATGTAAACCAGCTTTTTGATGCCTGGGGAAAATGGCTTCTCAGCCATTTCAACCAATTTGCAAACTTTTCCAGCAAAAACCCTTCAATATTAAAGTCCTTGGGCAACTGGCAGTTCCCAGTGACTGCAGAGACAGGCCTGTACCTACACACAATGGCAACAGCACTGGGATTCAGCAGGCATATCTCAGTTCCACATGACCTAGTAGCAAAGTCAGATTCAGTTTCCAAAACCTTTCCTCCATTACAAACATGGCTCTGGCCCATTCACAGTCCTGTTGAGGGGGTTGAAACATCTTTCCTTCATCACAGACAAATAAATAATCATAGCAGGCTCCAGAATGCATCTGTACATCTTATAGGCAATAAGATGACACAACAGTTTTCACTCAGCTCTTCCCTCCACACGTGTATGGAGGCACTCTTACAGCTCTCTTCTTGCCACTTCATTCCTGGTCTCCAGCTGTTTGGCCCAATTAAACCAAGTGTTACATTTAAAAGCAGAGCATTACACATGTAAAATCAAGTACAGTAGTTTGATTATAGATAAGAACTAATGTGTTATGACAAAGATTACTGTCAAGTGAGATCCCTGTGCACAAAGGACTTCTCTTCAAGGATTAAAAAAAAAAAAAAAGCAGAACTGCAAAATAAACATCCATTCTCTTTGCTCTAACAGAACAGAAATACAATGCTAAAAATCTTTCTCTCAATCGCTAATTTAATTTCCTCCCCATATATTAAACATCTGACTGACTGATGAGCTTCAGATGGTTGTCTTCTAGCTCCTCCTAAATGCTTGCTTTTGCTCTGAGCTCCTGCAGACAAGCACACAAAGTGTAGGTATGTTGGATTCCTTCAAGAGCTCAGCACACTCTCAGGACTCTGCAGAATATGCAAAATGCATGCTGCCATAGATATCAGCATAAAGTCACTGGCCTAACACCACTACTCCAGAACAATATCTCCCCTCTTGAAAAGCCCAAGAAGAAATGCAGGAGATCTTAAAGCAATTAGTTAATTCCTTGATTGAAAACAACTCTTCAAAAGTTCTGAGCCAAAAATAAAACAGGGCTCTAACTTTTCCCACTTAGAGGTTTCCTCATCTTGTTTTTATTTGTTTTAGACATTCTGAAATGACAGGATGGAAAATTAAGGGCAAATACTGACACTTTGTGATATAAATCATTTAAGCATCTACATACACCTAAAAGAAGAAAGCCCTGACCACATGCTTCACACTTCGTAAGTATTAATGACACTCTCCACAGACTGCTTTTTAGAGAACTATTTCTTGGTTATATAAAGAAGAGTGAAAATTTAAATCTGTTGTGAAAGGGAACAAATAGGATTCTTTAACTTTTAAAGAATCCAATCATCTGCTCAAGTACTTGAAGTTAAATAGCCCTATAAAACAACCCAATTAAAAACTACCTGGAAGCAAGTCTGTATACCAAGCTTAAAAAAAATCACAGCACTAAGGAAAGCACACCTTTTGGAAGTTTGGAATAGAAAGTGTACAAGTTGATCATTTTAAGTCAGTAAGTGCTAGAGTTTAGAAACTGTCCATAGGAGAATGTGGCCCAGTGTTGTGGATTCAGAAACCTGCATATCACAGGATGAAGGTGGGGCTGAAACAGAGAGGAATGTATCTGCCTCTAAACACAAACAAGTCAGACTTGTTTGACAGACAAGTGTATTTGAATGTCGAATTTATTTGATGTTTCCTAGTTTCTTCACACAAATAAAAAATTGCAGTTCCACATCTTCTGCCCTTACTGTCTTTCCTGGTGCATTGCAAAGGACAGTTGATTCAAAGACAACAGGGAGGATAACAGTGGGATGTGACTGGAGCTACAAACTCCCAGATGGATGTTTCTGCATCTCTGCTAGTAATCTAATTGTGAGAGAGGAAAGCAAACCCAGTTCATTCAATGTGTTAAGTTTTGAAACTTAGAAGGGCTTGGGTTCAAGTATTTATCAGGAGTTCTGCTTCCTCACTATGACGTTTCTTGACTGCTAAACTACAATAAATAAATAAACACCCCGGAGTTTTGACTGGTTGAAAGCAAACAGTGAACAACCAGCCCATGCAAGAACTGCCTGCAGTCTTCAATGAGAAAATGTTGTAACTGAATTGAAGATTATGTGAGAATCTGGCCTTATGTCTCTCCTGTGCTAAACACAAAAAGATAACAAGCAAAATCCTTACCATATTACTAATTAGTTCACTTAGGAATCAATCTCTTATCAAGAAATTTTTCCTCTTTGGACATTAATTTCTTAAAAACTGGCTGTTTTATTCACTGGCAAAACTAATAAAGTATTGGATTATATCATCAGTTCCAAATGTAGTCAAATTCATAAAATCTCTTGGAACAAATCAAATACTCTTTTTACTGCTCATCTGATTCAGGCTCATCTCAAGGGTTCATGTTTCCATTCATGTTTTCATTCTGAATTTAACATAACAGCACTGAGCTCGCTGTTACATAAATTACTAGGACATTTAGGATCTCCAGTGGAATCCCAAATTATGCACTGCTGCAGCAGGTAAAATTTTTAACAACTGAACACTGAACATTTGTGAAGTAGCTACAAGAGCAATCCCCTGGAATGAGGGATTTGAACTTCCACCTTTGCATGGCTGTGCGCTCCCAGCTGAAAACATGTTCAGGTTTTGGGGCCAGACCGGATGAAGGGAATTCCTCTCCCCCTCTACACACAGAACTTGCTCTCTGCACAGCTGACATGCCTTTAGGAACATCTTGCAGTGATTTACAGCCACACTGCAGGAGGGAAGAGTCAGTCAAACCTGTGCTGCAGCTCAGCAAAACTGCTTGAAGCTGAATAGATTGGCACATTTAAGTCAAAAAGAGAACATAATCTCTTTGCAGGCAAAACCACAATTCTGCTTAGACAGAAGCACAAATGTAAACATTCTATGAAGATCACTCCCCAACTAGAGTGAAATGTTCAATGTGGAAATAAGTATTATTGCCTTGTAAGTAAACATACTTTTCTGGGCCATACAGGGAACATCATCTCTCAGGATTATTTTTTAAACAATGAATTGTAGCTTACAATGAATAGCTGGCTGTTACTCAGAAAGCCAAAAAGTCTTTTGGAAGTTCACTGAAAACACCAGTAAAACTTGCTTCAAAGTCTGAGCAAGGGCAAGCTCTTGGGGTAAAGATTTTATGTTTTTCCCCTCTCCAAATTTCCCCTACAGCTTTCTGGTCCAGGCTTGGACACCCTGACCCCTGCCTTCAGTGGCAGCCCCAATGCCCTACACACAGCAGTCCAGCACTCTGTGTGTTTCCTCACACAAGTCCCTGGCATGAGCAGAGGAGCAGCATGTCTATTGCTGGTAAGGAGACAAGAAGAGCAATGAGGTTCAGTCACCAACCAGGCAAAAAAAGGCAATTCCTGGTTCTAGGACAGGAAATTGTGAGGGAAAACACCCTCTCCTACACCATTGCCAGCAGGCCCTCACCCTGCTGTGCTCTTCTGCAGCAGCAGGCTTTTCCCCCCCTAAAGCCAAATCCCTAATGCAGGACACACACAGCTTCTAACAGAGCTTCAGGTGTCCCCATTTCACAAACAGCTCTGCTCCCTGTGAACTGGCCATGCCCAAGAATGCTGCCACGGACAGTTACTGATCCAGCTGCCGAAAACATTACAGCTGCATTAATGTGGGGTTCGACCCAGCTGACGAGGGCTGGCTCATAGCTGCAGCTATTAGCCTTGACTTGAAGGAGGAGTACTGTGGCCAAGCACTGCTCTGTTGGGGCACAGCTATCCTGCTCTGCTTCCAGGGCTAGTGCTGTAGCTGGACATCCTCAGTAAAGAGGTGAAGAAGAATTTAAGAAGGCACAGTAAGCTTCCCTGTACGAGTGAAAAAAAGGTGTGCACCTAGCTTGAAAAGTTACTGGGGGTTTTTTCAGACATACAAATGAAACATTTCAAAAACTGCTTAATATTCTTCTTTTTTTTTTTAAATCCAGAGGGAAATTCAGAAATGCTAAGACTACATTTCATATTTTTTTAAAAACAGAATTTAAAAGTAAATGTTTTGGAATGAAAAATCTCAATCAAAATTTTACCCTAGGGAAGCCCTCCTGTTGGTTGCACAGAAGTACCACCAGTTGTCATTTCTTCCTGGTGTGCTAAAGCAGCATTCTAGCTGCTTCCATCACCTACTGCAGCTTGAGAAGCCAGAGCTAGATGCTCCACAAAGGTGCACAGGGACAGACCTAAGGCACAGATCACAAGCTGCAACAAGAGAAAAGCCAATGGGGTACAAGGGTGGAAAAACATCAATAGGAGTACTAACACATTGCAAAAAGCTGCCTGGAGAAGCTGTGGGATCTCCTTCTGCATAGATGTACGTGCTTGATTAATGCAGGTGAAGCAATCTGAACTACCCCCAATGTTGGCCCTGCTTTGGGCAGCATGTGACTTAAATGAGCTCTGCATGTTCCCTCCAGCTTACTTGGTGGATAAAAATATGGCCGATTACAACAATTTCACTGCTGTCAGCTGTATTTTAGTACTCAAATCATTCTGGTCAGCTTTGGCTTTATATTATCTAATGCACCTTATCGCTCCTGTGCAGCAAGTGTCTCCTGGTGGCTGAAAGGAGGAAGGCTGGTATTTTCCCAGAATGGATTATGTAAGATATAAAACCAAAATGACAAGAATGATTGCCAGTACCTTCATAGAATTTCAAGCAGAAGTTTTCTGAAAACATTTAACTCAATTTTCATCTTTCTAAGAAATTTCTGAAATACCAGTTTTACATAATAAATAAATTCCAAGCTCTCAATATTTTCCAGATTTAAACACCTCTAATTTTAATTCCCATCATGTAACTAAAAGCTATGACAAAGAATGTAAAAGACTGACAAGGTGTAATATACATATAAGAATTCAATTCAAGGTTCAGAACATACCTTTCAAATTATTAGAATGTTTTTATTATGACTATTGGCATGTAATCATATATTGTTATATCACGGTTCAGATAAATAAAAAAGGTTAGCACTTCACCCCCATCTATTTCTCCTTGTTTTAGGCACCTTGCTGACATACTTGTCCTCATTCCTAGAAAACATGCAATTAGTATTACCTGTGTTCCCCCATGCTCAGATTGACCCACTGCCTCTCTTTGACTTGCAGGTGTTACTCCAGAGACAGGTGCTCAGAAGGGGAGGATCAGCTTCATACACCTGAATTCCCTCAGGTATACAAACTATAAGTCCCACTATGTGTCATTTAAGTTGTGCCACTGCCACAAAGTTAAACAGCCTTTTCCAACACAAGGATCTTGCCCTCCTGTTTATAGCTCATCACTGAGATTTGGTTTTGGTATATAGTTCCATGAAAACGTTTTATAATTCTGTCCATAAATATTTCATGCAGTGGGCAGCCCTAAAACTATGGCACACAAAAAAGACAGAGTTTTTGGTCTAGTCTTCCTCATCTACTGATTCTACCGACTTAGCTGTATTAGGTGACGTTAATGCAGAAACTTGCCACAGGAAAAATACACTATTTTGGACATCTCACACTTTGTAAAGATGTTTGAGTGTAGTCAAGGATGTTTTCAGAGCTTTTATTCCCTTCTAGTAGACCCCCACATCCATGCTCAAACGGAACAACATCGTGAATCATCATTTCACCCATCAGATTTCTGAGCAAAGGACAGCATTTCCAGGGTTCTAATGTAACCAAGAATCCACACTGAGAACTCAACATGCCATACACTTTTCAGGGACTTGATCTTGTAGCGTTATTTTCCTGGAAGAATTATTTTAATAGCAGTCCTTACTAAGTGACTTCCACAAGAGTAGAAATGGGAAAGACATCCTCAGTGTGGCTACAGTCTGTATTATGACAAGATAGGAGCCTCAGCTTGGTCTTTGCTTGAGTGTTTTCAGGGAGTACTCAGCCTCTAGATGAGTCTATGAGCTCTAGAGACTTTCTAAAAGTAACAAATGTTGCATATGGATAGATATAAAACCAGTGCCTTTTGGGGGAGGAGAGAGGAATATCAAACATAGTAAAATTTATAAAATTTTATAACATTTACAAAATGTGTCCTGAAACTGCCTTTTTTTTTTTCTTTTTATCAAAGCCATGTTCTTGCATCTTAATGCAAGGGCAGCATTTGTTATACAATTGACTGTTTCAGAAATATTTGGACGTTCATATCCAGAATCAAAAGTCACAAGTTTTTTCACTAAAAATCTATTCATTATACAAAGACTCATTAAAGACTTGGGAGAGGAAAACAAAAGGCTTTACACTCAAAATTTCCAAGAGAATTGTTCTCTAGACCTTTACAGAGACTTGTCACGAAAATCAATCTGCAACTTCCCAGTAGAATGGTTTTCACTGCAAAATATTGAATCACTGCAACAGCAACAAAAGCAATGCTGAAACCCTGACAGAACTAAAAAGGTTGCAGCCCACCTGCCAGGCTGCTCCAGTGCCCAGCATAGAGACATCCCCCACCTCCATTTTATGTAATTGCTCCAGCAGGCTCTGGCCACACCAGAGTTAGGAAGCCCTGAGAGCCTCAGGTGAGTCTAACTCTCACGCTTCCTCCTCCTAATCACGCTTTCTGTCTGCACATCTGAATACCTAGGATTAAAAGGCAATGCAAAATGCCCCTGAAAAATGTATTAAAAGAAGGTTTCTATTATCCTGTCCTGAGTGTTGACATACTTTATGAGCAGTCAACAGTCACAAGAGGCTGCTACTTGCCATCACCACACTTTGCAAAGGGGGCTAAAATATGACTCTCCCTGGCAAGGGCAAATCAGCATCTGACTGCACAAACTCCACTTTACCACCTGAGTTCATTTTCCAACAGCTAGAGAACAGACATCTCTTAATGTACCACTGAAAGGAGACACACTTACTCTATAATGCCTACATAAGTACCAGGCTAGATATCGCGGAGTTACCAAAAAGGATTGACACTGCTTTTCACTCAAGGAAATCAGAAACAGGGAGAAGCATATCATACTGACATCTAGAAGCAGAGGGCCATAACTCTGATTTATGGTCAGGATCTCTAGCTAATCTGTGTTAGATGATCTGTATGAGAAGACTAGATAAATGCACTTTTCCTTACTTGGCTGTGATAGCACACAAAATGTATTCAGAAGAATACCCTGGGCTCTATCATATCTGTTTAGTCCAGAAAATGAATGCATGCCTTTTGAAGTCAAATTCTGCATTGATTTGGATCGAGAAGCCCCACTGAATCTAGCCAACCACAACACTCTCTCATGGAAGACCATGGATTTTCCACTGATTACATCAGTAGATGCAAATTTTGCCTATGTCTTCAGAAGTCTCCATACTTTTTGAAGCTTCTCCAACAATAACCCCCCAGGCCAGTCCCACAGAGTGCCATTCAGCAAAAACTACAATGCCAANGGGAAATTACTAAGCATCCTTTAAAATAGACTGTAATTCTATTTAGATATTACAAAGATCTCTCATGTTTTTGTTTGAAATTTAATGAAATCTGCTACAACATGGCTGCCTCATTTCCCTCTCCTTGACCCTTTAGGGATTTCTCTGGGCCACTGAAAGCCACTTTCCTGGAGCTGCTTTGCAAGCACATGCTTTGCTGCAGTTCAGTCAACAACCTCTTTGAAAATAAAGGAGAAGAGAGGAAGTGCTGTGGAAGATAAAGTTTTCCTTAATTAATTGTTTGCAGCTGCATTTGCAAGCTAAACGTCATTATAGTTGTGAGGGTGGGTACAAAATATAGTGTGAAATACATCCTTTTTTAGAGCTGGTTCAAAACTCCTGTTAATACTGAGATTTAAAGATAAGAAGGGAGGGAAACATAATATTACTCATAAGCACAGGAGCTGGAAAAATGCCATCATATGTTTAAAAAGGAGAAGTCAGTAACTCTTAAAAAAGCAGAAAGTCAAAGTAACACCTCAGAAAGCAAGGAGGTGGCTGTAAGAGGATACCAAGTTAGCACACTCATCCTGAAAAATTCCTCATTCTGCTAAAAGCAGCCTTATTCCAGGGTGAACGTGCCATCTTCTTGTATGAGAACACAAAGAAAAAGCACAGCAAAGCAAAATAAAAATGCACATTACTTCTAGTCCATGAGAACAAATGTTAAAAGGCAAGGATTGTGCCAAAAATCCCTCTTACTGTCACGTAAAGACTTACTGAACAAAGACTGTTTGTCTCCACTAAACTTTTTTTTCATATACTTCATACTTGGCATGTCAAAAGTTGTTGGGGAAAAGTAAGAAACAAAGAAAAATCACATTCAAAGCTTTGGTTTCTTTCTGCTTCCTTTTTATCTTTAGGATGTCAAAAACTCAGGTACTATCTTTGCATACAGCCCTATTCATCTTTAATTTAATAAATGATCTCTTCAATGTATTAATGGTTAGCAGTGCATATAAATCAGCATTTATAAAAATCAATTACATTGTCTCATAAGACAGAGGAGAAACCAAGACCTTCATCACTGGATCATTTGTATTTATCTGTTAATTATAAACCTTAATTGTCTCTTCTTATCAGATTAATTTGCATAAATTGCATAAGTTTAATGTTTAACAGGTTTTAACAGCAGAATACAATTATTCTTTAAACATTCTTTCTTGAAATATTCATTATTAATTATAGCATTACAATTAGAAGTTCTGATAATTGACCTTGGCTTCTCCTTGGCTCATCATCATCTGTCCATTGAGGTCATTTATCTCATAATTATGCATGCTTTGTGGCTTCTTATTACTGATGTACTCAGTTTTAATTGTACTTTATAGCCTGTCAGATTTCTCTGAATTTTGACTTAAAGCAGAATATTATGCAGAGTTCTACAAAAGTGGTCTTTTTATAGTATATTCATCCTCTTAGCATACCTACACATAATTACACAGTGGGTGAAAGGACTTTTTCTCTATCTGGACTATTAAGTACAACTATTTCTATCCTGGTAAGGAAAGCCTTCCTTTCATCAGAGACTTATGAAGTAAAAAAGACATGTAAGCTTCCAGCTAGCCTTGGAAAAAAAAAAGGAATTAACCAGGTATTACATTGGCAGGTCACCTGATTGGCTTTTATTCCTCATAACTGACCAGATATTTCTCACTGCTCTTTTCACTGGCTTTTTCTTTAAAGATTGTGATTACTGAGCCCAGGAAGTAAGGAAATAAGAGATGCCCAAGACCAGAGGCTGACAGATGCACACACTCAAATTTGGCTGACTTGAATGTAAAGATATTTTGAAAAATCATGCAGTGCAGAGGTGAAAACAAGTGGGTTTTCTCCACTGTCAGATCATTCACTAAGTTTCACATACAGCGATTTACTGTACTGCATTTTTCTTCCAGTTAAATTTATTCATATTTTTCAGTTAAATAAATATTTTAGATGTCATTGGATATGCTTCCAAGAAGAGAGACTTATATTTAAACAACCTTACACAAGGCTTTCTTGTATTGTGTACAGATGCTATTATTAAAATAGTAGAGGTGCCTTAGGTCAGCTTATAGAACATCCCACTCAATAAGTGAATCCAGTAAGGAAATACTGAGTCCAGTATCTGCTTAAAATTTTCAATATCTCTTTTGGTTTACCTGGGCTCCCTATGCAGATTCAAAGGTACTACACTTTTCTCTGAGAAGCATCACTGACGTATTTCCAGCCAGTTGCTGGCACCAGGGTTTCCTGAGTTCAGTTTTCAAATTCAAGTAAAACATGAGAGCAATTCTGTGCAAACCATCTTTTTACACCAAGGACTTTCTTCTGCTGAGATCTCCCCCACAAAAGTGTATTCATGAATCAATGGAAACAATTCAATAACGGGTGTTATTGTCATTACACTTGATTTGGAATATCTTCATCACAGCCTATTTGCCAAGAGCACACAGCTTATATATATCTGATGGGGAGCCTGGGGAGAACTGGCCAAGTTACTATTAGGTTACACAACATAGAAGTGATAGGAAATTGTCAGTGCTTCCTCACAGGTGTCCCTAACTGAAAGAATGCATTGATCAATTGTTAGTCAAGTCCCTGATCTTTGTAATTACTTGAGAATGCTACTTGATCCCTAAAAGGAGAACAATACCTGGCACTCATTTGGAAATCATTGCCTTTTTTTTTTTTCCCCCCTGTTTGGAGGTCAGCTAAAAGAACCCATTTTCTCTCAAAGCCAAATTGCTAGAAAATGCTCCACTTGAACATCATCTTGATGCCTGATTTTTCAGGTGGACGTCTTTTATGCAAAAAAAAAATACACGTTAAGAACCTGTATTTACATTTAAAAGAAGGATGGCTGTATCTTGGACACATTATTCTTTCATCTGCTCATCTTGGGAGAAGAGCCTGAAGCAAGAAGCAGTCCCCTCTGCCATCTAAGAGTCTTTGCAGAACTATAAGGATGTCTGATGCAAGCAAGATTCTGCAGGAGAAAGTGCTCAGTTTATGGCAATCAGAAACACCCCAGGGAAGCTGCGCCTTGTACGTGTGCTGGACCCTCTCCAGACAGAGATTCCAGTTGGGCTCTTGCCATAGTTGAGAGTTCCTCCTCCTCCACCATTCACATTCCCTGGGCCCAGCTGTCCCCAGGAGCCTGCTAGCAGCATTTCCCATCACAGAGAAGCGGGAAAAAACAACGGGGTGCAAATACCTGCAGCTTAAACATCTGCTGCATTACAACAAGAGTTAAAACCCTTAACAATAGTTCCACCTACATTAATAGCTATTTATTTATTGTGCAATGGGAACATTTAGATATCACAGAAATCTGCAGACTGTCAGACGTTATTTTGAAGGCAGTTTTCTGTTATTCTCACTCTTTATTTTCCTTCTGAGAAAACCGATCTAAATACAAGATGATTGTATTCCAGGCAGATCCATTATCACTGTTCAACTGCACCAAGCATGTGGCATCACACCATTGTAACATACACATACTATGGAATTGTGGTCAACTTACCAATTGCTGATCTACAGCAGATCTAATTCTACCTCAAATCACACACTGCAAGATGACAGCCACTCTCTGCAGCTGCAGACAGCATAAGCAGTTTCAGGTAAACAGTGTGATATTTCTGGGCTTTTCTATGCAAAGTTTACCTGGGTTGGAGGTTTTGGGTGGGGTGGGGTGTTGGAGGGTGAGGTTTGTGTGTGGGGGTGGTTTTGGAGGGGGTTGGGGGAGTTGTTTTTTTGGTTGGTTGGTGGTTGGTTTGGTTTTGTGTGTCTGTGTGATTCTGAGTATTGGCTGTCTAGGAATAGTGGTAGCAAAATGAAGGTGGGCTGGCAGGATAACTCAGATGCTATATTCTGTTCGTGTTACCTGTGATTTCATGAGGCCTCTGTTAAAGTTGTCACATACAATGTTTTTTTCAGACTAAAGATTTTTCCTTCTATCTACAAAGAAACTTATTCATCAGGCTATTCATCTGCAGGGCTCAATGTCTGTAATTTCATTTAAAAAAAAATCAATGAGAAAACCTGCATCACTAGAATGTTTTGTTCTTTTTGTGGTTCAGGTCTATCAAACCTAGTTTGCCCATACTCTCTCCCCTGCATATACCATCAGGGTTCAGACTCTTCCTCTCTGCAAAATACATTCCTTTAAGTCTGCTGTCCAAGTCCCTCTGTTGCCTGTTGTGCCCTGTGTGCCAATGAGTTGTAAATGCACCTCACCTCTACTGAGCTATTTGTCTCTCTCCATATTTTCCTAGTTCTTCTTGCAAGTCACATGAGGAGCAGCTGAGGGAGCTGGGGTCGTTAGCCTGGAGAAAAGGAGGTTCAGGGAAGACTTCATTGCTCTCTACAACTACCTGAAAGGGGGTGTTGGCCTCTTCTCCCACGCAACTAGTGACCAAACAAGAGGAAATGGCCTCAAGCTGCACCAGGGGAGGTTCAGGTTGGTTATCAGGAAGAATTTCTTCACTAAAGAGATGATCAAACATTGCAATGGGCTGCCCAGGGAAGTGGTGGAGTCACCATCCCTGGAAGTATTCAAAAAAAAAAAAAAAAGAGTGCACGTGGCACTTGGTGCTATGGCTGAGTTGGCAAGTTGCTGTTTGGTCAGAGGTTGGACTCAGTGATCTTGAAGGCCTGTGCCAACCTTAACTATACCATGACTCTATTCTATGATTTTGTGACTCCATTATTCTATCTTTTCTGACTCTACATGCATGTCTAGGGCCAGCTGAAATTGAAAGAATCATTCTAATCAAACTGCAAACACTTTTTGCCTCTTTTTCCACTCTGAGGGACCTTATCCTCTTACCCTTTTAGGCTGGCCTAACTGAGCTGTTGCCAAGATATTAAAACTGTATTGTCATAGTGACTTTACACTCGCTTGTCAATGCTGCCAAAACACCAACTGCCAAAATAATTTCTCATCATCATTCTATCAATTATGTCATCCCCAACCTCATTGTCCTTCTACTGGTTCTCTTTCTCAATGCATCTTCATCTGTGAGCATGTCATTCCTGCTTGGAGCCGCAAGGAAGCTAGAAAGCTACCTTATGCATACAGTTATCACAGATGAAAACATGCTCACATAATCACAGAACACTTTCCCTCCCTAAACCTCTCATTAACCAGAAAAACAACACCTTTGAAGCAACAAATGTACCACCCTACGTATAGTGGTCAGGGTTAAGCCACATTGGGTATTTCCAAGAACAATCCCTGACACATCATGATCATGCTGATAATGAAGAGTAATTCCTTCTGATTTCTTAGGGTTACCACTCACAAATAAACCTTCAAAGAATATCCCTCTGGTAGATATGCTACAAAGAAGTCTGGCATTTTTCTCAGCTGTTACTTTGCACAAAAAAAACCTTTCACCATGACAATTAAAACTCTGGAGAAGCCTTTTTCAAGAGGTAGATGGGGTTAAGTCTCCAGACAAACTAAACTCAGTTGACTTTGGCTCTAAACTATAGAAAAGTGAGCTCTTACTCTCTTGCCAAAGGTAAAACACTAGTTCTCAAATTCCTTTGCAGTCACCAGATTGCATTCATCCCAGTGTAACACAGGAAGAACAGGTTTAACCCCAAAAGCATATCTTACTAGCCTCAATTCTTTTTCCCTGTTTGACTCTAGAACATACTGACAAGTGCTAGATCCTTTTTTGTGACTGTGTAGAGCCTCATTAATAACATTTATGGAGAAAAAAAATCTTGTGCTGACATTTAAGAAAACTGAAGCTGAGTTTGTTTTCTTAGTATTACACCTACATGACAGAATACCCTGATCCCTTTCTTTTCATGGAATACAAGTAAGTTTCATGTTTCCCCTGTGTATAATAAGAGTAGTTACCCTCTGGCCAACTCAGATTGTTGTTTCTGAAAATTGTTTTTCTCTCTGCTTTTATTGGGCAATGTAATTATTTGAATTGCAAGAGAAGTGTCTGAACAAAATCTAGGCTATCAAACCCATCAACTCACAGATTTCCTAGACATTCAGGGGCTCTAACAAAGCTTGCTATCATTTTCTTTGCATAACAAGACAATAAAAGCGCAGTCACTGAAAGAACCAGTTTGTGATGTTGAGAGATGCAATTTAAAACCCAGTAACCCAGTTGTTATGAGGAACTTTAATACTTAATGTGCAGATGAAATGCACATTTAAAAATTCGTGAATGCATGTAAATCATGCAAGCAGAAGAACGTACTTTAACGTAAGGTCCCTGGCACATCAGAAGGATGAAGCAAGGAAAACAGCATTCCTTCATCACCTTATTATCTCTGCAGCTGAGAGGGATATCAGATCCATGCTACATCACAAGGTAAGTTTACACTGGTCTCCTAAAATATGCCTCTCATTCAGACCTCTAAAAAAAAAAAAATTTGTCTGCAAGAGAATTATGGACAAAAATGCTTACCAATGAGCAACAATGGCAGCACTGTCCCCTGCAGTGTGTAAAACAGACAACCTGTCTGCACCTGCTCTAGAAGGGCAGGCAAAGAAAAAAGAAACAAACAAAAACAAACAAACAAAACAAAAAAAGGCAGAAGAAAACCCAGAAAAGTTTGTGGGTCTTGTTTAAAAGCAGGTAATAAATAGATCAACAAAACTGGGGCAATGAAATCACACTCTGCCACTTCTCTTAGCATCCTGCAGCAGGGACAGACACAGTATCTGCTTCACAAGACAGGATATTCCTGAGACACTTCTGATTATTTTGAGCTTCTCTGGTTTGCACTCAGCTGCCCTATGCAGACTCCTTCTACTTAACAAGATGCAAAAAAAGATAGCTTGCTTCTACATTTAGCAGGTTACATGTCTATCAAAGGTTTAACTAAAGCTTTGATAATTGTGCTCCAAAATAGAACAAACCTGTGCTGCTTCTCTACACTCATGGCCTTAGGCCTTGCATAAAACTTTTGAATGGAAAAGGCTAAGAGCTAAATGCTGCTGCATGCAGCTCCCATTCTTAAGTCACTAAGAATTAATTGGTCTCACAATTTCAGGAATCCCACCCCAGGCTTCAGAGAAAGGCAGATGAATCTTTTTAAATTTAAGAAACTGGTCTTTATTGAGATGGCTCTGCTTTTTTATTGAAGTAAACCCAAGTGGAGCAGAGCTTCTCAATAATACTGAACTTTACAATGCATGCAATAATTTAACAGTGTGATCAGCATGCAGAAAGTAACAAATGCTTCATATTAGTGCTTCACGAATTTCTCCAACATGACTCTATCCCATGGGCAGCAGCTCTCCACAAACTGCTTCAGCACGAGTCACCCTTCCACAGGGTGCAGTCCTTCAGGCACAGCCTCCTCCAGTGTGGGTCCCCCACAGGGTCACAAGTTCTACCAGGAAACCTGCTCCAGTGTGGGCTCCACTCTCCACAAGTCTGCAGGTCCCTGCCAGGACCCTGCTCCAGCTCAGGCCTTCCACAGGGTCACAGCTTCCTCTCAGGCATCCAGGTGCTCCAGCAATGGTCTCCTCCGCAGGCTGCAGGTGGATCTCTGCACCCCTGTGGACCTCAACAGGCTGCAGGGGCACATCTCCCTTCACCATGGTCTGCACCACGTGATGCAGGGGAGCCTCAGCTCTGGCACCTGGAGCACCTCCTCCCCCTCCTTCTCCACTGACCTTGGTGGCTGCAGAGCTGTTCCTCTCACGTGTTCTCACACTGCTCTGGCCTCAATTACATCTGCACAATAACTTTTTTTTTTTTTGGTCCTTCTTAAATGTTATCACAGAGGTGTCACCACCACTTCTGACTGGCCCATCCTTGGCCATCAGCAGGTCCATCTTAGAGCGAGCTGGTGTTGGCTCTGCCAGGCATCAAGGAAGCTTCTAGCAGCCCCTCACAGAAGCCATCCCTGCAGCCCCATCACTTCCAAAAACCTGGCCAAGCCAAGTCAATACCCAAATGACAAAAGTTATGGGGGTTTTGTTTGGCCTTTTTTGTTTGTTTTTTTTAGAACTAAAGAAATCTACACTGTCATAATGAAGATTATTTTTGCCAAGGATGTGGATAGGAGGTAAAGGCATTAGATTACATAATGGGACTGTTTAAAATCAAGACAGAAATTAGGCTTACCACAGGCAACTTCTTAAGAAATTATCAGCAACTGGGTCATAGCACCAAGGGTCAGCAATTTTGGATTCACAAGAATCAAAAGACCATGAAAGAATACTTGCACATCCTTTTTAAGTGTGAGACAACTGAAGACATTGAAGTCTCTATCAAAATTAGTGACACCCTAGAAGCTGAATTTTCCATTAGCCACAGGAAAAACCTTTCAGCCGTATTGAATAGCAATAGCTATTATACATGCTTGGATGAGGCAGCTTCATTTCTCCTTTATTGAGCTGGTTTTCTCTTTACAAACAGCCTTCTATCCAAGTACTCAGAAAGCTACTTTCAAATACCCATATTTTCAGAGGTGCATGCTAAGTTTGCCATTTTCATCCAAGACAGTGATTTCTAACTGATGAACCTTTAGCTATGAGGACCTAAAGGTCATTTAGGGAGTGTTGCTTTCCACATAGCTGAATCTCACCATATACTCAACTTCTATGCAGTTGATTTACTTCTGCATATAACCAATTCATTCCTTTCCTGTCAGAAAACATTTTTATTTTACTCCAATTGTTCACACACGTCACTGGCCGCTTGGGCTAAAAAATGTTTTCTTAGACGTATTCAGTCTTTCCTTACTCTACCGTCACTACTTCCAGTGGAAAAAGATTCCAGTATCTGGGTAATTTAGCACAATCCCAGGGATTCCTTCACTCCACCACCATCTAGTAAAAACACCAAGCAGGATGTTAATTAGAAGCACCACAGACCTCCAGAATTTATCACCACTCTTCCTGATTCACTAGTGATGGTTTTACTCTTCCTGCTCATCTTGAAAATCACAAAAAAATTTATTGCCTTAGTGCCCAGTTGTGGCTTCAAAAATCAGAAAAGCAACTTAGTGTTTCACAAAAATCTGTTCCACTGTTTTCAGAAGCCTAATTTATCTAAGCCCTGATTTTTCATTACTCACGTCATTGAAATACAATTCTAACTCCATAAAAGTGTCTATTAATCAAATCCAAGAGAAAAAAAAAACCACACAACATAACAAACCAAAAAAGCCCATATTTTGAAGATCCAGATCTGTTTATAAGCCTACACCTTATTCAGTAGGATTTTTAACTGACATTTTGACAAACAGGGATTTACATCTAACAAGCAAGCAAACAAAAAAAACCAGAATGGTCTTGCAGCATTGTCTTATGATTTAAGGCATATGAGCATGTCTGACTGTTTGGGGATGAAACTTCCGCCCACAACCAGAGCTGTCTCTTATGACAGACGGGTACGTACAATGTTCTTCTCTGTCCCAATAGGATCAAACAGAAGTCACAGGAGTCTCTGTTTCTAAACCTCTTATCAGCTTCAATCAATAATTTGTATTTTGTCATTCTGCAGACTAGAGCTTGTCATGCATGGTGTTGCTCATGCCATTCCCATGTTCTCATCAGATTCATTAACACTTTAAACAATGAAAAAACGCATTTGTTTTGGGTGCGTTTTGGAAATGGCATGAAGGAAGGAGTCATTCTTGGCCTTGCACTTCAGTTTTCTGGCCCTTGGAGCCTCTGTTCACACACACACGGTGATCATCTTGCTTGGTTTCAGAGACTTATTCTGACCTTGCTGCAAATTCTGCTGCTTCTAGTGACATCTAGCAATAGGAGCTCTGTCAGTGAAGCTGGGAATGCTCCCAGTCACAGATCAGTAGGTGTGAAGGCTGTTCTACCCCTGCTGACTAAATGCTTTAGGACTTGGGAAAATGAGGATGGAAGGTAAGAGGTTTTCTGCTTCATTCCTGACTGCAGTGCATCCTCAAGTTCCAACCATTAGAAGACCTCTATCTATTCTTCTTCTATGTTCTTTATGGGCAAAGGCATCACTTCCAGATGCAAGATCTCTCCCTCTCTAAAGAAAAGAGTATAAAGCAACTTGAACCCCAGATCTCAGACCTATCAGGAAAGCATACCAAATGGTGGTGCAAGAGCCCTCAATTTACCTAAATTGCTGTTTTTCACATACAGGACAGCCTATGCCAATTAAAACTAAATTAAGTCTCAGAGTTTCCTACTAGCTGCTTTCCAGGTCCAAGCAGCTTGACTCCCCTCACAGAGTATCAAAACCCTCCATGCATACAGAGCACAATTTTGATAAGTTGACTGAATACAGCACAGTACTTTTTACAGCTTAAAAATAAATCCTATAGAAGATGTGGTGAGTTTGTTGCACTTCATTGTTGTCAGTCTTTACATTCAATCTCCACAGTGTGATAAAATATTTCTCTTCCCAGTGCTGTATGGGGACTTGGGCTAAGGAGCATTATCTATTAAGCTCATTTATCCTATTCTTACTCCTTTTGCTCAGTGTAGTTCTTGGTAGTATGTATCTATTTGGAGGTAAAATCAATTATTTTAGTCTAAGATGTCATTTCTGGACCAAAAGGAAGAACACTTTCAGTTTAGCGAGACGTAACAGAGGTTGTTAAAGGTGTCTGACATTTTTTGACCTTTGCTCTGCTATTTCAGAGTTTGAATAGATCTGATTTAATTAGGCAAAAACAGTTTAAGAATTAATGCAAATTTAAAGGCTCAGAAGGAATGCTCTATGTATAGGAAAAATTACCAATTCAGTAACTTCAAACCACAGCCAAACTAATCATGGTTCACAATGATGAGGACAAAGAGTCAATAGGAGAACTTTCACTGGTTGGAAGTTAAGAAGAGATCATGTCAGCACCAGATTTTGGTTAGGGAAAGTCTAAAAGCAAACCCAGATCATGATTATGGGTTTTTATTTTTAAATATAGTCAACCTTTGGAAATGTCCACATGAAAGCACAACCGTTTTCTCTCTGTGGTCATCTCCTCTCCCTACACTGGAGATTGTTTTCCCTCTGAAGGAAGGAGCCTTTTCTCTGAGTGACCAGGAGGAAGAGCAGATAAGCTCAAATAATCAGAAATTCCCAGACTAACAAAAAGCCTCAGGGTCCCACACATAATCTCTCTCCAGTTTGGCTTGGAGCCTGAAAAACAGGCACTGACATCAAGTTAAAATGCATTTTCTGAAATAGATGACTTGTGTAAATCAGCTAAGAGCCAGCTGAGGGTGAGGGGTTCAGAAAACATGTCCTTTTCACATTGGGTTCATTGTTCCTTACTGGAGTATTAAGGGGGTAGTTTACTACTATATGTCATATTTAGCTGCTGCTTCAAACTGGTACACTCTGTCATGACCCTGGCTTTTATTCTTGTCACCTGGCATTCTTCCACACATTATTGCTACTTCTATTGTCTCATCTACTAAAAATAAAGGGACACTAACATAAAAATATTCCTGCTTTGTGCCTATAGAAGCATATAGCATAGAGAGTCCCTGAAGTTCCATAATGTCAAACTTTGACAGGAAAATTATACTGTTATCCTATGTCTAGGTTATTCCAAGAAATGTAAACAAAGCATTGCAACTTCTAAAGTAACTGACCAGTAGTCCAT
The DNA here is from genome assembly GCA_013399695.1 of Formicarius rufipectus. Taxonomy (NCBI): domain Eukaryota; kingdom Metazoa; phylum Chordata; class Aves; order Passeriformes; family Formicariidae; genus Formicarius; species Formicarius rufipectus. Next base: position 497,988 of record VXAU01001193.1, read on the forward strand.
GTCCCACTATCAAGTTGCTTATTTATCTACATAATTTACAATAAATCCTTTATCAGAACAATATTAATTTTGTAATATTAAGGTAATTTCATCGGGAAAGAAAAATAAATCATAGAGGACAGCTGTAAAATTCGTCTCAAAAGCTTTCTGGAAATCGTTACATCATTTAGGCTGTAGAAGTGAATATTCTAAACTAACAACACTCATGTCTCTAGACTTGAGATGGAGGTGTGCTGATTTACAATGTGGATCATGAAAATACATAGCAGCAAACTCATGCAGGTGGGAACAGATGCCCATACAGGTGTAGGTACAGGTAAATCTGGAGTTGATGTAATCAGTGGTGGCAGGAATAAACTCCAAGACATCAGATCATTTAAAAAAAAAAAAAAAAAAGCTTTTTCTGCTTTAGAATATTATCTTAAAAGGAAAACAAAAGCATATTTAGACAACGGATAGGGAAAGTTTTACAAAACAGATAAAGATACAAAAATATTTATTTCTAAATCAAACTAGGGGAGAGGCAGGGGAGGGAAGAATAGGAAGTCAGTTACCTCAAAAACCCAGGAGATAACAGTGTGGAATTGAAGGATAAAAACTTAGATAAATGTAATTACAATATTTTCTATCGTATATTAGAGTTGGACTTCATTATAGTTGGTGTTTTGGAGTCCACACTGATACAATCTAAAACATACTAGAGACATCCAAAGCAATCAGAAGAATTATCTTTACAGCTAAGAACACAGGTAGTCTAAGAGCCAGGTTCTGACGTTATTGTTCTTTTTTACCCTCAACTACATCAGGGTGAACAGAGAACAATCTGAAAAGAGAAATCAAGGAAACTGAATAGCTGGAAATGAAGGATTGAGTGGGGAAATAAAAATCTATGTTTGAAAATGTGGATTACAGTCAAGTGAAGACATATGTGTTTTGAAATTAATAAAACCCAGCACACAACATGGGATCATGCACCTGGTATTAGAAACTACATAAAATATTTGTCTAAAGTTCTTCCTCACAGATGCCCAGGACAAAAGTCAAGCTGAAAACTTTTAGTGACAGTTGTAATGAGATGTTTTCTGCATAGCTGAAGAAAATAAAAGACTGAAAGATAAATACAGGAGCTTGGCAACAAATCATATACTTGAAAACCAAATGATAGGCTTTCGGCCAATAGCAAAAAATGGGGAGTTTATCTTGAACAAGTGGTGTGGAATGAGTGCAGTTAAAGGAAGATTCAGGAGCCTTTTACATGGCTTTGTGCCAAGAACCAAATTCCTCCAGTTCTTTTTATGAGGCCATATACAGACTTGATTTATTCCAGGGGGATGACAGTTCAGTCCATGTTTTTTGACAGAACTAAAATACTCAGATATTCGCAATGATGTCTGCCAGGAACAAAACTCAGTTTTAGGCAGACTTTTCCTTACCCCTTCTGAGGAAACATCAAAGCTTTGCTGCCAGCAAATTACAGCTCAGGGACCTGGGACTTTGTTTGGTCCAAACAGAAGAAAGTGCACTAAAGCTACTGAAACCAAATATATGGTTTTTTCCAGCAGTCATAGGAAGCCAAAACCCTTCAAAGGAAGCATTGGTCTCAGATGCATCTTCAGCACTGTTTTCAAATTCAGAATTGCTCAAGACCAACAACTGTCAAGTATTCAATTTGAGATGCTAAGGTGGTTTGTTTTTTTTGTTTTGTTTTTGTTTTGTGGGGGTTTTTTGTTTGTTTTTTGGATTTTTTTAATCATCTGTGACTAACTCCTGAAACCCCATGCCTGAAATCAGGTTCCTTCTGGGTTTTTTTATTTGTTTGTTTGTTTGGGGTTTTTTAATGCTTTGGCTGAATATTTTTGCTGTTTTCCTATTGTAGCAATGAATACAATAGCAATACTTTCCATTTCCCATGATACTGCATCACAACCATGCAGTAAGTATAAACCTTATTTCACAGTTCTCCTGATGGGCCTCAAGAGCAACAGTTTTTACTTGAGGGGGATTTGATGATCCAGCAGGAAAACCTAATAGAAATTTCAGCTTAATAACTTCCACAGCTCTAAGGCATCTTGCAATAGGTTATTTCTGTTCACCACAAGCTCAGTTATTAGCCAAACCCTCTGGCCATCGACCAAATTGTCTTGTGCTCATGGGAAACATGGACATCACTTCCATTTAATCTTTAGATGGAAGTTAATGAAATTATTTCAGCAACTGAACACGTGCACCACTGCTTATTTCTTCCAAAGAAGCCAAATACAAATACTGCTGTTAAATAATCTGAAAATTTTGATGTCATGTCACAAAGGAGGAAAATAGAGGTGTTTTACTGGCAAGTTCTTGGATGCTGAAAACATCTCTGAGAACTCAAGTTGCACAGCATATGGGTGAAAGACCAAACCAGCAAGCTTTAAAAAGCAAAGTAGACTGCAACTTCAGGCCATAACCTGCTGCCTTTCAGCTGTGCAAGTAGCATCCACTACAAATAACAACTACATAATGGTGCCTGTATTTAATTTCAGACTAAAAAGGCCCCTGCAACTTTCCACAACAGTTCATACTCCAAAGGAGCAAGAAAAGTGGAAGCCAGTATTTGAAAAATATTATTGCACAACTTGACCAGAGAGTTATCAAGCGTGTGTAGCTCTGCAAGCCAGTTGTTTTTGACAAATGTGAAATTGCTTTCTGTTCCCTTGAGACAGGCAATATCTCCTCTGGAGATTAATTCTTTGGTCTTTTGGTTTGCATATGGAACCAAAAAGACACTTAGTGGTAGGATCTCCAGGCACAACACTGGAGGGGAAAAGCTACTAAAATACATTCTGCAGCCTGACATATATCACAGATTGGCTTTTGGGCCACTTAATGCCGTTTGAGGGTGCTTCAGAAATGCATATAACACTGAACATTCTTTGTGCTACCAGAGGATTTTGCACTTTGGCATAGTTATAGGTATGAATTGTGCCCAGGATCTAGAGTATGCAACTGACAGTCAAAGGTGATTGCACGTACATAACTGGGTGCATTGTGTACTCACACAGAACTCTGACATAAACCACCTTAAAGATGTCACTGGTTTTCCTTCGTGTCTTGACTCAGTCTGGATGAACATTTTATACTAGTGTTCTCCTTACCAAAAGCTATTCCATTCACCTGAAGTCACATCTCATCTAATTCCATTCTTGCCCTTCCTGAGAAACAAGATTTCCTCCCCAGGCTTCACAAATAGCAGCTGTAGGCCAACTTTGCAACACCCACCAGCATAGCATCAAAGGAGATAAGTGTCTCTTGAAATATTTAAAAGCTCAACTTCCATGCCACAACACAAAACCAATCTTTAAGAAACTTCCTCCTTGTACATAAGATAAACACCTGTTTGAAGGAAAATACATCTAAGCTGTTCTGTGAGGTATGAAGTAGGAGGGTGAATAATTCAGGCCCAACTCAGTCACACTGAAGCTGTTATAAATGCCATGACAAGAGCACAGGTGTGATAATTCCAGTTAGCAAACTCTCTGCCTCAATGGAAGCTTCAAGAGGCCAATGACTGATCTATCTGGAGGGCTGGGTGTCCTAGGACCTCTAAACCTTGGGCACCTCTGCAGGTAAACCAAAGAGAAGTTGATACTGACATTGTCCACACTATATACAAAATGTACCAGCTCCCAGCAGTGTCACACTGGGTCCTTTCACCAACCCTTACATAAATATCTATTTATTTATTAAACTACTGCAGGAAAGTTTTGCGTTTCAGTGAAGGCAGGAATTAAAGAAGTGAGTCTCTGTCAGGCCTCACTGGCACTGTTATGAGGTAGACCAGCATGAAAGATCTAATCAGGAGACCCATACAGGCATTCAGCTGGAGAAATTTCAAATCCAGATTTAGCAAGGTGAAGAGTATATAACAACTAGCATGTTACAGAGAGTCTGTATTCATCTTGGCAGTAGCCTGTTGCCCCTCACATCCCTATCACCGCTGCAGCTACATCCAGCCTTATCCAGAGTTCCAGAAGACCATGTACACTGACAGAGTTTGGCTTAGTGTCAGCTCAAGGCCTTCATCACAGCCTTTTTCACACTACCCTCTGCTCAGATGATAGCATGTGGCACCCTCAAAAAACCAAGAATGAGCTTAAAAAGCAGCCTTTATACAGCAGAGCAACATTCCTCTCAGCTTCTGTTGTCAGAACACACAGAATCCCTTGCTGCATCATGTCAGTTTCAGAAGGAGTTTAATCAAGTAAAGCTGGGACTACCAGCATGAATAATTCCTATTTCCAGATACTTTTCACTTTCTTGTGCTGATTATATCTAGCATGACTAGGATATTCACTTTTTTAGGAGCAAAACAGAGCAATTTTCACCTACTGGAATGACTGAAAATTTTAAGATGAAAATCAAGACCGTCTGAAACCTACACAGTTAGACTAAAAACTTGCCTGAAGGCATGTACTAGTTTTCACACTCTTATGCTTCTTCTGCCTCTCCCCCTATGGCAAACTCAAAGGCACAAGCACTCACCATTTAACAATTACATTTACTTCATCTTCTTTCTGCTAAATAAACATTACTTAAGGAAATTTATGAGCCATTCTAGACTTACAATCCACTCCGGGAAAAAAATAGTTTGATATTAAAATAAATCAAATTTGCTAATGAGATCAAAGCTACCTGCTTGGGATGAGAATCCAGTGTTTAAATGCAGTACTTTTATCACTGATGGAAGAAATCAGAGACCAACACACACTAAGATATATGCAAAGGGAACTGCAAGTGAGTATTAGCCATTCTGTTGGTCAGACTAAACCGAGCTCTGGAAAGCTTTCTGAAGTGTCTCGGGCAAACTTCAGTGTGTTTTAGAGACAGCAAGTTATAGATTCAGCATAGGCATCAAAGAGAAGGGTACCCACCTAGTGGCAAGAGTCACTCCACAGTAGAGAGCAACCCTCATTTTTAGCACTCAGAAAATATCTTATTACTGATGGCAGAATGGATATCCAAATATTTGCATCAGACAAGAAGCAGCAGTGTTCTTATAATACTTATCACACAGCATTTAACAAGCAAAAATATTTTTAAAATAGCATGGTCATATATTATTAATGTGTATAGAAAAATATGTTGCAGCATCTACAGGTATCTGATATACCTCAAGAAAGCCATGGAAGTGGTAAACAATGTAGTGAGATGATCTGACAGCCTAATAGACAGAAAAGATAGTACTGATGCATATATGAGATTTCAAAAGTCTCCATATGCAAGCTGCTTATCTTGCATCATTCTGTCCAGCTGTTGGAAAGATTTTTGCACATCTAGTTAGAAAGGGACCTGGACAATATCTGAGGCATAGATCTGCTCTTTGATTTTATGAGAGTAAATGTACAGAAGAAGGCAGGAGGAAGAAGGTGGGGGAGGAGGGAGGAGAAAAAAAAAGCCCAAACACCAAACAACCATCAACAAGGAAACTACAACTCAAATAGATTTAGATGAAAAATTTGGGGGAGTTATATCTCTGGAGCCTGGTCCTACAAAATGACTCAATACGGGCCTTAAAAATGCCTTCCCATGGAACTGCTCTCATTTTTGACCTCTCCAGAGCAGGGCTTCAAGACAGAAGACAAAGAAGGAGTTAAGGATAGAGAGACTCCATAAGGAATACCAACAGAGCTAGAGGAGCACTTTTAGAGGTAGCAAAATGTAATTCCCATCTCAGGAGAATAATTTATTTGTGGAGACCATTCCTAAAGGCTTCTCTTGAGCCCTCCAAGTCCTCTTGTGGAAGGATTTGCAAATCATTTTTTCCCCACTCACAAAAGCATTAAGAGGAATTTTATTGAGGCAACACAGACAGTATGGGTAGATCTAACCATGGCAATTTCACATGAATGACAATGTTTGAAGCACTGTAAAAGATGGTATAGAGAATTTATATGTGCCCAAATAACAACAAAAGCAATATATCCCTTCAGGGTTAAGGAAAAAAATAATGAATACTTATTACCTAGAGAATTGTTTACACAACACCATTTGCTCTACAAAAGTTAATTAAGTGATATGAACAAAAGTGGCAAAGGGAATTAATTTTCAGGCATGGACTCCATTAGAGCTTAAGGCAGTCCTTTCCAGTGAGACTGGAGTTTGGAGGGGACGTGGTGCAGAAACTATGCAAACTACTTTGGATCTATGCAATCACTCAATGTGATTTATTTGCTGAGAAACACAGTAGGTGTAAGAGTTCAAGTCCCTTAAGACCAGGGGATACACACACAGGCTTTTAGAAGTTTCACTTCTCAGCCCTTAAAATTCTTCTGAGCATTTGCTGCCCTGCAGTGAGAATGCCACCAGGCTTCTAGAACAGAGCCACTACCATAGAGCAAGGGGAAATTGTTTCTTTGTTAAGTAGAGTTCATGCAATACAAATGCCTCTTACATAATTTAAGTATCCCACAAATAATTCAAAATAACTTTTCAGCTAGTAATCCTTGAGTAGATTACATCAGTGCTTACACCACAGCTCTGCTTTGGACCGTCTTCTTTGCAGTCCTGAATGGCTTTGCCTTCTGATATATAGTACACCCGTAACTTAATAAAGTAGACAGTGTAAGGGTAAATAACACTTTCAAAAGTTAACAGAAGTGTTTTAAGTGGTGAGAATCTAGTTGAATACATTGCCCAATGGTAGATGATTCCAACTATTTATCTTCTTAGAATTACATCAATTACTTTCATATGACTTGTGTCAGGGATATACAGGAAATATAATTTTAAATAAATACTGTAAGGCTCATGTAGGAAATTTTATGGATAATCATCACAATGAAGGAGGAGGAATACTTTATTAGAGGAAGTTAGGAAGGCTGTTCTCCACATTGAAAAGCCTCCAGCCCAGCTGATTCTTAACAGGAAAAAAAAAAAAAACAAAACCAAAAGCCCAGATGTTAAGATGGAGTTAGTTATTCCAGTAAAGCAGACACTATGGGGACTGCCTGTAGTAGTGTAAGGGTCCCAAAGGGGACAGCAGAATCTCTACATGATGAAGTCAGGCAATCCCTGAGGAAAAGAAGGAATGTCGGTCCCTCTTTTCAGTTTACCCTTGGCTTTTTTCCAAAGACCTCTCCAGAAAGAATAATTAATGCTAATTACAGGGTTTGGTCTTTTTTTTTTTTTAATGAAGTACACAAACCTGCATCTCTATAAAATTTGGCCCTATTATATGCTGAAATAATGAAATTAAAGGCTTTGGATTAGTTTTACTAATTCTCTGACCCATTCAGTACATTTTGCATAAAAAATAAGTTTTAAAGCAGCAGTGCTCTCATGCTTGTAAGTCAGACTACAGCTCTGAACTTCTATCAGGGTTCTTAAAGACAGACTGGAGAAAAAAAATATCAGAGAAATACATTTTTCACTTATAAAAATAATATAAAATGCATTTTTGAGTGCCTGTTGAATTGCTCTAAAGCAGTGATTAAAATCACATAAAAAGCATATGAATGTTCTCTCAAAGTTATAAAGTCTCTAAGTAGAATCAATTGTTACCTTTTGTTTGTATAACATTCACAAATATGGTGTTGCATTTACTTATTCTAATCCAATACCACACCTTCCTCCTTTTCTTTTTGTTTACACAACATTCATGAACATCCATCTCATTCTCCCTTTCTTCTCCTCTGGCAGGTACCTCATGTATTAAACTTTCCTGTGCACTGTACAGCACTTTGGTCACCAACAATGGTACCCTGAGGTTGCCCGAGGCTAGGATTTGGTACATCCTCGCCATATTTTCAAGTGTTTCTTCAAGTAGCAATGATGGGTAAATGAGTATTGCTGTTCCTAATACTCCTTTTCATTTACACTGTGGTAGCTTCTTGATACCTCAGTCAGCTGGACATATCCTGTTGTGACAGACACTTGGGGACACATGAGGAAAAGATGCTTCTTACTTAAAAGAGCTACAATCCAGGCAAGATTATAACGGGAGTGAGAGTCAAGCGAGAATCTGCAACAAAGCTGCCTTCAGTCAAGGCGTGAAGGATGAGAAAAGTACAATATGTAATACTGCAAAGAGTTGATAAACTCAGGACAAAAAGATCAACTCAAACAATTTCTTCCACCTACAGAATTTTTCAAGTCCACTAAGGAAGAGAATGAAAGAACTCTGCTTTGAATTACTAGCAATACTTTTGTTTAAGTTTCTTGTCCTGAAAATGCTGTCCACAGGAAAGTCAAAGCAGCAGGAGGCTTTTCCTCTCCTAAGAGTCCAATCTCCACCTTATCTAAACAGACTTTGGTAACAAACCAATTTGAATATAAGTCTCAAATCACTTCTTCCATAAGCTGTGTATGAGGAAAACCAGCAACTGATGAGGACGCAAACTGAAGCAATGCCAGGTTAAGTTGTAACAAAATCAGACCTGTGTATGGTACTGTAGAAGGTTTTTTTGCCAGACCTCTCTCAAATCCTGTCAAGTGTCTTCCAGTGCCAAACCTAAGTCCTAAAGAACCAACAGAGATAAATCAAAATAGTCCTCAGGCTGCCCATAGCAGAAGTAGGTCAGATTCTGATGTGCATCTGAGATATGGAGACTTATCATCCTTTCATAAACAGCAGATCTTGTCTCAGAAAATTATCAGGAAAAAGAGAGACAAAATATTTATTTTCACATTTTTCCTTACATCTCAGCCACTTAAGATGATGCCTGAGCAAATGGTTCTTTGCTTTTCTTTTTTGAATAAAGTTCACCCCAAAAAGTGTAAACGCACGGTTTTGACGACCATCACCTGAGTAGTCATTTAAATGTTCTTACTATGGTTTTTCATTCATAAAATGTTCAGATAAAATGCATTACATTATGCATTTTCCTGGCTTACTTCCAGATGCAGTGAGAGCAAAAAGGGATTCTTTCCATCACTCAAACAGACAGAAATGTACTACACGACACTGCTTCAGTGGTTAAGAAAAGCCTTTTAGCTTCAGCTGAATGCCATTCATTTCTGAGGGCACTGCTCTTGGAAACCTTTGTTATTTTATCTTTGAGAAAACCTTGTCAATGAGATTATAATGCAATATAACTAATTTCACAGATTGAACAGGTATTCAGTGTCAAAAGCAAACAACTTATTCCATTCTTAATGTAGACCTTATTTTTCTCCTTCTCACAAGTTCTTGAACATCCCTAAAAGTCTGCAGTTATTCCCCGTTCCTCATCACAGCTGTTTGCACTTACACCAAGTGAAGCTGATGCATGTGGAAAACTTGACCACTGTGTATGGTGAACTTCAGTATCTTTATGTGACATGAGGGACAGAGGCAAATACTGAAAAATGACTGCTCCTCCCCACCACATCTTTGTATGCTTCAACAGCCTCTTGACTATCTCCTTTGCTTCTCTGTGAGTGAGATCAGCTTCTCTTTCTAATCCTGCCAACTGTCCTGTCTCCTTCAGCTTGAGTAATTTTAGATCTCCTTGAGTAGCTTTTCTTTTGTAGCTCTTTCCTGCCAGAGTTCACATAAATTGCAGAGACACCAAGGGTCAGATTTATACCTTTTCTTTTAAGGAAATGGTTTGTTTTTCACATTATTTACTCACAGCTACAAGAGGCCAACCTAATCCTGCTTTTTATCTTGGTACTCCAAATGCATACAAAAATAAGATAATCTACTACTGGCATTTCAGCACAGAGTATTTTTCTTCATGACAATCGCCACCAATTGCATCCACAAAGTTTCCTTTCTGTTTCCCATGCAGTACAGCTGACCCTTGTCCAGATCATTTCCCCAACATTATGAAACCTTTATAATTCTGTACAGAGTCCTTTCAAATCAATCTTTACTCCTGTCCAAAGGTTTACTAATATTTGTATTTTTAAATGTTATTTCTTCTTGCTCTTCATCATTATCCACTTTATGAAGTGAGTCCATGAACTTAGATAACTTTGTTACACCCCAAGATGATTAATGCAGTGATCTTAAACATCAATAGCTCAACACTAGCACTTTGAAAAACTATTTATATTACACACCAACGAAGCAATTTGTAATTTCCACATAAAACAACTCCAGAATGGAGATGTTTCCTCCAGTCAGATCTTTGTTTATCTTAACTATGATGAAAGCAGACCCCTTGACTCAAGGTTGCATGCTGTAGGTTTCCATCATGAAGTGGTTTATGTTCACATAAATACAGAATATTGTCCTGCAAATTGAAGATGGAGCTCTGTGGCAGTAACTTCTGTATTTATAAACTAAGCTTGTAAATGAAGCCATTTACCCGGAAGTGATTAAGACACTGCAGTGTTCCTTTTCTAAACGTGGTGTGAGATACTATAGAAGGCAAAGCTGGTATGATAACTGGTTGCATATGAAGCTAAAGACATCCTGATTGCAATGAAGACTGCTTTTGACAGCTACCATTCTAACACTGAGAATACATTGTTCTCTACAATCACGTTTCCTCCTCTGGCAATTTATGTTTCTGCTAGACATACAGGCAAATTTCTTCGTATAAAGAGGGAATTAAGCTGTAACTTCACCTGTCCAAAACTTTAAAAGAATAATGCTGGCAGAAATAAAAAGCTAAGATAAGAGCATTTATAGCTTTACCTGTCTGTTTGCTTTGCAGCTGCTGTGCTTGTGTCCTTCAAGGTCAGGCTATGGTCAGGAATAGAAAATTAAATACCACAAAGAACGTCTATTACCAGAAATCCCAGCTATGCTGAAAGTAGCAAGTATCAAAACCACATCAAGAGGCTTTCTTGTGAGATGTCTCAGCTCAAACACCTTGAGCAGTTCAGATAAAGTTTACCAAAGCCTCTGGATATGATTTTCCAAGCCTCCACACCTGTCTGCTCTCAAATATGTGCATTACATGGGCTTGTTCAGCAGTCTTTTTCCATCCTTTCTGCTGGGAGTTGACAGTTACATGGACACTCAACTTTCACAAAACCAACTCTCAGCCCCCCAGGAGTAACCACGCCTCCTAAATACGGCACCCAGGGCAGCGTCACCTTGGTACTTGCCAGAAGGTTGGAGAGGGCAGCAGCACGAGGCCTGAACAGCCCTGGATGTGAGCAAAAGAAAGCAAGTGAGAGCACTAGGGAGCACACCAACAGACTGACACTAACAGGCAGGAGTCCTCTTAGTCCAGGTGAACTGCTGGCAAAGCTGCCCTGATACTCCCCCATATATGTGGCACTGCCAACCACCTATGTATGACAAGGGCCACCCCTGACCTTCTTCTATCACATTACAAAACATACTGGATGACTATTTAGGATGTACCAGAATACAAATATTGCAAATTGAAAAGGTCTTCAGCACTCATGGCTTCTCCTTCATCAATAGCTATGGCATGTGCATGTCTTCTTTCACCACGTCCAGCATGGATCCTGCAGGAATGTCCCAGCAATCACAGAAATGAAATACAATCTATACACAGTGGTCTTCAGTGTCCAGACCACATTTTGGATTAAAAAAATTCCGTCCTAAAATATACACATCTATTTCATTAACAACAATTTTCAAATTTGAAGTGTTAAGAAAGACTTTACAATTCCACCAGAGGAGGAACAGATGAGAGGTGCAGTGAATGGAATTTTAGTGATGTTCATTGTCCTGATTACAGTGAATAATACTTTGGCAGAGTGATCAGAGTCCTGATTGTTCCAGGAAACTTCTAACAATCAACAGACTATTACCTCACTTAGTTACAAGAGAGACACGATTTTCCAGTCCAACAAAGCACGTAGGATGGGTTTTAAACACATGAACAGTCTAATTGACTTGTTTGGCATGATTGGGGCACTGAGGAATGAACCTGACACTCAAGCACACATTCCCCTGTTAAAGGCTTTCTCAGTCTTCTGTGTACTGAGAACGCTCAGCCTCCATTTCTTTTCCCTCCTAAAACATCTGTGATATGCTCCCTGCTTAGCTGAATCACAGTACTGTGGGAACGATTAGCATCAGTGATGCTTAAGGATTTTAATGTGTATTTTGTAGATTTTTTACAGGATTATATAAGTTGGATGAGTTTTCCTAAGTTTCTCGCATTTTAGGTGGTATTTAGAAGCCACTGAGCACTTTCACACTGATTACCAAGGACATGCTGTTTTGACGAACACCTGCGAGGACTTGAACTGAGACAGTAACACAGCTTGTAGACAAAACAGAAGAATAAGCTCAGAGCCCTTGGAGGGTTCCAAGGGGCAGTTCTGAGGAGTTCTGAGGGTGGGCACAAGAGGAAAATGGTGCCACAGGTTGGCTGTAGATATCACATATGTTAATGACTTAAAGTCATAAAAGCTGTAACATCTAGCTCAGAGGGTGTGCATGCTTTTGGTGTGCACCTAGAAGCTTCTAATAAAGGAACTACTTTATCTATCGGTCTCCACTAACGTTGTCTTGAAAGCCTTTTGAATGATTTTTAGGCGTCATCAGTGCTAATCGGAAGAAGAGGGAGGTGGGTGCCACTGGCAGCAAGAGGCAAGACAGAGAAGGTTATGAAGATGAGCCCTGATATTTTGATTCCAGGAGACTACGTGGAATTTATTAATACATTTCACCATTTAAAATTTCTATTGATACCTTGGCTCTTTAGCACTCAGTTATCTTTGCAGGTCTACAATTTGGATGCAGGGATATGATTTTACAGACAGGGATACGTCTCATCATAAGAGTCACCTCCAGATGGAAATAACACAGTTCGCTCCATGCCAGTTCCCAGATGAAAGTCACAAGAAAACACCAACCCTGGTAGACAGGCCCTCTCTGAATGCTCCCTTCCAAGCACTGCAGTCTGCCACAACCTCCTGGAACAGAGCTGGCAGGATGCCCTGCTACTCACCACACTGGCATGATTTAATTTGAAAAATTCACATTTTACTTAGGGTTTAGTCACAAAAGAGCCCAATGGAGTTAAAAGACAAAAATGGGTACCCAAGTCACTTAGGAGTGTCTGGAGAAAGTTGAGAGATTTGGCTTTATATGCAGCAAAGGTGGTAGCTAGACAAAAGCAGACTCATGAAGTTCAAGCCCCCACTTTTACTCGCATTGAGAATCTGTAGCCAAATGCAAGATTTACAAAAGGGTAGAAAATTTTAAAATTCCAGGTCTCCACAAACAAGGATTCATTTCCCCTTCTTGTGACTTCCCTTGATTCATGGGTCTTTTAGGGCAGTGAAAGCTAACAAGGAATAAACCTTGAATTGGAAATCAAATAATCCTATTTAATTTTATGGTTGTTGACACAACTTGTTACATGTGTTTCCTACCAGAATAAATGAAATCATAGTCATCTGACTTCCAAATTACCATATCTATTGTTTCAGAAATACAGGGTGTAAATAATTGCAGTGCAATTGCTTATGCCTGGACCTCTCTCATCCGGAACCGTTATCAGGATTAGCATAAATTACGGTGCCATCTAATAATGAAATCACTGAACAGTGATTGTGCCAGCTATTTAAACCTGTAATTATTGCTCATTAGAAACGTGTTTCACATTATTTGCCCCTTACAGGCCCAAAGTTGTTGTCAAAAGGCTTCTGCAAAGAATTCTACAGAGAGGAGCATGGAGAAATTTGAAACAATTGGCATAAATTTCATCTGCAAAGACTGTGAAAGAAACGTGTTGTAGGTACCATTCATCCAACCTGAAAGACATTTGTATCTCTTACCACAATGAAAAGTTGCAGCAGGTAAGAACAGGAAAGCTCCAGTATAATTCAGGTAGGTGTGAACAGTATGTGGTTTTCTACTTAAGTGGACAGTGATTAGCTCACAGTGTTCATTATTATAGTACACAATTAGCATAATGCAGAGCCTAAACAAACTAAGCTTCTGACCTAGCCAGAGGGAAGACTTTCAGCAGCTCTTGTCCCGGCTTGGTAAGGCTCATGTGGCATAGACAGCTACCTGGACGACCACACTGAAGGCAGTAAAGGACAGATGCCAGAATCAGAGCAAAAATAACTATACCCTTTGCATACTCCTCTGTAGACCGTTTGCCAGAAGGCAGTTGATTAAGACCTGTCAGCTGTCATGTGGATCAAGCTCTTTACAAGACGAACTGGCTAAAGAGAGGCTCAGATAAGTGCTCCTCAATCCTAATAGATATTTTTAATCAATTTTCCTTGACAGAGTGAAACTGATTCATTTTTTACCATCTTCCTCCCGCTGCACATGCAAAAACTTTTGCTACAGAGGAGAAAATAATAGTTTCTACCACTTTCAGGAGCAAAAAGGTACAAAAGCAAGAGGAAAAACAAATGTACGTCATTTTGAAAGATTCACCTTAGTTTGAAGATCTTGGCTGTCAGTGAGCCTATTCATCTTCCCTGATGACTCCTTCCAACAGCTGATTAAAGTCACAGCCATTTCTGCGGTGAGGGAGTTCAGTAAATTCACAAGCAATTCAAGTGCCAAGGTACAGTCCATACAGGCTGTAGATCCTCACTGCAACTGGAGACACACCTGTGAATGCTGGAGCACTCTTGAAAGTTTATCAATGCTTCACAAACTTGTAACAGCCCATCCACTTCAGCCAGGACGCAGAAGGTTCGAAGACTGTCCTTCCACTGACCAGAAGGCCCTTGTTTTATTTACTACAGGCCCTGTGACATGGAGAGAGTCTATAGTCTCCCAATAATCAAGTGATTCTGCCAGCTTCCAGCCACTTGCACCAATATAATGCCCTGATGCAAAGTCTACAAACCTAATCATTGCATGGGGGAAACTAATTGGTTCTGTGTCCTTAAATTTCCTACCATCAGCTGGCAAGCATTATAAGCCTTCCCAGGTGCTATAACTCGATACTATGAAGCAATTGCTGACACTAGGTTCAAATGGAGAATGTAGGAGAAATGACACCTTTAGGTGATGTGAGTGCAGCTCTTCTTTTTGCATCCCAACAACCAACAACTTCAAAAATGAAATAAAACTTTTTCTTGAATGTGTAGAACAGAAAGTGTTCAACAACTATTCTGTTGGCAGATGTTTGCAAATAAAATTAAATAACCTAGACAAATAGTCAATTAAGTCAATCTAAGGTTTTTGTACCACTATGATGCTACATGCAGGTATTTACCCTCTGGTAAAGCTTTGCATAACTGAATATTGCTTTACTTATGCCTGTAGTCTGTGATGTTACTACTGCAAACATTTGACATTCAATGTCTGATGGAAGTAGTGAGCTGACTTAGGCTAAAAAAGTATTAGGAAGTTCTGTTGTATCACTACTAGCTCTAGCTGTCTGCACCAGTACTCACTATGGTGAATATCCTTACAGAATTGTTAGTTAATACCCTCCTCTCCCTAGCCCCAAAAGAGCCATACTTGGCTATTCTGATCTATATCTTTGAATGATGTAGAGCCCAAGTGTTATTTCCTTTTTTATTACCAAATAGTCTCCTTCAAAAAGAGTACTAAGCCAGATACTGTTGCTTGGTCCTTCTCTCCAACTGTTTGGCTTTGCCAGATCTTGTAGGTTTATTATTTCTGTTTCTGGAGAGAAAAAAACTCCAGGAGATTGCTTATTAAAAAGAAAATCAGCACTTAAATAATTTGTCAGTGTTGGTAACCTTTAGCCTAGCCTGGTTCCTATTGCGTGAGATGTTGGATATGACAAATGAAGGAGAAAATATCCATATAACACAAAACTGATAAACTTCATTAAAACAGTTGAAATCTTTCAATGATTCACAGTTTATAAAATAAATTGGTATTCTTTGACACCAAACAGGATGAACTGCAATTCTCTTCAAAACATTGTTCTGTTTTTCTGTTTGACAGTAGAAACCAGGAATTTTCTTTCCATTTGACTAAAATATTCTATTTGGTGCATTTAATCTGTTTTGTTCAAATAGACGTGTGACATGCTGTGACAAGAAGACAGACCTCATATTACCATATATTTATACTCTGTAGAAGGAATGATAGTACATGAATAGGTTTATTAAAGAAGGTTGCTGTCCTTTAGGCACATAAAAGGATAAGGCATCAACCAGCTTCACAATTATCTACCCACTACCTATTTGTTTACCCAATTTAGCATACAGAGAACTAATCAAAGAGAAGAGATGGGGGAAAGAAGAGAGTTTAAAAAAGCAGCAGTTGGCAAATAGATCATTGGAGAGCTGAGAAATTTGTACATCTTGGACAAGACACCACAGCTCTGAAGAGATTTCAACCTTTTAATACGGATTAAATGCCTTACTCATATTTCATTGCAAGGTTATATTAAAGCTTCAATTAAGAATTATTTTAGCACACTTCGGACCAAGGGAGAAAAAATGACCACTGCTGTTGCTATTGGTACAAGAGCAAACCAACAGTCAGTCATTCAAAGGAACTGTTAATGATACAAAACATGTGATTTGTATTGTTTTGTGTATTTTAGATCTGCTTTTATGTCCTTACCATCTCATACAAGATAATAATGAAAGAAAATTCTAAGGCAAAATTAGCTGAAATTTCCCTATTTCCTAGTCACACAGTTATAGATAGAAGAAAGGCTACTGGGGAATACTACTATATATATGAAGGGGAAATCAGTAAGTCTTAAAATCCCTGAGATACCAGACCTTAAATACATCACTTCTGAATCATCTGAAATAGCAGAAAAAGCCTCAGAGGAAGGAGAATAGGGAGTCAAATACATCTGTGTATTTGGTAGTATATGCAGAACACAGTTTAGCATAGGTAAGATAAAAATGCTATTATCACATTTAGTAACTGTGAGTATATAATGGGCTTGTTGAGAGATGTATAAATATTTGTCCATTAGAATGTGCATTTGTTCACATGCAGGCATATTTAAATATGATATAATGTACTAGTATGAAGAAAATTGGGAATTGAAATCTTAGTGCAGTTATGTCTCCATAAAAGCCTGCCTAATAGCTCTAGGCCAGTGAGCCCTCAGCAATAGATGGCCTAGTTCCAAGCTGTTAGCAAAGCAATACAGTTCCAGCCTAAAAAAAATACAAAAAAAATTACTCCATGAAAATAGGTTTTATAAATAAAGGAGATGATAGCCCAGATGCTTAGAAGTCATTTCGCTCCACACAACAGGGTAAGATCTTTTTGGTATTTCTACATGTAAATTCTGAGTCTTAACCTCTCTGGGAGAGATAAATGTGATATCAGACTCCAGAGCATTACATATTCTCTCTGTCTCTGTCCCTTTCTCTCTATATATATTAATTTTATAGATCTTTTTTATTGTCTCAACTATACTGGTTGCGTGAGAAGCAGAACAATAGGCCAAGTAGTTCCATTTCACACATGCCACCTCCATAATTCAACAAAGAATAGTAAAGAAGATCTATAAACTTGTTATAAATCAGTGCCCTAAACTAAATTAACCATTGAAATAGATTATCATAAAAATAATGTCATAAAAATATTCTTCACCTTTGTAGTCTCTGTGTGTGTGCTGGTGTGTGCCCACACACAGGACGCTGCCTGTGCCAAGGCCAGTGGCAGTGCTAACAGGGTGGCAGGCTGCATTCCACAGCCTTGGAGGAGACAGAGGCAGGCAGTGCTGTGAGGATGAGCTTTAATATCTCTGTGTCTGGGAAAGTAACTCATAAACAGATCCCCTAAAATCTAATTACACTACATAACTCACCTTTAGCATTAGCGAGTCAGCTCTGCTTTCTTATTAGCAGTGAAGCATTAGTCTTTTTGGTTCTATTTCTGAGGCACTTTCAAAAGAAAGATAAAAACCAATCAAGCTGCAGGCTGAAGGACATGACAATTTAAGCAATACACAGCCTTGTCCAAGGCTAGGTCCTACTTTGCTCTCCCTATGGACCAACTTCCCCATTATCTGACCTTTATATGCATTAAGTTCCATGAGAAAGGCATGGTAAATATGTGGAGAATACAGAGACAACTGGATGAAGTCCAGCACTGGACTGATAGGACAGTGGTTCAAGAACCGGTAGAATTTTTTCCATCCAGCTGACATTCACTCTAGAAGAAGACATAAGAGAAGCAGAGCCCAAGACGGTTCCTCCAAAAGTGACACTTTCCATACCCACATGCAGCAGTGTTTTCCCCCTGAGCTCAAATGTTGCCATCATTCACTTCACAACCATCACGTGGGAGAACACCTGAGTTACTTATTTGTTGTCTAACTTTAGCCATCAAAATGAGGCCTTTGTAAATCTGGAAGTGCTACATTTCCAGCCACAGCAAAAAGCATCCCTGAAAACAAGCAGCACCAAGGTAAGACTAAGTCAGTCCCTATGCTGGCCTCCCTCTGCAGCCTGCCATTCCTGTTAGAGTTTCTCAATCTGTATTTTGACAAGGCAATTCTCTCAACAAAAGTGAACTGTGAAATCTTCCAGAAAGTCAATTCAGCTGCTTGAAATGGTAGAGTTGGGTGGCAGCCACCTGGCACAAACAGGGTCTCATCAGCTGGGAAGCATTGCTGTTGGTAAAAAATTGAAATGGAGCATGAAGAGCAACCATACCCAGGCAAGTTAAAAACCTGGAAAGCTGCTTTCTTTCCTGTTAGTGGGATGGAGAGGAGAATGTGGAGAGCAACAACCACCTCATGAATAAGTAAGAGAAAGCTTGGGCAAAACATGTAAGGATTCAACTAAAGGAAAGAGAGTTGTGATACATTAAACAACTGAAAACAGCTGTTCTGTTTGGGAGGCCCGGGTTCTTGTCTCT
Organism: Formicarius rufipectus; assembly: GCA_013399695.1. Lineage (NCBI taxonomy): Eukaryota > Metazoa > Chordata > Aves > Passeriformes > Formicariidae > Formicarius > Formicarius rufipectus. The sequence goes on from VXAU01001193.1 coordinate 516,673, forward strand.
GCTCAGTTTGAAGGACTGGTCACCACTCCAGGAAGAGCCTGTGAGATACTTCCTAAATGGTGATTTTAGAACTGGACAGGAAACACAGATCACACTGAGGAAACTGACTTATTTATTTCTGCTCACTGGGTTTGTATGTATTTGAGCAGCCTGGGTTCCTACAACCAAATGCTGGTGTACTGTGTGTTCAAGCATTTATTTTGTTCTGATATAGGACATAATGTTGCTGCAGAGAGTCAGGCAGATCATTGTCAACTGAAGCTCTCTTCATTTGAAATTAGCTACATCTTTCTCTCAAAGGAGCAAAGCTCTGTCTGTTGTTACTAGGGTAGACTGAGAGGGTCTGACCTACCTAAGGGTAGGTCCAAAACAGGAAGGAAGCAAATTAAAGCACCCTGACAGAGTTGTAATATGAATTTTCTAATAGAATTGGTGCTGAAGTTAATCCAACCTGTTCAGCAGTTTCCTTTTTCATACACTGTGGGAAACAATGGGGTTCAAAACATCATTCTTCCCCTGAAGAGGAAGGACTGTACCTTTTGCTTTTAAATGCCTCAGTCTGGTAGATAAGATAAAGTCATCCTTCAAGATAGAACAGCCATCATGCCATCCAAATAATCATTGTAAGAAATGCACTGAATTGCTAGGCCAGTTAATAACGTCACCACATTTTATTTATATGGTGCCCATCTGCTAAAGCCTTCTAGGCAGCTCGCAATGGGTTTGATTTTCAGCCAGACCTTAGCACAGCTTCTGTTTATACGGATGCAAATAACAGCAGTTGGATGGCTCTGTGCATAAACAGGTCTAACTACTAATCTTTGTGGCCATGCTGTATGGTTTTATTTGTTCATGCAACAACAAAATATCCATCTCAAAAATCCCTCTGACAAAGTATATAAAGCATGAAAAAGAACTAATTTTTTTCTGAGTTTTAATGGTTTCAAAGAATTCAGCATTGGGCTTTGCAGCCCTATGGAAGAGGCATCACCATTGTGCCCACTGCTTAGCAAGGACATCTGACTCCACACCAGGATGGGGTACGACCCTGCAAAGGTGAAAGAAGTAGGTCTTCATTTCCTTCTCCCATCACCTCCTCTCTCTCTGACCACAGTGCCCCCTCCTTTGGCCAGTCCTAACTCCCTTTCTCATTCAATTCTGCAGGCACCTCACTGCCAATATCCTTTCTCTCTTCCTTGCCTTCTTTCTGAGCTTTGTTTCAGCTGTTTGCATGCACCTCACAGCCTGTTGTCTGATGCAGGGCACTGACTCCTCCAGTGGCCCCTTCCTACACCACCCACTGCTGCTGCTGCCACGCTGCACTAATATCCATGCCTGAGCAGCATCTCCATTCCCTTGCTTGATGCTGCATCCCATGTACAAAATTCCCTTGTATTTTGCCAACATGTTTCAGCAGTGGGTAACTGGTCTCTCTCTTAGGTGTCTGCATAGGACAGATTTCATCCTTTTGTCTTTCATGCTGAAGAAAGATGGAAATATGAATATCCTGTCGAGTTCATTGCTTATTGCTTGGAGTGCTTCTATCAACTTGATGGCATTGAGTGCAGTGCCTGGCAGTGCTTGCAGAGCTGGGCCTTTGGATAATAGGTATATTTATAGTATATGCATTGCCTTTGTACTGATAGCTGCCAAAGCAGTAAACAAACAAATGCTCTCCATAAAACAATGAGAAAGTAGGATCGTAATCTTTGATCGATGAACAAGGATGACAGGTTTTAAAAAGGCTTCCTCGCTCTTTTATGCAGATTGCTTTTCCAACTGCCTGAACCTCAGCCAGCATGAGGAGGTTGAAAGTTTGGGAAAGGATTAGGAAGAACAACTCCACATACTGCAATCCGCCCACCCTCATGGAAGAATATGAATGTTTGTCTAGTACTGACCTTATAGGGCAGGAGATGAGAGTCTCCCCAGGCACCAGGAGAAATAGCTCAGAGCCACACCACAAGATGAACATCAGCCAAGCTTCACCAGCAGGAGCAGGACAGAACAGGATGTGGTAAAAAGCCTGCCAGGCCCTTTGAGACAGATCTGTTGCCCAACAGGGACTTCCCAGTTGGATAGAGACCTCAGTGGATGTGAGATTGGTCTTCCTATGAAAGCTGTTCTGAAGAGTGTCTTTCATTGAGATTCACAATCTGAATCTACTCCTGGAGGATGAGTTTAGGCATGGTTCATCCAACAATTCCCACAACAAGATGCATTAGAAAGACACATTAAAACTAAGATCCATATATTGGTCTGGATCTAAGTTTTAAATCAGTAACAATTCTACCTGCAAACTCTAAATCTGTATTTGCATTTTCCTCTGTACATCTGCATCAAAATGAAGATATGCTCAGTGCAACCTCATTTTTGTTTGCAGTCAGATATAAACTAACCAATCTGAATCTGAACATGGCTCCATACACCTGCCTGGAAGTCCAGAGAGATTTAAAATCAGTGATCTTGATCAAGACATTATTTAACTGATTAAATTCCTGCTGGATCTTTGTTTAAGTGCTACTTCCTCAGATAATTGAAATAGATGCATTTTAAGAAGCAGCTTAACTGAAAATGCAGAACAGTTGTAACACACTAATCCAAGACAGTTCATGGTGGTTTTGAACTACTAGATTTGAGTGGCCTGATTTTTAGATTGCCATGCAGTAAAAAAAAGTAAAAAAGTAAAAAGTTTCATCAGTGGGTGTTCCCATCTTTGAAACCCAGGCCATTAGAGACATTCTTGAAATTATATTAATATTAAATAATATTAAAATATAATATCACTGTGATCCACTAAACTAGCATTAATGTGAAGAGTCCATACTACCTGAATAAGAACCACTATTTGTTGATTGAAACACAGAATAAAATAAACGTTGATGACTCAACTAACAACTTCATATTTAAACAACAAGTTTCAAGCAAAGGATCATCAGGCATTATGGAAATGGGAAGCATAAACATGCCATTACAATTTTAGGTAGGTAGAATGAAATTATCCAAATTGGATTCTGGCCAGAACAAAGGGCACCACCCCCTTTATTCTCATTTTTATAAAAGCTCCCTGACAAAAGCAACAGCAGTGTTTGCAAGAGAGGAATCCATCAGCTGCTCACAAGATGGGGTCCAGAGCTCCTTCGAGTGGGGTGAACCAGCTGGGAGGATTTACCCTGTTGGACAAGACATATTGAGAGATGTAGGGGGAAAATGGACATCTCCTCAAGCATTCCACATCCCCTGCCACTCTCATGTATGTATAGCACTTTTAACACATGTTCTGCTATATCTCCACTATTTCTCTTTACACTCTAAGTCATCAGGATCTTTTCTGAGGAATGGACTTTGCAGATACAGACTCTAATTAGCTTTACGCCCATTAAGGTGAGCATGAAGACCAGAGTTCACAGGAATGCTCCCTATGCCAAGACATGACTGCAGAGCAGTGTTCCCCTCTAGGATCAATGTTTGCCACAACTTTACTATCCCAAAATGAATACCCTCAAAAGACAAGTGTTCTCCCTACTAGCCTCTTAAATTAACAGGCATTACATAGTCTCTCTGGGATTCAAGTATCATGTCAATCACAGAACAACCTCTAATGGCCATTTAGGATTCACAAAAGCCCTCTTTCAGTGGAGCCCTCAAGCCTGGCTCCAGACAACCAAAAACTGCAGGTCAGGAAACACACACTTCCTGGGCAAATGGTAGAATGTAGGTACATGCCTAAATCCTCCCCAGATAGGGAGGAGGTTATTCACCCTTAATACACATGTTTAAACACTTTACTTTGTGGGACTCAAGACTCTCAGAATAATTCCACTGCACAAGTAATGAACCTTGCCTAAAAACAACATTATCTCTGTCCCTTTCCCCCTGAAATGCCTTCAGAGCTGATAGCAGACCAAGGCTATTCTAGAACTCAAAAGGGAAATTTATTCAACAAGCACTATAGCAGGTGGCAGCTGCTAAACAATCTGCCACCAATCAGCAGTTTATGAAAGAGAGTAAAGAATCCAATAATAACTCACAGTTGGGGAGGGAGACACCAAGCCTGCAGTTACTGAGGGAGGATCATAATTAGACGGAGGCAAATCTTTAGAAAAATTATTTCTCCTAAAATCTGCTTAACTGGTAAAGTCGGCACTTCACAGCTCTTGCAGGCGGGACATCCACAGCTGAGCCCCCTGCAATGTAGCCTATAGATTAGAGCTGCTAGGCTTCCTGGAAGGGTCGAGTAGGTGAAAATGAGGCTGGGGGAACACCCAAATAATTTTATGTCTGTTCTTTAGCCCATTTCCTTCTCCTGCAGAAAGTCTATCCTTATGCAAGAGCTTTGGGGTTTTAGGACATTCAACCCTTTCCAAGAAGGAAGCATGCAGATCAGTCAACGGCACAATTTTCTCCAAAATCTTCATGGTGCCAGTCTGGTGAGGTGGGGCTCAAGCGGTGCAAACCATGGGGAAGATGGTGAAGGTGGTGTGCCAGGGCACCTGAGCCCATCTGCAGGTCGCTGTACTTATTTACGGCCAGTGAGCCGAGTTTGCTGTAGTTCCTTAGAACTCAAAATCTGCTGGTATGAAATTAAGCTAAATTGATCTGAGTTCAACTTCTAAGAATTAGGAGTAAGACAACGCCATCCAGCCTCATGATAAACCTATTTTTTCCGGTTAGATTACAGCACCATCTACAGGCGTTTTCTGATGGAAACCTCGCCTCAGACAGGCTGTTTCCCTGTATCTGTATAAATATTTTGTGGCTTCAGCAGCATATCTAGTGCAGCGACAGACTGCACAGTCCAGCTTAGTGTGAACGGGGCAAAATGCCATTAGACTGGGATAAGAAAATAACTGGATAACAGGTGACAGACGGGTTTGCTGCTTCACAAGAAGCAGCTAATCAGTGACTAGCCCTGGATTTTAATAGCTTGACTCTAAAAGACAGTGTTGGAGTCCATCAATTCACTTTTTTTAAATATTCAACTCAAATTGCATTTTTGTTACACAGTTCTGTTTAGAACAGTTGAACCAGAACTGCTAGAGGGAAAAGTAAAAATGCAGAAATTATATTTCAGCTAAAAATTGAAGTGTAGATTTTTACCTCTGTAGTATAGGCTTAAAATACTACTATTCACATTGGACCACATATATGAAAGCAGTCAGAACAGTTGATCCACCAGGATCCATTATACTTATCCTTAGCTGTTTGACACAGATAGCGGAAGTCTCTACAACACAAAACCTGGCTAATCTCTTCCTGGAGACTATTATTTGCTAAATTACTTGCCAGAACAAAAAAAATTTAATTGCTGCTATGCATGTAGAAGATCATGGGATAAGCACAGGTTCAGTGTAAAGAGGGCTTTGGTGAAGCAACGCACAGGATAGCAATTAAGTGTCATAAAATAGCATCCTTGCATGCAAAATTTATCTGCTCTAAGAAAGCAATTCTGTCTTCATCTGAAGCATCAAACCACAAACAAAATGCAGATTGTTCATTCCTGGAACAAATGCAGTCACTCAGAATCCAGAAGCAAGTTCCAAACAAGTAAAAGCTAAACAGGAATCAAAAACTCCAGAAACTGGAGGCGGGGGGGGGGGGGGGAACTGGAAAGCTTGTCTTCTGATATTTTTGTTCTTAGGAGGTGAAATGGTATTTCAAGCTGTTCTCTGCAGCTAGGAAATAGATAGGTTCTTTTTTTAATGAAAAGTTGAGTTTCAAACAATCACATGATGAGAGAACTTGAAGCTTTAGGACACAGTAGTAACTATCACCAGACTTGTGATAAGATATCACAAATTCTGGCAGCACTATGTGGATCAGCACACAAAGTCTACTGGAAAATTTCTCTTTTTGACTCTCTGCCATGAAAATAATTTAGCTCTATTATCTGTGTAATGCAGGGACCACATACATAAATGCTCTTCAAATAAAGACACTGTCCGTCTCATTCCAAAAATGGAGAAAAGATAAGTGGACAGGGGGATATGCATATGTCACAGTTACCATCTATATGAGGATCTTTCTGTCTTAAATGCTGTTGTCTTGAACACTACACATCTTATGGAATTAAAAATCATAAAGTTGCTGTCTAAGTGATGTGTAATAGCACAGAGTGCACACCAACTGCTTCGGATTAATTGCACGTATAAAAACGGATTTCTTTTTAAATAGTCTGCGTGCAGAGAACAATCATTAATTTAACTTGAAGTGATTCCCAAACAGGATGTGGAGCCTCTAACAGCCCTCTGGGTTGTGCCAATTGTTTTGTGCAGGTGTTTAATCCAAGTGCTCAACTGCACGTAGGGAACAGTCATTCTGCAAGCACCGGGTGGAGTGGGAGCGGCATGGTGGTGTCACAGAGCTGCAAGGGGTTGATTCCTCAAAATCAGCAGAAACCTTGGGAAGCTGCTAATTCTTGTAAACAAGAGCCTGGGTTTTACGGAACAAAATGGAGCAGAAAACTCTGAAGTAAACGAGAACTAAATCCCTTCTGAGAAAGCCTCTTTTATTATACCAGTGAAACACTAAAACCTGCCATAAACAAGCCGACTGCTCATTTCAATCTCTCTCCCTGTCTGCAGCCAGGAAAAGCAGCAGCAACCGCAGACTGAGTTGAGCTGCTGAAATAGGAAACATCTCTTGAAGGTCAACGCTCCTTGTATTTTTAGGTTTCATTAGAATTTCCTCCTTCACAGAGACTTGAAAACAATATATACACATATAGGATAAAAGCTGAGCTGCAATTGTGGTAGCTACAATACATCCCACTCTTTTCACCCTCTTTGTAGCACAGCAGTTTGATACCAGGCTGCAGAAAGATTGGATGGCTCTGAGGTGAAGGAAAGGGAGAGGTCCCAAGGCTTTGTAAAGGATCTTTGAACCTACCACATCTGATTGTGAGGAATCGGATATAAAAAGAGACTCCCTTGAAAGTCAATATGGCATCTAGTGAAACAGATTGCGTGGCCACCTCTGACTTGAGGAAAAGCAGCTCTGCTGCAGGAACGAGGGTGAGTCATTTGCAGTGCCTCGAGAAGAGGAGGAGGAGGCAGGAAGGCTGCACCCCACACCCCTGTACAATCAAAATACGTTTCCAAAGGGATAGTGACTGCAGAGCTCTGTGAGAGTCTGTCTGTGGAGACTGAGCCATAGTCAGACCTCTTCTTTTTGTGCTACTCTTTCTATACAAAGCCACCTGCTACAGCTCTTCCTGCTCTAAGTGACTCAAGCAAGTCCCCAGAATGATTCCCATGGGACAGATCTGAAATTAACTCCAGGCAGTGTTAGTTTAGTAGCTTCGATAGATGATGCTGTCAATCAAAACCCAGGTCACCCCTGAAAAGGGGAATGTGGTCTCAAGAGAATCTGCACTCCAGCAGCCTAATCCATAGTTAGCAGTAACTTTCACTCAAACCTATTAAAAAATCTGTGTTGCTTTAAATATTGGCAAGCCAAACACAAGAACTTAATAAAGCAGCTGAAGAGCAGGAACTAACACATGGTGGCTACATGGCTCACAATACCCAGAGTGTCTGGGACATGTAACCACAAAGAAACACAACCAGTGCTTTCCAGCCTACCTTCAAAACATCACGCTAGCCAGCACCTGCTGCTCAGGGTGGCAGCAGACCTCCCTGCCTGCACTAACACCAGAGTCTTTCTAACATATGAACTAGAAAACAATTTGTTCCACCAAATGGGACAGACGATTGATGCTATGGGCAGGCTGGAGTGGAGCACAGGAGTTCACACTGTGTTTCACCAATGCAGTGTAGCTGGCATAAAGCAAACACGATTCACTAATGAATTATTCCAAGATCATTAACAGTCTGAAGGAGACACTTGCAACAGTTTAATGCTTACTGTCAAGGGAAGTTAATATCAAGCTCAGCATTGCTTCACCAATTCACAAAAAGAACCAAGGCAAAAACAGAGGGGAGTGTAACAATGGGGGGGAAAAATACAGCATCTCTGAGCTGTTAATTACAAAGGTGTACATGTTAGAGTACCAAAGATGTTAACAGAATTTTATTAGTAGACAAGAGATCTGGTTTTGATAGCTTTGTAAAAGAGCCAGCTGGGCTGGGGCAAACAGCATTCCGCTAAAGCCCATGCAGATCTGACCTCGGCACTCAGCACTGTTTTCATCACACATGTGCCAGGTGAAAGTGCCTTCATGGTGCTCGGGGAGCTGTGGAGGTCTGTGGCTCTTCACACGCTCAGTGGCTGCACGCCTGGTCTTTGGCATATACTTGTGTGTTTCAGGCAAACTGTTTTCCAGCCTGAGTACTGGCTGTAAGTGTAAAACTCAGACCAGGAAGGTGCTGGGCATCACCTAGCCCCACACACAAGCAGAGTGGCAACTATCATACACCATGCTGTGGGGAAGACATCCACAGGAGATTAGAAACTTACCCACATATAGCAGGGATAAACAAATGGCAAATAATCTGATATCAATCTTACACTTTCTCTTTTTTTTTTTTACACTATGCTCAAGACATCATAAATGCTTCTGTGCAGTCACTATGCACAGAGCTAAGTTGAGATCCTACTTATTAAATGATATTTAGCACCCTTACTCTGAAGCTCTCAGATCAATGGAGTCCACAGTCTTAATCTTACATTGCTCTTGCTAACAATATGGTTACTGTAATGCTGGCTCTGATTCTCAAAGGAAAGAGGATATTAGAGTAGAAACGTCTGGTAATGAATCTCATGTAATGAAAGAGTGTTTACAGTGAAATGTTCACGTGTTGCCAACAAATTAGAGCCTCACAATGTGATTTCCAAAAGCCTCTATGATTATTCCAGTGCTACAAGGTGGGGTTGGGCAGCAGGCTTGTTATTTAACATTTATTGCTACCACATAACACAGTATAACTCAGCAAGCAGAAAAAGGTGTGAGAGATAGCAGTATTTCACAAAATACACACAACAAAATTAAGAATCACAGCCTTGGAACATTTATAAGTGCTTTCAGTATATGTTACTCCTTATTAAAAATGAATTGCATGCAGTTCAATAGAAAGTCTGTAGATACCAATAAACCACAAGGGAGAAATCTTTCCAGTGGATGGTAAAAGAGTGGACCAGTCATATAATGAAGAGGGAGAATGTGGAAAAAACTTAAGCATGGTAAGGAGAAAGTATGTATGCTGTGGAGGTGCTGCCTCTATGAGACAAGGGTGTTTCAGCCTACCTCGTACCCGGTGACAGGTGAATCAAAGCAATCTTCTTGTCACAAGTAGTATCAAAAGACTGGAATCCTCACAGTGCTGTAAGTGTGAACAGAGGCTAGGCATCTGCAAATCGTCTGCATGTGATGATCTCACAACACAGGAAGATGCTTATCTGTGTTATGAAGGGTTTCAGGATTAGGCCCTCAAGGTAAGAGTCAAGAGTCAAGCAAAGGAGGGCAGAGTGACCTGCATACACAGGTGCCTCCACTTGTGGCAAGAAACACAATTAGTTAAGATGTTTGCTTTTGGCTTTCCCTCCAAGTTAAAGCTGTGTGTGACTAAAACCAGCTTCACTTCTTTGAAATCTAATGCCCATAATGATATTCAGTAGCTCATTCAGCTACAAAAATAGCAAAACTTTTTATTTTAAACATCCTTTCAGAATGTTCTCAGCAATATGATCAGCTTTCACACAGATGCATCCATGTAATCATCAACCAGCTGATCATCCACCAGTTGATCTTTCACCTTTTAAAGTATCCCACGTTTGTTACTCTCTCCTCAACCAAAATATCCTTAAAAAGACTCTAATGTTTGGCTCTTTGTCATCAACTGATCTTCAGAAGTGGCACAGGGGTTAGTAGATCAGGTACTAAGCAAGCCAGGAAACCAGACATCTCTGCATGAACAAGCATGACAGAAACGTGCCTGTCACTCAGCCAGCTTCTGCCAAGATCATCTTCCATCAAGATCACTCTTTCAGGATAGTGCAGGTGCAGCCTGTGAATCCAATATATTAATCAGCAGAGCCTGAAATCTATATTAAAAATTGGAGTTCATTTGATCTAGGCACTGTATTGATGCATTAGAGACAGGTCCTAACATGGGATATTCAATATCTGAACAAATAAGGCGGATAAAAGCGGGGAGGAAAAGAGGCAGCACAGCTCCCCTATGATCATAAAATAATGGAAGAACCAGGAAAAAAAGTGCTGTAGCCTATCTTGTTTGCTGTGCTGTTCAAGGACCTTTTATTTTCTGTTCATTACTTGTTAATTATTTCTGAATGCTGGGGAAAGCAAAAAGCTAAAGGCAAACAAGCCCCCACAGAGTTAGAAAACATCCCTGCTGTAAGGCAGACTCAAATTGGTTGAGTTTGCAGCCAAAAGTGTTCCCAGGAGAGCGAGCAGAGCTTACTGTTACAAGAAAAGGGCCAGTTGGTTTCTGAAACCCATGGACATATAAACAAAGGAGGTAAAACTTGAGACAGAAGCTTGGACAAGATTGCACAGTGGAAACTGTGCATGCATGAGCAGGCTGCATCTTTCAGAGGACAGGAATGTGCACTAGGAGGCTGCCATGTGAAAGCACACAGTGATTGCAACAGAATTGTCTCACAGTAAACTTGACTCCTTTGGGGTAGGGCTGCCCCAGTCCTGCACTCTGTCACAGCTTCACAATTTTTAAAATCAGGTACCTGGGTCACTCTAACCCTGTGTCCCTGTAAGTTAACCAGCAGACTTAAAACCATCTCAGTGACACTGAAATCCCACTTTTCTCTATTGAGGAGCAAGTGTCTGGTGGACTGGGTGTGCACTTTGATGGACCACATTCAAAACAATTTGAAGACTGAAGTGTGGACATGTACATACTACCAAATCTTCTCTAGCTCCACAGATGCTGTAGATGCTTATCCAATTTTCACAAAAAACTCACTTCAGACACCAGACTCCAGAAAGTATCTTCCATTTTGACATTTTATATTTCATCAAGACCTGGGTCAATAAAAATTAAAATATAAGACAGCTGTATAGAACTTTACAGCAATGACATAAAAATTCTGATTTACAAAAACTAGTGGTTTTCTTTCTTTGCTGCAAACCAAAGTTGAGGGACAGTTGCTTATCTAAAAAGAAATATCCTTCAATAAAATCATCATAAAGAATTTTAAACAATAATGATAAAGGGCCAAGTTTAATTTTTCAGTACTTGAAGTACCTGTGCCAAGGCACAAATATTTTCTACAGGTTTGCGCAGTATATAATCTTCCCTTTTTTACCCCTCAAAAAATTCTCAGGTAAATTTGTAACATATAACCAGAGTTATTTTAATATACAGTTGTTTTTTCTGAAAAGCATTTTTATGAACTAATTACCAAGAAAAAGAGAACTGAGAAATAGTTTTCTTTGATGCAGTTAACAGTAATGTTGGGTCAAACAGTAGAGCCCAACTTTACAGCTGTTGGCAGCATTTATTACAATAGTGCATAAATAAGCAATCTGAAGCTGCCTGCTTTTACTTTTTGACTGAGCTCTGTCCTTTATGTGGTGGATTTCCCTATGACTGATGGGGATAGACTCCTTGTTCAAGTGACCAGTGACCTGGTTCAGCACAGCAGCAGAGGAAGCATTCAGGCACACATGAACAATACTGGCAGCAGTAGATGCTCAGGATGAGAGGAGTCTGATGGGGCTGGGGCAGGGAGCCACTGGATCCTCAACCACAGCCTCTGCTCCCAGGGATGGGTAGTGAGGAGCTTCTGCATTCAGAAGTGACATTGGGCTCACTGCACTTGACAACCAATTGACCTACCCCTCTAAAAGAGCACCTAATCCTTTTTTGAGTCCATTTAAAATCTTGTTCTCTAGTCAGATTAAAAAAATAAACACACAATTCAATTAGCAACTGTACAAAACAAGAAATTTCTTTTATTTCCTGCCTGAAACTTTCAGAGGTTACTCAAGTGAAGGTACAGCACTTTCATCTCCCATTGGCTTCAAAAAGCTTCAGGAGCTCTTAGCAACTATTAAAAAGCAAGTCCAATATAAACACACAACCTGAATTACATGAACATTTCCTTTCTTGTTCATGTATCTCCACTCTACAGAAATGTTGACTTTCCTAATGATGTTTTAGACATATTGGGAAAGTGTGTAACCCGGTACATAGTCATAAATATAACTATGGAATTACTCTACTTTTCTGATTGTCTAAGGAATTAGTAGGGATATGAATATCCCAGCTTGTAAAATAAATTTACATATTCAACTTAGATGTTTATCTAGCAAACATTCTAATTTCCAGCTCAAATCATTATCATGAGTGCTGCTCTGATCTTCTTGCAACAGATCTAACTCATGTAACAAAAACAGGAGAAAAAGCTAAAAAAGAAATCAGTTAAACTTCTGTGATGAGGTCAAAATAATGTTCAAATTTGAAACAGAGGCAGTGTCGATTATGCCAATAAAGAGTCTGCATTACTCATTGCTTTTCTCCAGGTATCTGGGTATCTTTGCCAAGCATTACATTCTGCTGGGTTTCAGTTATGCTTGTGTGGACGTTGCTCCACAGCTAGAAGATACAGAGCCATCACAGTGGGAGTCATGTACATTGTGCTCCTACACTATTCATTTGGCTGTAGAGCTATAACAGTTGCTATGTCACCACTAATCCCCCTCTCCTGGCCACCCTTTTATATGTTATGGCTCAGATTGTACTTACTTCTTTTTAGTGACCTGGAAAGGTAGATAATCTTTACACAGGTCTCTTGTTCATGCAGATGCAGGCAAAGAACAAGCGTGCTTTGGAAACACCATCACAGTTTCACAGAGTGCAGATATCTGACATGAAATTCATGGCCACTGTAAGGTGCAGGCAATCAAAGAGGTGATGGAGAGCTTCCACTGGTAAAACATGGCCCAAATAAAATTCAGAAAGGTTTAACATACTCACTGCAGATGACGAGAATCGTGAATAATTGCTCCAGGGAGTGTGTGTACAGTACACAGCCATTTCAGTGTAGTAAATCAGCGTGGTGATTTGGTTTGAATTAATGTCTCACTACCACCACTCCTGCATTGATCATGCTGCCAGACCCAAGATAAAGAGTCTATCAACAGTCTCAAGAAGCCAGGGAGAGATCAGTAGCTCCTGGCCACCAATGGAGTGGCAGGTTTCCCTCTTCACAAAAATGCCTTAGTAGGAAACAGAGTGTGAAAAGTGGTAAGCAGATGGTTGCAAGCAACACAATTAATCTGTCTGCCTCTAAACATGCACAGTCGAGAACTGTGATTAATTTATGGGTCAATCTCTCATGTTCAGATTGCCTCTAGTTCCCTCTGCAATGCTTTCCAACAGGTCTTTGTGGTTCAACTGCCACATTGTAAGTCTGACTAGGATGAGAAACTGGCAGCTAGAACTAACCTCACAATTAGAATAATGTATTTCATGTTCATTACGATAATTTTTCTACATGAAAAAAGCACTAGATTAAATAAAAACACATGGTAGAATTTGCCTGTCTTAATTTTAATTTATTGAGTAGATATTATGAACATGATCTGTGGATGGAAATACAAACAAGGAAGTAAAAGAGATAAAATTAAGATCTGAAGTCCATCAGTATTTGATTCAGCTTGTAATTGTGAACATTAATGGCTGCAGTAATATCCCTAGATTTAAACAGATTCTGTTCTGGAAAATTGGAAAACCATAAACGTTGAAATCCACCTGATAGATTAGTACTGGGACGCAACATTTTGGATGGGGGTTCATGTGAGTTCTGTTGCTTTCCATGGATCAGCTCTGATGCAAAGTAGCCCTAATGTCAGGCAAAAGATCCTGATCTGTCTTTAGTGTAACACTATTCAGTCATTTTACAGTTAATTTGTAAATTTTAAGCAGAAAATAGGAGTCTTGAGTTTGTTCTAGCAGACATCTGATAAATGTCTCATAAACCTATAATTTCCCTCCATTTTGTCCTACCCATCACCTTTTGACCTACAGTTTTGTTTGAGGGTTGTTTTCTTGGTTTGTTTTGAGTGTTTTTTTGAGGGAGGGGGTAATTTATTTTTTAAAGGTACAGTTGCACCTGCTGCATATTGAATATGCCTGTACGGGGAGGCTAATCTAAATCCTCCTCACTTGTCATTTTCTTAGTTTATAGTCATTTTTATTGCAATATGAGATGTATTTTCAGTTCACAGGATCCAGATACCAACATGTGCCAACTCACACATATAACTGGATAAGCTACACCTTGTAGATAAAAGTGTTTATTTAGAAAGGGCAAAGGGGTGGATTGGGAGCAAGGGGGACAGGTATTCTTCAAACAGCAGTGAGGATGGAATAACCACTGAGTAAGAAAAAAACTTCCCTGCAACATTTATTTGCAAAGGGCAGACTGCACTGATTCTGCTGCCCATGGCAGAGGAAGAGTGCAGGAACACCCCTGGCCAGCCACATGTTCAGAAGCAAAGCCCATTGGAAGAGGAAAAACACTCAAGAGATAATTTGCAAGGTTCTGGCTTTAAAATACACTTTTCAGGAGTGTAAGGAAAGTGCAAAGCAAATCTCAGCACTTAACCTGTTCTCTCCTGCTCTATAAGGTGTAAGGGAGTTAATCCTGTTTGCAGGAAAGCAACACAGTTGATGTAGCCCTCAACAAAAAGCTTTCTCTGGGTGCCTTGCTCCCATAGCTTGGCTCTCACCCTCTCCCAACAGGATCTGCAGTCACCTGTGATGCTGTAACTGCTGGTGATGCCACTGGCATGGCAGAGGCTGCAAGCTGGAAAGTGGACCCCACAGCCACTCCCACTTCACAATTCTTGGCCACAAACTCTTTTCCTAGGTCAGGACCTCGAATAAATTGGCTGTTACTGGCTTGATGAGAAAACATGAAGTATTCCAGAGCCTGTAGCACCACCCTGAGAAATTTTTCCCTTTTCCTGTAATCAGATTTTTTCACAGGCAGGCAAGCGTGGGAAGGTCTTCTGACAAATCTCTCCCCAAAGCATTTCTTTGAAGCCAACCTTATGCCAAAAGAATGAGTAGCTCATTAGCTGTGAGAAGAAGTCAAGTGGCCTTGCAAATGCCCCTTGCCAGGAGATGTGAAAGCAGGGACACCAGGGCACCTCCAGGGCTGCCAGCAGCTCCATGTGCCTTTGCAAGAGCCAGCAGTGCCTGAGGAGCTGGCCTGGTCTTGGAAGGAGGCTGGCATGGGCTTCCCCAGCTAGCAGGATCTGGCCAAAACAACAATGGCTTGGCAGAGCCTAAGCAATAAATCATTTCCAAATTCAAGAACTGGCCTGCCAGTGCTGAGTCTGTCCTGAGACTCTGGGGGTTTCCCAAACACAGGAAAGAAAAGATGAAATATAGAAAAGCCTTCATGGGCTAAACCACAGACAACATCCAAACCCTCTTTACTTGTGTTAACTCTAGCAAGTCTAGGTGATACTCTTCATATCCAAAAGAGCATAAAGCAACATTAAACTAACCATTAACTTCAATTTATGACAAATGCTTTATTGAATATTAATACTTCATGAAAAGAAAGAGATGTTTGCATGTGGGATTTTTGTGCGTATGCCTTTTGGATATTTAATTAGAGGCTGTTTTTGCTAAGTCATATGCCTAGTAGGAAAGCCTGGCTTTACCCAGCTTGCTCCTAAAATACAACCAATGTAACAGGCCTCATGCAATCAACCGCAATGGATTTGATCCTTAAAAACAACATTTGAGAAAGCAGGTGTCTTCTGGGAGCCTCGCGCTCCACAGATGGGCGAGGCAATTAAGTACCGCAGGAAGTGCTGTCTCGCGCTGCAGAAACCATACCAACAGCTTGGTAATGGCGCTGTTCTCACGAGAAAAGCGGGGTCATTATTAAATGGATGGAAACTGTTGTTTGTAAAAGGCATTTGCACAAATGTAAACCCTTCTTTACTGCCATGTTAAATTTATCACAATGCAAAGAACTGTCAGGAAGAGAGTGTTCGGTCTTGTCCCACCACCACTTGGCCATTTAAAGCAGATAACTTCATCAGTGGTGTGTTAATACAAAACTCTATGTTAAAAAATTGATTAAAATACTAATCCTCCTCAAATCCTTTGCATTCCTGGTAGAATCCCTTTCATTTCTGTACAAGGTAAAGTTAGTTACTGATTGCATGAAACACTGGGAGCAATGCCTATGTAGGGTATTTAACACCCTTCCTTATAAAAGAAACACAAAGAGAGAAAGAAATCGTTCTTACTGAATAAATTTGCATGCAGCTATTACTCACAGTAGACCTGTTACATTTGATTTGAAGAAAAATGCCTTTAGTTTCTTTCATAAAATTTCACTTTTCCTTTGCTTGTCTAGCAGCTGAAGACAGAAACTTCTCTGGCTTCCATTTTCTGAAGAATAGCAGCTCAGCAAGATTATCTGTACACAACAAGCAAGAACACCAATTTTTTGCTGGAAATCCAAGAAAATGTTGCAGCACTTGGAAAAGCAGTATGGAGACAAGCAAGTTGACTCTGTTACCCAGCTACAAAGTCTGTACAGCTTACACCCCAACAATATCCAGAGACAGCAGAAACATTCACAGAAATAAGAGAAAATAGAAAAAAGGACTACCCTAATCTTCCCTCACTTTGCTGAACATCACCAAGATCCAACATGTAACCTTTACAGTACTATCTGTCACTGGGATAACAGGAGCTTTTGCTATCATTAATTTTTCAGTCCAAGTAGTAGTAGTCTCTGCTTAAATGCTTAAGGAGATGGATGAAAATCCTATAGGTGACAGGGAAAAGGCAATTCATAGCAACATACAGTACTCAGTTTAACTGGGTTTCTTTTAATGAAGCATAAAGTCGGGGATTTCAACCAACACTTTGCTTTTCAAAGCAATGGTCTGGTTTTAAAACAATGTTTGCAGATTCAAGCATGATAAAATATCAGGTCCTTTGGAAAGGCATCCCCATTTCCATATGGCACACATAGAGGACATAGTCTTGGAGTAGCATTTCTCCACAAAAACCTGCCTCGATCAACACACACATTGAAGAATGAAAATCAGAGCAGTAACTAAATCCTTTTTCAACAAAGGGTGTCTGGGGTTTTGAATGTAAAGTTAGTACAGATGCATAATTAACAACAACAAGAAGAAAAAAAAAAACACATCAATTTTCTACAGAGGAAGTTAATTTCAGTTAGTTATTTTTTTAAATATTTTCCCCAAAGAGATGAACACATAGAGACAGGGTGACCTTGAAGCAATAAACCATTATCTTCTGTGATATCCAGCAGAAAGAAAAAAAAAAAAAAGAAAAAAAAAAACCCACACAAACTATTTTATAGGCACCTGGCTCATTATGTCATACAAATTAAATCCTCATTTATCTATATGCATCTAACAGTACCTATTCATTGCCTTCACTTAAAAATACATTGCCCTTCTTTCTAGCCTTGTTAATTTCCAGATGCTAATTAAATTTATCCTCATAAATGTATCTGTTTAGCATGCATGACTAGATCATCCCTCAATATCCATTATCCATTGTACATTCCAACATGTTTACCTACTGCTTTTGTTTTGCTTTGTTTTGTTTGGATCCATTTCCATCAGTTTAAAGGAGGGAGCTTATGAATTTAAGGTTCCTATTTTGATGCTGGATGGCTGGATTCTCAGGCTTAGTGCTTTTGTAAACACCTTTGTCTCAGCCTACTGTCATGCAGAGGTATTTTCAGATTATAGCATCAGGATATGGAAGAGCAGAATGGAAAAACACCACTCTGAAAAGCAGCATTTGAAGCCCTCTATTGGGTGTTTCAGCAAAGGCAGAAATTCTTTTTCTCCCCAGACCTGCCCTGCACACCACAAAGTCTGGCTGAATACTGTTTTCTGAATGTCCCGCTCCACTCAGTGCCAGCAGCAGGAAGGGACTGGGACTGTCAAGACAGAAAAGAGCATCTGACTACTGGTCTGACTCCTCTCGCAGGTTTGCAAGATCTAGTCAGGAGGATGAGCTGGTAGCACTGCTGAGCACCTCGTCGGAGACACAAAAAGTCCCCTTGACAGGCGGGTAGAGGATTACCTTCCAACTTCTGTACCCAACCACAGCACAGAGACCCAGAGAGAAATCTCAAAAAGAGAAAACCTTGAAAGGTCTCTTGGGCCCTACCCCTGCTCTTCTCCCACATGCCACCATTGCATATTCCCAGACTTGCAACACTGGACAGCAGCACCCTGGCCTTTGTTGGCTGTCCCTGCAACTGGCTCCCAGATTTCCCCCATCTCCATGTGGCTCTCAAGGGAAGGACAACAAAAGACAGCTATTTCCTCTTTGTTTCTGAGCACCTACAAACTCCCTCGTCTCCGAGTCTAATCTGTTCCATACTCTCCTTTTGTTGGTGTTTTGCACTTTTTTGGCATCAACTAATGCTATCAACTTTGGTCTGCAACTTAGTAACTGGGATTTGTTGTAAGGATACTTGTCCTACAAAAAATCCTAAGATTTCAACAAAAGTTTCTAACTCAAAATAGGGTTGAAAATCCATTTTTTTAGTGGGGAAAAGCAATCAGAAAAAATCTGCGAGTTGTGTTCCTCTTCTCTCTCCCTTACTAATATTTCCTTACTGAAATCTGATTTTTTTTTTTTTAATGCTGAATAACATCAGCCAGGGAGAAGTTTGACACCATTGACAACATACTGCTGCCCCATCTCACCAAAATTAAACCTCAGGTCTGTCTTAGACTCCTAGCCAACTCAGCCCAGGCTGCCCTTTCTCCTCTACCACACTCCATCCCCCACCATGGCCCCAAAACCCATGACTTCCAGCATGGCTCTTTCAGTTGGAAGGTCCTATGTAGCATTGAAAATGCACCTGGCCAGGAAGTCTAGGGTCAGAGCAGCAGCAGAGCACAATGTCCACAAATTTCCACTTGCAAAGGTCTTTGCAGTTGCTTGTTGGGACACAGATGAATGCTGATTCAATCCCAAAGCTATCTGATTTGACTGATCAAGCACATTTTGAATTAGATCAGTTCAGTGCAAAACAGAACCTACCCTCCATTTTCTCTATGAAAAGTAAGACTGTGAAAAGTCTACTTTTTCCCTGTTGAGAAAATATAAGTGAAATAATCCCAATGCAGAACTGGTAGATGCGAAACTCTGATCTTACTTATGCAGAACTCAACAAGTTGGTTTTAACATGTCCCTAATGCATGTCCCCAAAACGTGTTACTGCTCACAAACTTAATGAAAAAGATTCCTTTAAAAACATCAGAAATACTCCAAGGAGGATGACTTGATTGATGCATTTAACTTTGAAGCATTACAGAAATGGTCTGGTAGGAATAACCCTGAGATCAGCTCAGTTGGTTGGAACATGGAGCTCATAACACCAAGGTTGGGGGTTTGATCCTTGTATGCACCATTCATTTAAGAGTTGAACTTTATGATCCTTGTGGGTCCCTTCCAACTCAGAATATTCTGTGATTTCCAAAAAGGCAAATACAGATCTTGTCATAGGGCCTGCTTTTATTGCTGGTAAAGTGAAGAGACTCCCTCTTTAAGAAATACCTGAGACTCTGCATGCTGCTAAAGCAGAAGCAAACAACACAGGCTACTGGTTTGCTTACACGCCACCGATTCAGTGATTCTCTTCGGCACAGGATCTGCAGTGATAATTCATTCACTCTAACACAGACAATCATTATCTGTATGTGGGTGCTGAGAGGACAAGGCATGAGCATGAAATCAAGGTCAAGGAAGCAAGAAGAACTCCCTTGTTTATCCCATGGAACAGTTATTCTGCAATAACGTGGGTTAACAAATAATGTAAAAAAGATTGGCATGCTGCCAGGATGACTGAATTGATTCCTCCACGGCACAGCACAAATCTTTTGATCTCCCCATAAAGAATGGGAAATTATAGCCACGGTGTGTACCTTGCAGGAAAAGCAAATAAAAATGAAATGAACATTTCTAGCAGTTTTGACCTTGCTTTGGGGAACACTGCTTTAAATTTGATTGCCCTGCCCACTTATTATTTCACAAAAAGACACAAGCAAGTCACAAAGACAGCTTTTAGCATTCTCTTTGATGAGGTAGAAAACTGGATTGTCTTCTCCCACCCCTTTCTTAGCCCCCCCTTCATTCTTATATTCAACAGAAAAGATTTTATCCAGGCTTTGATTTGATTTTCAGGATTTCTGGTGGGAAATTCTTACAGCAGATATTTTACTTCCATTGGGGTTTATGGTGCTATTCTGTCTAATTATTTCTGGCACTTTGCCCATCAAATTGTGAGTTTCTTCAAAGGAACGAAATGACAGGAGGCCTCCTTCAGAGCAATCATGGATTGGGGTTGAATTTTGTTGTCTTGGAAACAAGCTAGTTCTTGTCATTGAATATATTCATAAAATAATGGTTGAAACATCACTGATAATAATGGGCTCTTTCCTTGTCAAAATTTGGGTTCTGGGTACTTTGCTGCAAGAGGCTCTGTCAAAGAGTTTTTGCAGATGTTGATGATTTTAAACTTCTGTTTAAAATCTCCAGCTAAGGATTCCCCCCCCTCCACACCTGAGGCCATCTCCGCTCATGGGAAGTGGGCCGCAGGAGTCAGGAAATCCCCAGCATCCAGCCCAAGGAGCACCAGCTAACCACATCCCTGCAGTCAAGACACCAAGCCATGCACTCTCCCATTTGTCAGCAACAGATCCAAATCATGAGACCAGTGTCTGCATTGTGCCCACTGATCATAAGTCACAAGGCTCAGAGTATTTGCACTCTCTGCCAGGGGTCTTACCAGACTTTTAGCATGTTCTTCACTTTTCAAACAGTTGGATATTGATCAATGAATCCAGAGAGAGAGGTGCCGTTTTTCAGGAAGGCTATTCAAATCAAGAACGAACTATCACTCTTCAAGTTTCTGTATCCATTAATCAGCCTTTGGTTTCAGTTTTCCATATATATTTAAAACCAAGATAAAAAGAGTCCCTGCATCAAGATGCTGCTGGTTTCTGAAAGGTGTGAATTAATCTATGCAGGACTTGACAAATGCCTACATCTCCCTGAGACTTCTTGTCGTGTGGATATGCACACATGTGTGCATGAGTATGGTACAGATATGGACGCAGCGGGGGGTGAAGCTTTAAAAGTCACCAGCAGCAAAAGGTCATAAAAAGCTTCCATTCTGCTAACTTGCCCATGAAGCATTTGGCTGGATATAGTAAACCTGTGGGACATTTGAGAAAATTAAAACTCTAAATTATTACTAGAGAGACTAGCTGTAATAGATCTGCTGTGAGAATCTTACTAGCAGTCTTACAATCTTTTTTCTGTCCTTCTCAAATCACTACATAATGACACTCAATACTCAAATGTCTAACAAGGCCATTTAATGTAGCTCACAGAAGAGGATTCTCCTGTGAAATTTTACTACAGACTCTTTAGCACAAAGCCTTCTCAGATTATTAGCAATTTGCATTAGGTCTATTTAATTTTGAGGAGTGCCAGTTCAGTGACCACATGCATATTGGAGCTTAGCAAGTGCAGGTGTCTAAAAAGTTACCAAAAGGTCATAGGAATTCTACAAGGCATTTAGGATTTTCATATTTTCTCTTCACTGCAGCAATGGAAACCAACACAAACCCTTTCATGAGGTCTGAACCTCTCATCCTGGGCCCCATAGGTTACAAACATTAGCTGTGCAATGCTCATGCCCCTGCAGCAGAATCCTTTTCCTGTGTACAAGAGTCTTTTAGCAAAACTTTCCCATTTCACTGTGAAAGAATAGCCTGAGAACAGGGAAAATTCCTTCTAAGAAATCTCAAGGAAAAGCACAGTTTTTCTTGTAAGAACTGGTGAGATCCACTTCCTTCCAAGCAAGAAACACATGGACTGCTGGTGTGACATATATGCTGTCAGGGAGTTAGGAGTCACAAGAGAAATCCCATAGCACTTGAAAAAAGTGCTGACAGCACAATCAAACAACAAAGGATAGCAGCAAATAAAAGCAACACAAAGAAAGGTCAGTTTTCTTTCATGAAAATATTCCTATATTCTCCTTCCAAAATATCCTACTTCATGCTTTGAGTTGTTCCCAAAGCATACAAGAAGTGTAACACCTGAATGAACAAGCATGATAAACCCTTGGCTTTTTTGTGAACCCAGTTCCTTGATAACTGTGTTTCAGCAGAAATACCACATCTTGCACCCAACTTTAAGGTCATACCTCAACGGATGTAAAAATTGGTCTCAGAGCCATGTAGTCTCCTGACATAAACACCAGATGATGAACTGCTTCTTCACCTAGGTGAGATGGAAAAAAGCGCTCACAATGTCTTCAGTGCACCAAGGGCACATAAGCTGCACATAGCCTCACCACTTTGTAGGGATACTTTTTTGCCTTGACTGTTTTACACACATGCAATATTTCAGACTGCTATCACAGCCATCAAAGCACCAGAAAAAATATGATTGTTCTGGCTCAAGAAAGCAGGATCTTGCCAATAAAATTAGCTCATTCTTGTGAGTCAGACACTCCAATCAAGATTATAGAATCTCCTACAGTAGGTCTGAGAGGGAAATGCAGCTTTACAAGGACAGAGCATTTCAGGCTGTCCCACATCAAGATTCAAAAGGGATTGGTGTTATGCACCGTACCAGTGCACTAGTCTGAATGTACACTGAAGCATGGGAAGGTGAGAAGCAGACGAGAGGGGAAAAACCCTTTGCAATCTGTTCTTCATAAGTCAATGATTATGAATCAGTTATCTAATGAAGCAATAATAGGAATGATGACTAAGTAAAGTAGCTAATAAAGATAATTTATGTGAAGCTGAAATTTTTAGTATTGTGCATTAAAGCAACCATGATGTCTCAGCATAGTAGAGGCAATGTTAGTGCTATTTATTATACACCAAGCACTTGCTATGCTTCAAACTGATAATACAACTAGATATGCTGAGCTTCTGCATTTCTGATTAAAAGCTTAGGTCTTCAGCACAGACAAACCTACAGGCCTTTCCATGCCACCTACATACCTGCTGGGAAACACACCCTGCCCAGTGCTGAGTGCCAGCATATCTTCTTAGCCCCACCAGGAAAGAAAAGAAACAAATTAAGGGCCTCAAAAGGCAGATGTTTCTTCTGTTACCAGTGTCTCCATTTTCCTTGCTTTCCCCACACACATCTTTCTTTTTTTTTTTTTTTTTAATTTAACATGAAACCAAACACAAGCATCTGACTAACCTTGACTGGAATGAACTTGATACTCTGCAATGTGTATAGTTGGCAATAAACTATGGCACATATAGCTTCTCAATACTGCATTTCCATTTTAACTGCTCAGCTATAAGAGTATTTCACTCATACTGGAACTCAAATGATTACAGATTACTTTAATGGAATTTGCTCTTTTTTTTTGCTTTCACAGGTTTTAGAAAATTAATAGACATAAGCAAGCTTGCCAGGAGGTTTGAAGGCAGAGACAAATGAAGGTCTTGGGAGTCCAAAACACAAGCTACTTGGCTCCTCAAACTATACCCTTCTGAGAGAGGAAATATGTAGTGTAATATATTTGTTTGCTGTCTCCGGCAGGAAGGCCTGCCAGGATAGCCTCACTGTTCTGGCATGTGGTCAAGCTGTCTCCCCACACACAAAGTCAAACCAAAGCCAGAGACACAAGGACACCCCAGGGCTCTCACTACCTTTGCTCTGAGAACACCTTTCCAAGTGAAAATGTAGCTAAGGTGAATCAAAAATTAATATTTGGTATAACTCCACAGTTCAAGTTCCCAAGCCAAGATTTTGAATACACCCATCAAGCCGTGGGTTCATCCACCACAGAGGTGAGGGGCTTGGCAGTGGGTACACACAGTGGGACTGCATACCTGGAACCCCAAGAGGCATAGCAGCCAGCAGCTGCCAGCACTGAGACATGGGGAAGCATGTTCAAGAGCCCTGCCCAGACAAAACAGCCCATATCATCACTAAAGCATTACCTGCCCTGGAGGGACCAGTGCTCACCATATATGATGTACACAATGCAGGAAATGCCAAGGTGCTTGTGCCACATCTGCCCACAACCCAATACCCTCACCGCCCTGAAATGACAACAGGGACTCTAAAAGTTTATTTTCTTGTAGAGGTATCAAAAGAGAGACATTACTTTATTAAGATGTAATTCAGAGGCAAGAACAATCAACAAAAGGCACTAGTCAAAGGACCAATATTTCTGAACACAGGCATTTTATTGCTTATCCTTTCTCCTAACCATTCTCTCTCCCTCTGTGAGCCTCCGCCCATGAAATTGAAAGATTTCTAGTAGAAATGCCTTTGTTGTATCAGCTTTGGAAATATGGATTACAGTATTCTGTGAAAAACATTTATTACTCTGAACTGTGACTTGGACATTGTTGCATTTCTAGGGTTATAGATTTTCTTTCAGCTAAACTAAGGCTGTAAGTCACAGTGACAGTTGTAATGTGTGTAATACCACAGTACCAGATTCTATTACATACATATTTTTGCTAGAGGTTTATGATGTTAAAAATATTTCTTCTTTTCCCAATACCTTTCCCTACCTGTTGTGTAAATATATTGGAACCTGTAACACTGAAGTCAATTTCCAGATGAAATGTGCATGGGAACAAGTAGTTTGTCCTTTTACAAAAAAACAGGAAAAAAAAAAAAAAGGATAGGGGGAAGGGTACACTGCATACAAACTAATTATATTCAAGCACAATATTGAATTGTAATAAAAGATGAATGAGAGAAAGTGTATGTCATTGTGAGGAATGGGGAAGGTTACAGAAAACTGAGACTAGGGAAGGATTTATCATGTGTGATGCTTCAGGCATTGTGTTGAAAGATCTGCAGACTTATTTGCAAGTGTTTTACAGGAAAAATAGAGCAGCTACGTAGGAAAGAATTACTATAGATGTTTATCTTTTATACAATACAAAGATACAAAGATAAAACACTGTTTGGGGTTTAAAAAAAAAAAAGAAAAAAGAAAAAGGAAAAAAATCTATGGAAGAAATCTCAGTTGCAATACAGAGGGCGAAACCTTTCAGACTCAGCTCTGAGGCCATCAACTGCATAAATGCAGTGAACAGTCAGCTGTTAAAACACAGCTGATCCAAAATTTTTAATGTAAGCACAAAAGTGTGATGGGTTTAAAAAAACGCAACAACTGCAACAACTAGAAAGCTTTCCAGTTTTGCTTGCAAAATCTTGGTGCACATATACATGCAAACAAACCTTTTGGCTGGTTGTTAGAATTCAGCTCTAGTACAGTCATAACACAGCTGTGGAAGCTGGGAAAATAATGGCATTTGGATTGTATTAGTATGCAAACGGGCATGCCAACACTTCCACTTTGCTTCCAGAATTCATCCAGCCTGCACATGTCATGTTTCAAACCAAACAGGGCTGGAAGTCAGGAGGGTCAAGAACACCTGAAACCCCGCTTCAGTCACTCCTCCTTAGCATAATGCCCAGCTGGGGCAGTATAAGGCTACTGCACTGTCTCCCCAAGCAGCGGTGGGATGAAGAGATTCTAGCACCATTCCTAGCAAGTCTGAACTTCCTGCTGGCATTATGTTTAGTGGCTACAGAAAGGTTCTGGTTGGGCTGGGTTGTGCAGGTGTGGGTTGGGAGATTAAGCTCTCTAGCACATAGTATGCTTAACTCTTCCACCATGCTTCCAACCATAGAGCTCAAAGCCCTCTAAAATGGGCATATCTCAATTAAGTTTCAAGAGATGTTTACCCAGCTCACAAGGGTATTCAGCTCTCTATTTTACAAATGGAAAAACTGGGGCACTGAGAGGTTAAGTAATTCGCCCAAGGTCACTGAGCTGAATCAATTTCAAAAGTGGGATTAGACTGAAATTCATTCCAAGCACCTGATCACAGAAACAGATACAGCATCAATTTTATTTTTTTTCCCAAAAGAAGCTACTTATATGCTAAGCTATTTAGGGTTGAAAGGCAGAAGTAAAGAGCTTATTTGGGGAGCGAAGCGATTTGTTTTTAAGGAGTTTAAATTCAAAGAAGAAAGAAAGAGGAAGCCACTGTACAGCATTCTCTTCAGAGCTGGAGCTTCTCCTTGGGTACCCACCAGCCAGCTAATGCAGTCCTTAACCTGGAGGGTTGCACAGCCTGTCCACACGTCAAAGTCCAAACCATGGCATCCTAAAATGAGACATTGTGACAGGGAGGACAGGTCCCACTCCTCAGGGTTCGGCATCCCTACGCATCCCAGTGAGGGAAAGAATGGTACCACGATCTCTATCCTGGACCTCCAGCTCCCACACAGCAGCTTCCTCAATGGTCCTGGGCAGGCTGGAACAATGTCAGCAGCCTCTCACCCCGTGCCAGTTAAGAGCCAGAACTGAGGATTTGCCCTCACCCTCTCTGCTCACCCCATCACAGCCATTTGAATGGCATGGGGGCACTGACATTTCAGTCCCCTTCTGGAAACTCCAATGCATTCTGATTTCTCTGTGCAGCATTGAAAATAACATTAGGAGAGAACACTGACCAACCACAGAAACTCAATTAATGGTGCTGTCAAAGCTCTGGCAGACTTCAGTGCCATCAGGATTTCAGATGCAATCCCCATGACAACCTTTGCTTGACCCTTCTGTACATATGAGCTATGATAATGTCTACACAGCTTTAGAAATATTTTTTTTCAACCACAGGCAAGTGCATCTGGGCCCATCTGCACAATGGATGACATCAAAGGGAGTGCAGCACACCCTTCTGGGCTGCTACACAGTCTTTTATCTTCTCTGTAGCCTCAGAGAATCCAAAGCTTCAGTTGGGACTGTATGAGTTGCATGAGCTATTAGGGAAAGAGAGAACAAGGGTCACTAGAACAGCAAATGCCCCCTATGTTCTGCTGCTAGTACATTCATGTCTATTAATTGCAATAAATTATCAGGTTATACTGCCAAAGTGACACACAAGAAGTTCTCACAAAAATAGGTAATGACAGGAGAAACAATCAGGCTACAGGTTTTGTTTGCCACTCCCCCAGAGACTATGTAAATTGAAGCATTTTTTCTTATGCAAAGAGCAGCACCATGTAAAGAACAGTATTTGCAAGACTGCTGATAGTCATATAAAGTATGAATACTCATTATAATTACCAACTTTTAACTGCCAGCAACAAGAGTGACTTCAACAGCAACACCAGAAAATGCAGTGATGCCTTGAGGCCTGGCTGGGACCAGCATCCCGTCATACCCATTCACATATGATCACAGAACATTCTCAAGCTAAAGACCATCTCATCCAAAGATTCATTCAGAGATACACCCTCTTCTACTGGAGCTCTTTGAAAAATACTAATGTTAACAAACACCTAACAGGTAAGAGCTGGATTTCTTTCTGCATTTTGGAAAACATGTGTGAACTTTCTAAAAACTTCAGTCCCTAAAGTGAGACTTCCCATATATTTAATTTGTTCTGAGGCAAATTTTACTTTGTGTTTTGCAAAATTCTTTTGCAGTTGTGGAAAAGCAAAATACCTCACTATTTTAATGTATAAGTAGTGTCTTAGGTACTGGCCTACATACAGTTCACAAAGGGGCTGTGAGATTACAAGCTGAGCTCCATAGGTTAACTAACAGGTTTAAAAGCTCAGCTGTAGTGTTACATTGATTTTTGTACTTAACAGCCTACTAAAGTCTAGAGCACTGACACAAATTCATTCAATCTTCATTTTTTTACAGGAAACCTCTCAGTTCCATCCTCTTACAGTGACTACAGCTATGTACCATCACTACCACACTGCTTGTCCCACAAGAGAAATCCATGCCCACCATGCTGTAGCTGGGCTGCTGACAGGGTTTGCGTTGCCCAGGTTGGCACAATGGAGATGCTTCTCCTGTGATGGCTGCACAAATGCAGTCTGAGAGTGTAAATCAGAGTGATGTTACATCCTTTGTGCAGCTCCTGACCACAATACATGGGTACAGACCATGATTTGCTCAAGATCACACTAGGAAGCAGTGAGGTAGCCAGGACTGACCCTAATTCAGAGATTCAGGGGGTCTCTCCAAAGCCCTAGACCATCTTCATGCTGCCCTTCAAGGTGCCTACAAAAGCTGGGCTCCTCCTTCACCCATTCATTCAGGGAACAAGTGGCAGAGAGGATGCTTTTGCAAATAAGGCTCCTTGAAAAGAGCTTTTTTTCTGAATCCTAAGAGCCAGACCCAAGAATCAATTCATATCAATAAGCTTAACAAGCTTTTGGAATGCTTTTCCTCCAACAAAAAGCTTTCAGGGAGGGTGGAGACAAGACACACATAAAACAACAGAGCAGTCATACATGCCAGATTCTGCACCCAGGATGGAGCAACCCTGGATGTTTGGACAGACTGGGGAATGAGATGCTGGAAAGCAGTGCCACAGACAGAGACCTGGGGCTCCTGGTCAACAACAAGCTGAATATGAGTCAGCAGTGCCCTGGCAGCCAGGAGGGCCAACCCTGCCCTGGGGGACATTGCCAGCTGGTCAAGGGAGGGGATTGTCCCACTCTGCTCTGCACTGGGGCAGCCTCACCTTGGATATTGTGTACAGTTTTGGGCATTGCAATGTAAGAAAGATATTAAGCTATTAAAGAGCCATGAAAGGAGGACAATGAAGATGGTGAAGGGCCTTGAGGGGAAGCCATATGAGGAGTGGCTGAGGTCATTTGTTCTGTTCAGCTGGAGGAGACTGAGGGGAGACATCACTGCAGTCTACAACTTTCTCATGAGGGGAAGAGAAGGGGTAGGCACTGAGCTTTTCTCTGTGATGGCCAGCGATAGGTCCTGAGGGAATGGCCTGAAGTTGTGTCAGGGGAGGTTTAGGTTGGATATTAGGAAAAGGTTCTTCACCCAGAGGGTGTCTGGGCACTGGAACAGACTCCCCAGAGAAATGGTCACAGCATCAAGGCTGACAGTTCAAGAATTATTTGAACAATGCTCTCAGGCACATGATGTTACTCTTAAGGATGGTCCTGTGCAGGCCTAAGAGTTGGATTTGATGATCCTTGTAGGTCCCTTCCAACTCAGTATATTCTGTGATTCTGTGCTCAAAAGACAAGGACAGAAAGAAATTGTGCAACACTAGACAAGCGAGACCAACTGTTCAGAGATCAGAGCATGCCATGTTGCTCCCCTGCAGTCATGCACAGTGGGACTAGTTTAATTCACTTTCTGCAAGCAGGGTGTTATTTGTGAGAGCTTTCAGCAGGGAGTGATCTGCAGACACCTTATTATAAACTTCTGCAGAGGTGAAGTCAGTGCTGAAAAGCACTTCTCATTCTGTCTTCTTCCTGCTTGTCTTGTTCCTCACACATCATTTTCTTTTATCAAAATGGATGGCAGTATCAAAATTGAAAGGAAGTAGAAGCTGTGAAAATAACAGACCCAGGAAAAGAATTTTTAATTTTGCCTCAATTTCTTTGATGATAAAACCAGTGTTGAATATTAAACAAGTCCTGATAGCTGAACATCAAGAATAGCTGAAAGTTTTGCTTCTGTCAGAAATGTGAGCCGAATTCTTCTATGACCCATTTCAGCTTGTCATTTGCATACAGAAAAGCTCTCAACTTCCCTGGACAGATCCTGCTGTGCTGTGTCCATGCCCCCAGCCTTGGATGTCCCTAAGGCATCCCAGTTAAAGAGTTTGTCTGCATTTTTACCAAAAAGGAGAGGCTTGTTGTTCCTCCATTAAAACTAGGGGAAATTCTTATTTCACTACACAGAAATAATTTTTAGAAACTTATCCAGTAAATGAAAAAACTTTTCTGAAATACTATGATAATGATTACTCTGTGGCTCTGTTTGGTTTATGAAAAAGTTAAATTACACTTTAAGGCCTAAGGGCAAACGGAAACAAATAGCATTTTTGTTTCTGACAAAACCCAAGACCACTGTGGAAGACATCTTCCAAACTAGATTACAGTAATGGTCTCTTCTAGTCCTAAAAACCTCTGAGCCTCCCTTGATGTGATTAATAATAAAATTGTATCTAAGGCAGCTATACAAACAAAAAGCTTCACTTTGCCGGCCCTGTGCAGGGATGGTAGTAATTTATAAAACCTGAAGCGGAGACAATACTAGAAGCAAAGTGACTGCTTCTCAGGTGCAGCAGAATCATGCTGGAGGAGCAAGCTGGTTCCCCCAGGATGGAGCAGGGGCAGCAAGGGGAGGCAGAGGCACCATTGTACCTGGGAGGAGTGCGGAGCCACTCACAGATGGTGAGTGAGGAGAGGACTTAGCTGGTCAAGATGTCCCACATGCTTCCCAACACAAGGAGTTTGAACTTACAGACCCTTTCTAAAAAATTTGCATTTTCCTTTTTTTTCCCCTCCTTTTTTTAAGTTGAAAGGTTCACAGTAACATCAATGTCTCAGAACTGAACCTAACACTAGAAATTTAATCCTTTCTCCTTTATAGGCACTTCCTAAGACTTAAGAAAAGTTTAGATGAGAATCGTGGTCTCCTCGCAAATTTTGTGAGTGCAGCCTCGCTTGCCTATGGATGTTAAACTTCAGTTTATTCCAGTTCTGTTTCTATTTTTTATTTCCTTCCTAGACACAAGAAACAAATCCATTTCCTTTAATTTGAAAACAAAATAGTGTTTCTTTGTTATTCAACAGACAAGCTCTCTGTCCTAAAAATCTCCACAAATCTTAACTTTCCTATATTGCTTGATTATTGCAAATAATCGCAGAGAAACCTCCTGGCCTCTTACTGCCATAAGCATTGGATTCAATCTTTGCCAATATTTTGGGTTGCACTGCATGTTAAGGGTCTTAATAAAAACATCACTTATTAA
Source organism: Formicarius rufipectus (assembly GCA_013399695.1). Taxonomy (NCBI): domain Eukaryota; kingdom Metazoa; phylum Chordata; class Aves; order Passeriformes; family Formicariidae; genus Formicarius; species Formicarius rufipectus. Next base: position 547,478 of record VXAU01001193.1, read on the forward strand.
TTTTTAATCCAATTTTCTGAGGCAATGCAGTTGGTATGACTAGTGTGCTGAACCTCCAAGTTCTGCTTCCTTCCAGTTATATCAAAGCTGGTGTTCAGTTTTAACCAAATCTGACAAGAGTTCCTTTTCTGCCAAAATGAGTTTCTAGTGGGAATAAAACTATCATTGAATGTCAGAAAATCTACACTGGGGATACTTTATATATGCCACAACCACAGGACAAGTTTTGATCAATCTGTGCACTTTGTTTGACAAGAAAGAACCTTACCACAAGATGCAAATCCTTAGCAAATGGAGTACAATAAACTCAACTGATCCTGCAGCATGATTGCTGCTCCAGAGAGTCCCACTCCACTCCTCGGGCAGGAGGGAAGCACCCACGAGGCACTGAGTCCTCCTCACCATCCAACCTGTCCTCATTCTCTCCACTGCCATCTTGAGGCTCTTAAGTCACATGCAGGGCTTTTCAGGAGTCACTTTTAGGAAACATGAAGACTGGAGAGGGAGTTCCATGGGCATTTAAAATCTGACCACTTTTGCTCACCAGCAGGAATGGTGGTGAGCTGGGCACCAAGCACTCACCAGAAACACCTGCAGCACTCAGGAGCAAAGGCAAGCGAGGCAAATTACCCAAACACCATTCTGCTGGAGGAAATCACACAGGCCAGCTGCAGGTGTGGCCAGCCCCCATGGTCCTTCTGTGGGAGGCAGCCCATGGCTCAGGACCAGAGCCCAGCCAGGCTCTCCACAGTATGGCCCAGGATGACTTATGCAGCAGAGGCTCTTCAGCATCAGCACAAGTTCTCCACCCACATAAACCGACTGCTGGCGAGAAAATGGGCAACTCCAGTGCACCCAGTGGACACAGCAGCGGCTGATAAAGAGGGTTTTGCACAATATATATTTAAGACCACAAAGGAGAGCGATCCTTGAGCTAGAACATAGCCCGACAGTCCCCAAACCGCGAGCCTTTGTTGTCAGGATGTTATTTCAAGGGCTGACAGGCGAGCTTGGGCTGTGCTGGATTGCCCCCTGCAGCCGACGGGTCGCATCGTGCGCAGCGCGGCGCTGGGCTCAGCACGGCCCGGCGCAAGGAACCAACCCGCCAGGAAAGGCTCTGCCATCGTTTTAATAACACCTTCCTTCCTGGCTGTAACCAGAGAAAGCTGGTTTGCTTGTTTATTTCCAGATGTTTCTATCTGATTACAAGGGGAGCTTGGCAGAAAAATTACCTTTTAAGAAACACTGCAGCCTCATATATTCTTTCCTTTTGCTTGTGGATAGCAAACACCTTTTTGTAGGTATTTCCTTCTCTTTTCATGATATGACAAGCTGGAAAAAGAGAGGGGGAAAGTGGAAGGGGACGGAGAATAGGTGATGAAACATTTTCCAATTCTCCCAAGCAAAAGAAAGCAGCACAGCAAAGGAGATGTCAAAAGAAGGAGCTTTTTTCTTTTTTCCACTCTCCATGCACATCAAAAATGTGTATAAAATACATACTACAGACAGCCAGAGACAACTCTGAAGAGCGCACAGAGCACATATGTGGAGAAAACCAGGGTAGGCCCTATTTTGTTTAGCAGCAAAGGCTAATCAGTTATTTCACTCATGTACTTATGTCTCTGCCTCACCACACTGCTGTGAAACTTTTTAAGTATCTTGGTTTACTTGCTAGTAAATGCTGGACTTCAAAGGAGTAGGAAATGGATGCTGAATGGCAAAGTGACCTTTTATTACTCCAGCTACAGTTTGTAACCAGGAACGTGACAGAACATTTTTCATTCTACTTTAAAAAAAAGAGTCCCATGAAAGATCACACCTTCAAAGCACCTTCAGTCCAAGCATTACAGAGCAGTTCTGACAAGATATTGAAGTACATTTTCTGGTTCTAGACATGCAGCACAGATCAGGGTGACAGGAGGTTAGAGCTCATTGCAAAAGTCTCTATCTAGCTTCATTAGCTATTATTATAGGCTCTTCACTAGCCTCAGATATTGGCCCCTCACTCCGTCTCCAGATGTTTTCACTGGCAAAAGCAGTCTTCAGTTTCTGTAGGTAAGCAGCTGCCAGTATGCAAGGTGAGGAACTGAAGTCACCCCAGCAACCACACTAATTTCAATCTTCACACACACAGTGGTACATGTCAAAATTTGGTGGCCATTTTGGAACTCTATCTACTTGAATGAGATTGTCTCTCAAGAACATACTCACCATGAGAATAGCCACTATTTAATATCTTTTGTTCATATATGTTTCATGAATTTGTCTTCCAACTAGTGTAAAGCAAAAAGATTCTGGGAGAGACTTGAGAAAGGTTGCTGCCACTTGAGGCTTCGCACTCTCCCTACATGAAAGCAAAAGAGTAGCTTCACACTGCATTAGTATATCATTAGATATACTAAGTATCCTTTCCAGAGCCTACAATATTTATATTACCTTGGGCACTGATAAGTGTGGAAACTAATGTGGTGGGGTGTATCAATACAACTCAGGAAGGACAGTGACCATTTGTGCTACTGTACCCTTTTTGGTTTTTGGGGTTTTTTTTAAGAAAGGCACTAGCAGTGAAGACCCTGTCACTTCTGAGATTTTTGTCCCTTGGCTCTAAGCCTTGGCAGAATTTCTAGGCTGGCCAAAACAAAATGAGCAGATGTGATGCTTGTCACATCACCATCACTCACATGACATTGAACCACAGCTCCCTTGCCCCATTTTGGCATGCTTGGGTGTCCTTAGGCAGCAAGGACTAAAGAAAGACAGGGGATACAGCTCCCCACGTCATACCCAGCAAAGTAAATCTTGGCATCTCTCCTTCCAGATCCCTGCCCACAGAGGCTGGCGCTCCCTAAAACCTCCCCCAGGCTCAGATGGGACCTTTGATCCACCCTCACCTCCCACCCCCCTGACTCCCAGCCTTTTTTTTTATCTTTGAGATGAAGGCTGCAGAGCCTGACCAAATCCCCTTATATCAAAGATGCAGAGAGGTTGAAAATGTAGTATTCAGAAGCAAGGTAAATGTGGAAGGACTTTGGAGAACAGGAAGAGTGAATTGCAGTATCTGTGTGATAACAAGGAAGGTCAAGCTGATGAAATACATTGGCAAAGAGGAGATAAAAGGAAGAGAAAGAGAGACATCCAAGAAGAAGAGAGAAAATGTTAGAATTAAAAGGGAAAATATTCAGCCATTTGAAAAGTAAGAGAAATCTAGCTGGAAAGAAACATATGCTAGGAACAGGTGAGGGAAATAGGAAAAGTGGATAAAAGATCAAAAATAGAAATTCATACAAATTACATAGCAAAGTGGGAGATTGAATAAAATGCTCAACAGGCAAAATATTAACAATACTGACACCATATACTATAATCCTTTAGGTGTGTTATGATGTGACTAAATCCTTTCATTCTTCCAGAAGTTGAGAACAATACGTGATGGCACAGACAGATACTCTGGACCAGGCAGAAAAGAAAACCCACTGGTTAGGAGGATAAACTGGTAAAACTGATCACTTCCTTTTCCTAATCTGAAAAAATGGACTTAGTACAGCAAAGGAAAAAGAAAATATAATTGACTGGAAGAAAAGGCAAGAGGATCTAGAAAAAGGAGAAGAAAAATATGGCTAATAGAAAAGGGCAAGAAGTACTCAGGATCAACATTACAGATTTAAATCCTACCAACATTTCAATAATGCACTTTAGAAAAAAGCAAAACCACCTGTGAATTTCATTTCCCTTAGCCTGAAAGGTGTCAAAAGTTTGTCAGTCAAAGCTTGTTCTGATTATATCCTTGCTTGATCCTGGAGCAGCTCAGCTTACTCCCAACTGGCTCTAAGGGTCTCCACCATCCTTGAGAGGGAGGTGGATACATACCTAGCAACAAAAAAATTGCATGGGTAGTTTTAAAAAAGTCTGGATGAGCTGTTCAAGGGGAAGAGCCAGAGAAACCCACCCCCCTAATGAAAGAAATAAGAGAAGGCCACACTGCCTACAGAACCCCATCTGAAACCAACAAGTAGAAACTCCACTCCCCATGTAGTCTGTGGTTTTTAGGGAAATAATTTTCAAAATGTGTTTCTCTCCACCTGATGAGGAATAAAACCAGACTTTTGGCTGAATGTCAGATTTGTAATCACAAGCATGGAACTTCCATAACCAGCTTAAATCCAGGTTTTCTTCCAAACATGCTGATATGGAGACTGTGTGGGAGACAAATTTAGACATCAAACAAGGGCCTGCACAGTAGAAATCCATCTGGCTACACTCAAAAATGGGCATTCACTGACTCAGACGTGCTTTTACATAATATACTAAGCCATTTGGATGATAGTAAAACTGAGCCAGTCAGGAACATCATCATGTTTATATCTGCCAGTTCTGCCAGGATAAAGTTGGTACATCATTTATGAGTGTTCAGCATTCCACAAGGCTCACAATATGGGAAATTTATCCACAGCCTCCTGTACATAAATAAATATTGCATTATCTCCTATGCTGCTACAACTGATATTCTGTGGGAACAGATTTTGTCTTCCATCAGCAGACTGGTGGAATTTAATAACATTTGTGGTCATCCTGTCCAACTGGAAAGACACATCACAGCCATCATGCTGAATGGCTCATCATCAGCTGAATATATAAATCCAAGGGAGCTGCAAACAGCGGTAGAGTGACAGAATCTTTCATTGAACATGGATGCATTTTTCTCTGACAAATGGGAGTCTTCAGGGACTTATAATTTATCAGCTGTGCACCAGTAACATGCTCAGTATTGCACATGACTCAATGAGAAGATGGCCCAGAAGAGGTTGCAATCCAAGGTAATGAATTTTGGAAATGCTCTGGTTGAAATATTCACAGGTGTAAAATTATTATGAGATGTCTGGTGGATTTTGTAATTTCTAATGTCCATGGAGAAACAAAGCAAGGGGAACATAATATGAAATTCAGAAGAACTACCATCACAGTTTTGCAATCTGAAGGTTTCTCTAATAGCAACAGATACCAGAATCAGGTAACTGTCACCATATACCAAATAGCAGTCTGTGTCTCCAAGTCTTTCTTTCAGTGTATATGATGACTCTTTTTCCTCTGGGTAACTGAGAAGTCCTTCCTTCCCAAGATAAATTATATTGGTTGAAAGACTGCAAAACAATTCACAGCCTAATGAGCAACACAGCCATCATCCTAGGACTATGTGGCCATTAGACCTAAAGGTTGACAGCAAGTTCCTGCTTCCCATATGTAGGTTCAAAAAGGTCTTAGCCCTAGAGCTTCCCCTAAGTAGCTGTGGTTCCAGGTGGCATTATAAGACATCTCAAATACTCCCATGACTGTAAATTCTGGTTTAGATGGCAGCTGCCTACTTTTGCCTTGGCTCGCACCATCTCTCTTTTTATGTTTTCCCCAGCTTCTGCCTCAGGCATCCTCAGAAGGGGTCAGTACCTGCTGTGTTCCCAGCTTCCCTCTCAACAGGGACTGAATTTGGGCCTAACCCAGGTCTGGAACTCCTGGGAAGCAAAGGGGACCATTACTCTTCCACAAGACTCCACTGAGGTACGTATATGTGGCTTTGGCCAAAGTCTCACCAAACTCCTCCCTTAATGATTTATTGACCCTAGGTCACTTTCAGCCATCCAAGAACTTGTCTTTTACCTCCTGCTGTTTTGCTGTCGGCCAGCCACTGCCTACAGGAAGAAAATCAAAAGCAAAAAATTAGGTAGGGGTGCTGCCACAGAGCCTGAGTGGGCACAGGGAGCAGGAGCCAGAATGAGGAAAGGAAACAGATGTAAAGGTGGTGCAGAGCTTTAAGAAACACCTAGTCCTATGAAAATCCCTGACAAGCCATCCTTTGAGCTCAGTGGAAGTATGATTTCACTCCAATTGCAACTCTGGCACAGGCATGCAAAGATACTGCACTCCCTTCCTCTCCAGTGAAATCTCACCTATTATAACCACTCTGAAGTACTGCTCTATTAACCCCACTGTGAGTGCTGTGCCTTATTTTGATCTCTGTTCTTTGCATGAAGAATAGAGTACAGTACAGTAGAAATAAAGTCTATGTAAAGTCTAAGGCATTACAATAAAAGCAGAGCACACCTTAGGTGTAAGAATATGTTCTTAGCTGATGCAAACTAATAGGAGCCAGGTAAACTTCAAGTGGTTTCCCCACAATCCTCCAACTCCCTTTTTCAGTCGGGTGAAGATACCAGAAAGGCTGCTGAAATTTGATAATACAATACATCTGTCTTTAAAAGAGGCTGAGTTCTGGAATCATCCTCGTTTCCTTTGGAAATCCCATGTGTTATTTCTGAACCTGAAGACACCATTATGTTTTTTTTAATTTAATTAACTTCCAATAAAGCTGCTCATACTGGAAACAATAAAACTCTTTCTACCATGTCACTCTTCCTTCTTTAACACACATAAAAAACACACAGAAGCCTCAAGAAAGCTCCAGGAACTCCAAGGAAAAAAATAACCAAAGACCGCCAAATATTTAATTTTCTGTGCCAGAAATGAGAAACAGGTGTAATTAAAATAACACTTTTTAAATTAAGTGACCTCTCTTGACCAACCATCTGTGAATAATTCAGATTTTTTTTTCTCATTATTACTGCAAAATTAAAACTAGGGCATATAAATGACGAGATACCCTTTAACTATCTTTAAGCACCAGCAATATATATTTTCCACCAGTTAAAATCCTTAATGATACCAAAAATCTCTCAAGCATAACTCCCCCAATTCATTTGCCTGAAACCATCAATATTTTATCATGCATTTGCAGTTGGCTTTAATTTAACAGTCCAGGTTACTAATCAAACAAAACACCCAAGTCATTAAAAGTTAGCGTGCCATTTAGAAAGTGCATTTCACGTTTATTAAAATATCTTTCATGGAGCCATTAGAAGGCTAAAGTTTTAATTACAATCAGATATTTAGTTCTACTTCAGTTATGCTTTTGGCACTGTCTTGCAACTGCCTTGATTAATCTTCTAGACAGAGCTCATCCATTACCTCCTGAAATTATTTTCCTCTTAACTTTTTCATAATTCATATTTCTTCTTCCCCCCTCCAAATAGGTAAAATGCATTAAAGAGGTGTGCACAATACCTGCCTGAAAGATAAGTCATTAGAAAGATTCCATTTCAAATGCAATTTATTCTCAAAAGTACCGAATAACCATAATTCAAACAGATGTATTGAAATTGAAATGTAGGTTTCATTGTCTTTGTTGTCATTTTAACTGTTTTCCTACAAGTGAGAGACTAATCTGTCCTGCTCTTTCTCCTGTCTCAGAATTTGAAATACACAGTTCAGCTGAATTTTGCCTGGGAAATTCTGAGGACACCTCAAGCTCACACACAGTCTCAGTCACAGAAAATTCCCCATCTTTTTCCTCCTCTTTAATATCACAATACATTTTACCAAACCTTTGTGCTGAGATCACTTCAGTAGCTCTTTTCCATCCATTTTAACTAACATTGTGTGAAACCTCAGTCAGCAGCAATGAGAAAATACTCTCATGTTGATGGATATCTTAGAGTTAAACAGATACCTACACTATGTTTTGCAAAGACCGACCCTAAATGGAGGTAAGATTTAAAGAAAGACAGAGGAAGATAATTTGGAGGCACAAATCTGGCTCAGAAACCCCTCTCATCTCCAGCTGAGCTTTCACATTTCCTCCAGATCTGGAGTAGAGACAGATTCAAGTCCTCTAAATTCTACATTTGGGACCTGTATCTCATTCTGACTGCTTGTTTGCTGGAGATACAGACAGGTTTGGATTATATATACAAAAGCAAAATCTTGAAGAAACCCAAATGGACAGCTGAAGATCAGGCTTGTCCTCCACAGGTAACATAACATATTCTTAGGTACACTGGGTATTTCATTCCCTTCTTCAAGGCTCAAACACATCCTCAGATTGAATGGTATTAGAAAATGGTGTTCTCTGTCTCCATCATGCATCATCATTCTTTTACTTTATCCATAACTCCAGTAAGTCTATAGAGACTGGAGAAATCCTGCCAGAACTCAGACAGCCTTCTCCTCCCCCACAGCTGCCCACTGCTTACTTCCAGGTGTCTCCTGGAGGAGATCAGGCTGGCCCATGCCCCACCTTCACAGCTGGACCAGGAGCCAGTCATCAACAGTGTGAGGTCCAGCCATGCTCCCAGCAAAAACCTCACAACGTCTTTCATGTGGCCCTCCTCCTTCATCACCTGGATCCAGGGCCACATCCACCTCCATGAGGAAAGACCATATGCTTGTGTTGGTCTGAGCCAAACACAAATTGACATCTCTCCTACTGTTGCATCTCACTACAACAGCAAAGCCTGGTATTTCAAACTAGCAAAAATCATATGGCAGGAGGCAGGGAATAGAAGGCACCCAAATAAAGGCCTTTACCCTCATTTATTAAGTCATCAGAGTTAGCTCCAGGAAGGCTCAGGACCAGAACTGCAGAAGCACTTCAAGACAAATTTAAAGCATTTAGGCAGCAAAATGAGAGACGCTTGAAAAATCTCTCTACACAGCGTTGGTCTGCGTTGTACTGAAAACCCTGCCTGTATTGCCTTCCGTGGTAGAGAATACTGATTTCTTTCCTCTGAACCTATCCAATCCATTTTTCAATTGAAAAATACAGCAAATTGCTTTAAAAAGATCACTTTAAGGCAGGTTTAAAGGAGGGTTTCATCATATTCTTAACGAACGTTGGAAAAAGTTAGTCAAGAAACTGGAGCATGTAAGGAGGAGGCAGAGAGGTGGGGAATTACAGGACCAGGTTAGAGAGATAGATGGGATACTGTGGTTACCAGTAATCCCGAGTCTCTGATGCGTGTCACACACTCCACATGGGCCAAGGGAATACAGGAACAGCAGAGCCATTTGTAAAAGAAAAGGAAACAAGGGATTGGGCTGAACAATGTCCAGGTTTGGAATAGACCCTGCAGGGACTAAAGCTCCTGTTCAGGACTAGAAAAGGGTCTTTTTACTGTACCCTCGTTTCAGTGCGGGATGGACGCGTTGGAGAAAGCGGGCAGGGAGCGCTGGCGCTCTCCGCAGCCCGGTGCCACAGCACCATCTAGTGCCGGCTGTGGGCAGCACAGGGGAGACGGGCATCCCCCGGAACGCGCAGCTGCGCTCTCCAAAGCCAGACCCTGCGGAAGGATGAAGGAGCCTTTCGATTATTTTAAACGTGTGACTTCACGACAGCCAGGTGGGCCAAGGAAAATTCTGGCTGAGGAAGTGGAGAACGGGGATGCAGCGAGAGGAACGAAAGAAAATGTGGGGCTCTTTACAGAAGTGAAGGGCAGAAGTTTTGGTTCTGACACTGGCAATGCTGTATGAAACTTGTCTTGGGAAAGGGACTTGTATCAGTGAACATCCTAGACATTCCATTTTTTTAAGGAAAACTTTTTCTTCCTTTATCTTTTCCAAGAGGGTGCTCTGATGATTTTTGAATTTTGGAACCTTGTCATTATATAAATCGATTGTTAAATTTAATCCCCAGCAGAACACTGAACAGTAATAAAACAGAATTATGTGTAAGGTTCTCTCCACATAGGATATTAAATAAAATTTCTGCAGGTGGAATTATTTAAGAGAAGCCAGGTACATGCCCTTACCAATACATGTCTTGAAATCCTGTCCTCACTAGAATACACTGAGTGTTACTGCTGATTCAATGGGACTGTGATTTCTTTCAATCCTCCTACATCTCATCATGGCAAGTGCCACATGCCAATATAACTTACCAAAGCCTCCCATCATATGTACTGCACTTCACTAAATTCACAGGTGTGCCAAATAATGCAATCTACTGGAGCTATAGGCAGCATTATAGAGCAGAACATAGGAAGCAAATTGGCTGTCTTTCATTCAGGGCTTCAGTATCGACAGCTGATTGCTGTATTTCACTTAAGTGAAGCAAAATCTTCAGAAAAGCATATTGACTGCTCTATGCATAGAAATCATTGCATAGCTATAAAGTTGAAAAATGCAGACTTGTCCTGACAGCAAAATTCTGCTGTCCCTTAAGAGTGCTGGGGCTCCAGGAGATGATACTTTAATTATTGACATTTTTTCCCCTAGAAAGTATCTTCATTTCTTGTGAGTAGCAGAGTAAGGGCTGCTGAACCAACTAGAAGTGGATTTATTCCCCCCTTATAGAGCATCTTTCCAATATAACCATATAGTCTGTCTCTGCAGACCTTGGGCATCATAACAGAAAAATTATTGATAATATTTTTGATGTTAATTATAAAAACAAACCCAAACATAATAACCAGTGACCAAGAAAAATGCCCATTGCTCTTCTTCCATAGATGAGATAAATTAATAGTAGTGGAAAGCATCAGTTCTTCTTTATTTACTGCTTATCTTTGGTGGCAACAGTAAAGAAATATAACACAAAAACAAAGGAAAAATCTAATGTGGAACTAATGCAACATTTACCCCTTATCATCTGATTATTGTTCTTGCATGATATTTCAATTTCTCTAATCTTTAGTCTTCTTTTATGTAGATTGAAAGACCTTCAGGGCAAGACTCTTACTACATGTCTGTGTAGCATCTAACACAGTGAGATCCTGATCCTTCCTCTGCCCTCTAGAAACTCATGAAATTAAATACACAAATGATAAGAGCCTCCAAGCTTGACTCATCAAAGAATTTGGTCAATACAGTACTCAGTTTCTCAACACTCCTAGCTACTTTGCTAGCTTGCAGAATGGAGAGCCCTAAATCAGGTGCCCAGGTCTGGAGCAATGGATGATGGACCAGTGCCACCATATAACCAGGAATATGTTAGTCATGAACTGGATGATCTTGAAGGTCTCCAGGACTCCTACCTACTGTGCTCCCATCAGTGCTACAGTGGAAAATGAAACCCTGCAAACCCACAGCAAGCAAGCTGGCAAAAGACAAAGTGGACTCCAGATTAAGAAGCTTTCAGTCAAAACAATATGCAGCTCCAGTGTTCCTGACTGCCTGGTAATCCTTCACGACAGCTACACAAACTCATTCTAGGGAGGCAGGACAATTACTCAGAAGAGGCTTTTGCACTAGCATCCTAATTCAAATAGAGATAGTGCAATGCTCTTTCTAGCTTAGCAATGCAAGGTTTGGATACATATTTTAACTGTTTAGATATTATAGCAAGAATCATTCATTATTTCTAAAACCCAAGTAACTCATAGAACGGAGGGTGTCACAGGACACTGAAACCTCTATGGGACAGAGAGCAAGGCAGCACATCACTGTGACCAACCCTATTTCAGCTGCAGGATGAGGAACATAAACACTCCTTCAGACCTTTTCCACATCTGATTTTTTTGATTCCAGCAATGATCTCTCAGAGCAAATTTGTGATGAACAGCTACTCAAATACCTCAGTAGCATTTACAGCATTCAAGCTAAACATAGTGAAAAATGTGTTTGAAGAAGCAGAGCAACAGCTACCAGCAGGTGATCCAGCAAATTGGATAATTTAAACTCAGCAACCATCTACTCCAGACTGACAGCTCTCCTTCCTTGCTGCTTCTGAGCAGTGGGGAACACCAGCTGAAGGACACTGTTGAACTGAGACAGTACAAGATGTTGACTAAATGTCAAAAAAAGTGTTATTTTAGAGGTCACAGCCCACTTCAGAAACTCCCAAGAAAGGTATGTGAGCAACAAGGATAATGAAATAATGAAATTGGGGGGGAAAAAAAAAAAGGATTTTCCTTGAAGAGCAGTCAATAAGAGGTTGTGCAGAAGAGTTAATGGCAGAAAGGAATTCAGAGTGAAAGATGGTCAAGAATACTAAGGTTGGTAGAGAGGCAAAGCATAAGGAAACAGCATAGTAACATTAAATTAGTCTGGAAGGTATTTGGGATTAAAAAAAAAAAAAAAAAGAAAGAAAGAAAATATAAACTCAAGTATTTGGCCACATCAGTCACACCATTTTAACTGGATTATACATCATTACTCATGGTTTGCTAATGTCAAGAAACAAAACTAGTAATAGTACTAGACTGGATAATCAAAGTCAATAGTTAGTTAAGGTGATATTAATAGTATTTGACTGATCAGAAGGGGCAGGAGAGTGAATAGTTGGCAGAGGGAAAATGTAAAATTTGATGCCTGTTAAATGAGGCATGATGAATAATGGTTTTTCCTGTCAAAGCCACAGCTAGATTCCCCTCAAGCTGCAAGTGGGTATTCAGGAACACGTGTCTAGTTTTAATCAGGGGTCTGATCCACCTCCTAATAAAAGCAACAAAAAATATGATAACTGATGCAAACAGGAGCTGAAAAAGACCAAGACAATGTCCTACAGCCACAAGCTGAAATTCTGTCTTATTTTACAAAACATGCATCCAAAGCAAGTTAAAAACAACCCAGGGAGGGTACCTATTATCTTGCATGAACAGACAGCAGTTTTTGACAGGAGTTAATAGCATTTCCTATGGAACTGAGTTTAATCTGTTTTTTGTTGAAACCTATTTCTTTTCATGTATTTATTAACAATAAGTAGAATTTCTGACAACATACTCTCTAAACAAAGCATTAAAAGTCGGTCTCAGCTAAATGAAATAACACAACAGAAACATAAGCCATTCAGATCTTAGGATAAGGTTATTCAGAGAGTTAATATCAGTGGTTTGTGTTTATCTTACTTGCTACATCTTTCCAGAAATTGCTCAGCTGTTAGCCTGTTCTCTTTATGTAAGCAGTTGTCCTGTTGCAATGTGCATGAGGCTGAATTGCCCTTTTTTGTGGAGGAAAGCAGTAAAAATTACATCTGTTGGCTGCAGTCTGATGTATTCTAAAACTGCTCTCAGTTTTTGTTTAATTTTAGAGAATCAGGACATTTCCAATCATCATTATAATAAAGAGAAATTGTGGTAGAGCAACTAATATTCTCTTTAGTTTTCTTGTTATGCAGAAGACAATACTGTCCAATTATTGGGACAGGAGCCCCAGGGGTTATGCACATAGACACTCCACATAACAAAGCAACAAAGATGCTGAAAGTCATATGCAGAACAGGTATGTGCAATAAAAGCAACAATACCTGAGATTCATTCCCTCTAAACTATCTTTCAGACATTTTTTCTGTATTGTTTTTGAGGCAAACTGATGCTGGATGTTTAACAGCAGGCTGCAGAAATAATTTAGGCACAAAACAAGCAAGCATGACCTGGAGAAGGACTGCTGAGCAAGCAGAGCCACAGATCCATCAAGGTTCAACAGAATTCAATGAAGAATACACTAAGCAGCAAAGGTTGTCTCGCAATAATCATGCAGGGAAAGCTAGGTGGTTGCCACATCCAAACTTCTAAAACAAAGGTCAAAAAGAGCCTTAGCCAGTCACTCCATTGCATAGTTTCTTGCATCTTGCCCAAAGCATCTATTACTGGCCACCTTGAAGGACTGTGAAACAAACAGACCCAGTGATTGCAGGACTGCCGTGTGCCAGGCACATTAAAGGAAGTCAAAGTTTTGAAAGATACAGAATTAGGACTTCAAGCCAGTAAATCATGGGATTGGAAATGAGACCACATCACTAGAGTTCAAGCCTAAATTCAAACTTCACCCAAATTTAGAGGGACTAAAAACCCAAGTTCTAATTTAGGTCCATCTTTGGCTGGAGTTAAGATTAACTCATGAGCTCAACAGTCTGCAAAGTTTGTTTATGCATCATTCTAATGACAAGTGTATATTGCCACTGAGATCAGTGAGGAGGCCTGAAGACCTTACTGAGCCCTTCCAACCCTTGCAGGCAACACACACAAGTAGAGGTCAGGCTGGAAAGCAGAAGGGACTTGAGTGCATAGCAGGACTTAAATCCAGCATCCACCTGCAATGTAAAATTGAAGATGCCACCAATCATATGTTAGTATTAACTGTTCCCAGGGAACCGTGATAGCTTACCTTTCACTATCTTTGCAGCTCTGTAGGCATCCACAATTTCTAGTCCAAGAGCTTTGCACTACATCTGCCACATTCTTCTCACTGCAGAGGTGGCTCCAGGCTGCCTCTGCAATGGTTTTGTGACCACAGCTCCTTTTTCAGACACACACGTCTTTGTAACACACACCTACAGCCACAAGCCCTGCCTAAGCACTTTATCTTCTCCCCCCCTCACACGCAGCCTCATAGCACCTACAAAGATGCTCCAGCATTTACCCCACTACTAGGAAAAGCAGCAACAGCAGTTTGCAGATGGCCTATGCTGTAAGAGGTGGTAGATCTATCTCTAGCCTGGGTGTGTGCCAGAGGAGGAGTCTGGCTTTCTGGACAGTGTTTGAGCAACAGAACAGGCAGAAGCATGCATGGCCCCACGCACTCCTGCAGGCTGCTGCTCAGACCACACTGTCATGCATCAGTCAGAGTGAAGACACTGCATGCTATCACAACCTTCAGTGCAACAAAGCCCGTGATGAGGAAAGTACATACTTACTGCATAGGTAGTGAATAATCTGAGAATTTGATATCCCCTTTAGTGAGGAGCTTATTGTGTTGTGACAGCATATTTTTTTTAATCACTCCTTTTTATTTTTTTTTTAATTGCAGTGCTTGTGAAAGTAAAAATACTAGCACTGGAGTGACATAAACAAACTCCACTTAAACATGTAAACAGATTCCTACAAACTCTTCTTCAGCCCAGCCTGAAATACCCCTGCTGATCCTATGCAAAACCTGCCAGCTTCCACAACTGCCTGCTGTTGATGTGACCTTTCAAAGATGTCAAGTTGAAGTGAATTACAGAAGAGCTCAGTATGCCTCAAAGAGGAACTGGGATGAAAGTACAGTTGTGTGTGTTGTTCAGGAAAGAGGAAAACACCATTATGTATGTGCCTTGCTGGAAACCAGCCCTTCATTTCACTCTAACAACAGGGTCTCCCATTCTGTACTCAGTTCTGCAAAGAGTGCACATTGGTTGGTTGAATAACATTATTGTACACAACAAATAAACCAAGGGAACTTTCACTCCTTTTTGATTTTGCCCTCCCCCCCCAGTCTGGCATTTATGAGATTTGTTTTTTCCCCACTCTATCACTTTAAGTTGATTATAGCAATATGCCTCTTATACAAAAAGATGCTGAGACTGATGGAGACCGTTTTCAGGTCATCAAGTCCACCCCCTGCTTTTCTGCAGATTTCTAATCTCTGTATTACAAGCACACAAAAGCAGAACATGGGCAGAAGGTATTCATCCATGTACTTTTCAAAGGACTGAAAAAGCCTTCTAGCCTACTAATTTATCCATACATCATCCTTTTTTATTTTTTCCACCAGATTAAAAAAAGATGTCTTCATATGGCATCATGAGAAACAGGGAATGGGTCATTGCATCAAATTCCCATAAACAGACAGTGGGGACTGCCCCTTAACAGTGAACATGCAGAGGCAAATGAAGCCTTTGTAAATTCAGGCATCTATTAGCACAGTCTCTTGTCAATGGCAAAACTATTGAGAAGGTCGTACTTCCACTAGGTGTCATCTGCCAGAAACTGCAACAATTGAAGTAACTTTACCTGTAAATGAAAATACACCATTTGCAGCTCTAACTCTTTCCTCTGAGAGGTGCTTTGATAGAGCCTGTAAAAACAGTCCCCACGGAAAAGATGTCCCTTACCTGTGCTCACACAAGCGTGGGCTGACGCTCTCCATGAGGAGGTTCTTGGTGGGCTGAAGCCAGGACAATGTTTACCTGTGAAATTTTCGAAAGAATTGACAGATATTTTTTTTTTTTTTTCAAGCCAAGCAAATCATTTTGTAGCATTGAGCTGATATGTAAACACTATATACCAGCCTGAGGTAAAGAAAGAAAAGTAGGTCGACAATATCAGTACAAATTGTGGCTGAAAATCGGGCTCACACAGACCAACTGAGGTCAGGCTCCAAGGCTTCCCACTTCCTCACAGCAGAGGGCTGTGTTGGGCTGAGCAGAGCCAGGACTGACAGCCAGGAAACTTACTTATCTGCAGGACAAAAACAAGTCTTAAGCAGAAGCAAATCCCCAGGTCACTCTCTGTGGGTGGGGAAGAATCGGGAAGAACCAGTGTAACCTCCCTTTACCTACCTTCCTCAGAGCACTGGGGAACCTGCCATCACTTCTGCTCCATCCCAGTAACTTGCAGTACAGTGTGAACTTTGGGCCATGCAATCCATCCTCCCCTGAAATAAGCTTACTTTTCCTGTGGTTTTGCCCAATTTCAATTCCAAACATTAATTTATTTTGTTGCACACATTCATTCCGGGAGAAAGTGGCCCCTTTGTTGCCATTGCATAAAATGATTGTTCATTCTTTGCCAGAGAAGCACACAGTTCTGCTCACTCCATTACAAAAGGGCTATATCATGCTGGGAGTATTTCTGGGACAAATGTTATGGATGATTAGAAACCCAGGAAGTATAGAGCTAGTGCAAGGAAATGCAGCTGTTATCTAAGAAAGGAGATGGATGTTCCAATATATCCTTTAAGACACCATAGATATTGTGTACATGATAGGACACAAAATATTCTATTCTAGTGTTATAAGGTGGGATATCCTGAGATATACAGTATGCACTGTTGCAATAACATGCCAAGAGTGCTTCTCCTGTAGCATTAAAACTGCAGATATTTGTAATGGAGCTTGGCTCATAAGCAAAGATAAGCATAGAAGGCTGTATTAAGCAGAAGCCTGAGGTCACATCAAATACTTTTACTTTCAGGGGAGGAGGGGGAAATAAAAAACTTCAGGATTGGAAAAACAGAAAAATAGCATTAGGCTGTTGCAATGACCACTCAGGCTGAGCAACTCCCTAGCACCAGTGCTGCTTCACCATAACAGATTCAATTGCTGTAATGACACAAAGTGGCCCATGTCAACACAAGGAAGAGCTCTGTTTCACCTCTCATGTGACTACACACATGAAACTGGCCTCCTGTCTAAGAGGTGCTCATTCAAGGACAAGCCCTTCTGCTCCTGGCATAACTTTGGAAGGATGAGTTGTTCTCATTTTGCTCATTGTGATGTGTCAATACTCTGGAGAGATTACAAGTATTACAGTCTAGACAAATCTATTGACAAGCAGCTGCCTCTCATGTATTTTTGAGAAGTAATAGTCCTGGTGTCCCCTGGAGTTTTATCAAGGGAGCTCTTTCCCAGCAATAACATGAGACAGAACATCAGCAGAGAGACATTCAGTCTTTATGGCACTTACTGTTGAGCAGCCTTGGTACCCTGTTGCTATTTTCACTGTTTGAGTCACCAAAGCACCAAGACGCTTCTCACAGGAACAATTTGTACAGGAACTTATTTTGAGGAGGATAAGGTTCACTCTCAGAGATGCAGTGATTGCACATCAGGCAACTCAGCCTGTTTTCAAATAAGTTACAAAAATCTCCTCATCAGGGTAAGTGGCAAGTTATACTGCTCATGAGTCACAGCTGTCATCCTCCATTTTAAAAGGTCTGAATCCTTGTGAACAGTCAGTAAGACTGAGAAATAAGCATGATGATGCTAACCTTGAAACACCGAAATTGAGCGTTTCCACTATCATTTAGATGGGTCTGTCCTGTAGCACTATTTCAGGTGACTGAATTAGCACCTGGACCAGAAAGGAGACAATTTATATAAATAGGAAAGAGCAAGAACTGTCAGAAACTTGGCATCTCACCTACACAGTGTATTTCAAATCTCAAGTGTTAGAGGAGATAAATCTCATTTAAAGGTTGTGGACTATGGGCTCCCTTTTAGTTTTCCAGTACATCTAGTGCAGCCTAGGGACAGGAATTAGTTTGAATATAAACAATCTTACCAAAGTAAAAATTAGGCTGTGAGCACTATGTGACAAATTGCCAAGAGGGTTATACATATTTTTCAACCTCCTTGAAAAAATGGTGAGTCTCATTCAAGAGGTACAAATAAGCAACCAAAGACAAATTTAGGAAAGTTCTGCTTGTTAGACAAAACTGTTCCATTCATGCCAGTCTAATAAATGCAGTGATGTACGAATGCACACAAACTAATCCCACTGTCACACAGTTTGCAGTTTCGAATCATTTGCAGCTAAGTTCATTGTCACTTTACAATGAAGCTTACTTGGCTGCAGATTATCACACTGTATTTTATACACCTGGCTTTGTTGCAATTTCAGTTCACACTGCTGACATTGTAACCCCATTATTGTTATTATGCTGACAAGGGACAAGTCTGCTCATGTTGCCTATCCACCTCCAGAATATAAGCTTCATGACATGCTGAAGGTTCATCTTTACTGAGCTATACTGTCGCTCAGTATTAAGTTCAGAAAGCAGTAAACATCTAAAATCATGGGCCAGTGAAGATTCAACCTACTCTTTGCAGCTAAGAGCTAACTGTGTATGGTGAATGCTATGACCACCCCATCAGGCCACCTGCATCTAACCCTAACCCATCCCTGGGGATTGCTGGATGCACCTATGGGACGTAAGCACTGCCCAGGTATGGCATCACCCATGTCAGCTTCCCTCCTCCACATCCATCACAAAATCCAAGAAGAGATGACAATGGAGTCACAAAGGTTATTCATTAATAATGGCCTGCTAATTTAACATGTGCACATTTCCCTAAGCAGGGGAATAGATCAGACAGCAATGTTAGGAAATCGCCAGCACTGGTAATCTCTCAGGTTAGACAAGCATCAGTCTAGGACAAAAAAGTGGATGGTGCTGATGCTGCAGACCTGCACAGTTGGTCCTGCACTTGGGTGGAACATAAGCAAGGCAATGTCCAGCATAATTTTTTCAGTGGATCTCAAATTTTGCTATCGTAGCATTGCCTTGACTCTTTTTTTTTCTTTGTCTATTCATCAAAGCAAACATCTTATTGACTTAAAAACCCACAAACATACAGAGAAGTGAGGGTTGCCTTCCCCTTACACCAGGCTAACTGGTTTGGACCATTAGTAAGATGATCTTTACAGTGTGTGAAGAAATGTAAGCAAGGTGGACTGCACCAACCAGTCTCCTCAAGATCACCTCACCACCAAAAGCACCCACCACAAGGAGGAACAGTGTCACATATCAGTCCCATCTGCAACAAATCACCTGGAGGTATTGCCCAAGAGCATCTGAAGCACTGAAGATCAAGCAGTCAGGTAAAATGCCTTCTAGATTAGACATAAAACCACAGTGCAATTAGAGGTGTGGTAGTAGCATACCAAGCCAGACCCACACTGCTGGAGCAAGCTCAGGGGAAAGAAAGAAAACAGACACTGCACGGCCTTACCTGGGCACTGCCATCATCAGCTATGACAGCAAAAGCTGAACCTGTGAGAGACTTCCCACGTGGAATGGGATGTGTCTCAGCTGTACAAGTCATTTGCTCATTTTAAAGAGGAGCACTGTTGGTGGCCAACAAATGCACCTGACACAGTAAAACCACATACTTCTGCCAAGTATGCCAAGAGGTAAGATTTTATGGACTTCTGAAAACTACAAAAGCAGGTATTTGTTCTTCCCTCACACCAAACACTCCTGCCAAAAATAGTCATTGACCTGGTGGTATAAGCCTTCCTTGACAATGAGGGGAAACCTCTATTAATACCCAAAAGCTGTGGGCTGGAGTAGGCACTAAGTACTAATCTGGAGTAATTTTATGGCAGACCAAGCCAAAACAACACATGGACTCTGGCTCACCAGCAGAGCTCCTAGATAATCTGTAACTAGCACTCCACACTTCTTTCCTAACCAAAATATATACAGCTACTGTATGAAAATAATTTCAGCAAATAAATACAATGTAAATGTAACTCTAGATGCCGAGAAAGCTATAAGAGTCCTGGGTAAGCAGAGAGAAAAAGTTATTCTATAGGATATCCTAAAAATCAGACCAAATAAAATCAGAAAGTAATAAATATGAAGAGAATATTATCCATAATGTAAAGTATGAATGCCCTTGCCTCAGCAGCCTTAAAACAAGGAAAAATATAACCAACTAAAGACTCAGGAAATGGGATGAAACAGGAAACAGCCTTTCAGTACAATCAGAAAGAGAATAAATTTAAAACATTATGGAAACTGAAAGTGAACAGTGAGCAAAGAGGGAAAGGGGGGTCAACAGCAGAACAAGAGTAGAATGATAACAGAAAAATAAGGATTCTGACTTCAAAATATCATTAAAAACAAAACAACAANTAAAGAATGTGCTTAACCTCATTTTGTTTATTAAAGATTTTGACTGTGTGCAGAGCCTGCACTTGGGTGTGCCTTGTTTGGCATTGAGTTGCAATATAAACAAACTCCAGCTGTGATGCATGAAAAGCCTAGGAGCAGCAGAGAGCTTAATGTCTCTAATTAATGTCTGTTTGGACCTAAAATGAGGCATTGGAGACTCCAGATAAACTTTGGCACGTTACGCATTTCAAAGGGGAATTAGGAACTGGATAAATAAGTTTGTCACTGCTGTGGTCTAGATATATTTGGAAAACAGAGATGGTGATGAGATCAGAGCATGTTCTTTTGTGCTCAGGCATAGCCATCTTCATGTCTCTCTTTTACTGCATGGTCGGTCAAGAAGAGGAGAGAGATGTGAAAGAAGACCATGTTTAACTTACCTTCAGATCTACCCTTTAAGCACTGCATCTATGGCCACATTCGAATTGAAACATAAATCACTGTATGAGTACCTGCCCCTGTAACATACACCTTTCAATGCAGATATTCTTTTCAAACCAAAAATGACTGAAAGTCAGCTTTAAGTGGGGATAAATGAGATCAGTTTTCATTAAAATCACAAGCCATAAAATAATCATAACCTTTCTGTTCTCTGTGCATCACAGGAAGAAAACACACAAGGAGTGCACTCCAGCAACTGCTCAAAAGTTTAGTGCACTTGTGGGCACGAGCCACCCCCATTCAGCTCCACCATCCTCAGAGCACAGAGCTTCACTTGGCCCATATTCTCCTGCTGAGGTTTCACTGGCTGTGATAAAAGCACGATAAAAGCACAATAGAAGACAGTGTAGAAACACCAAAAGCTTGAAATCAAAGGCCTGAAGCCAAGATATTTACTCTTCACCTTAGCACTCTTCCTTACCAGGCAATGTTACGTACTCCCACGCTGTTGTACTGTTACCTAGGCTCTCATTAGTGCCTGCTTGCCCAGGTTTGACCACAAATACTTAATTGCATAATAAAAAGACACCTAACTTGCTGTCCTGTTATGCAGCACACCTCCCATGCTTCACAAGTGTCAGGAAAACGTCACAAGAGTTTTGCCTCTGAGGCCACTGTTTCGGAGCTGCAGTGCTGGCACAGACACGGACCCCACGCTTCCCAGTCTCCAAAGATCCTCTGAAGCCAGTTCTAGACAACAAAATAGGAGTTGAGGCTGGCTGAGAAGCATTTACACTAGGTGCAAGGAAAATACAAGTGTTTATGCTTTGAGAAGAGACTTTCACTTATTTTTCACAAATATTCATCTTCACTTCAATGGATTTAGTTAGCTTAAGGTTTGAATTTTAAGTTATGACTTACAGAGGGAGAATAAAATAGGCTGCACTTAGCACACAATACAGCAAGGTTGCATGATGCCTCCAAACAATTCAGACACAGTGAGTTGAAATCCTGGCACTTGGCATACGAGTGACATCAATCCCACTGACTTGGATGGGGCTGGGATTCCTCAGCGTTTCAGCCAAGCTAATGACAAAACTTACAGCACAGTTACCTAATCCCTGCTCTATTTCAAGACAACTAAGAAACTGAGCACAAAAATAAACAAGAGCTCAAGACAACCAGAGGCCTGTTGTCTACTTGCAACTCGTTGCTGTGCCATCACCATTAAGTCATGAGGTTGACAGAGGTCCAAAGCACAGCCCCTCCCACAGCACACCTGAGCCTGCGGCCAGGGCACTGCACCTGCCACAGCTGTGCACCAAGAAGGGATCAGAGCCAAGGGGAGGCAACGGGTTCCACCCTTTCTTAGAAGCACACAAAGTGATAGGCTGTACCCCTACTGTCTTCAGCAAAGCTTCAAAACAAGCTAGGACACATTTTCACAGCAAGACTATAATCAAAATCTAATATAAAAGAAGTGGCACAAAATTACTGTCTGCTGATACGATCTGTATATCCTACACTACTGTTTCTCTGTCCCTATTCAGTTTCCTGTAAGTCACCAAGAGGAGAATTTTCACCAGTGAGCATCAGAAAACCACTCAGGGTCTCCAAAATTTGTTGGTTTTTCAAGTTCTGATGACAATCTGACAATTTTCCCAGCCTCAGTATGCAAAGCTCTGCTTTCCACTTCAGAGACCAGTCCTATCAACATTCTGTGCCCCTCATCGACCTTCAGGTTCATTGCCTTTATCAGGTAGCCTTGGATAGATATGTGTGCATTAAATAACTGCCTCACTCACTCAGGTCAAGATGAGCACTAGAGAGAATGTGCTTAGCTCAGGATTCCTCATCAGCAGTCACCTCTCACCTGCTGCCCCCACTGCAGCCAGATCACCTTTATCTTCCGCCCACCACTTTGCATCTCCAGCTTTCCCGTGCTCCACAAAAAACACATCCAGGTTCTGGAGATCTCAGCCTTGGCTCATCAGCTGGCTTCACCAGCTCAAAGTTAATATTGTACACTTCTTATGGCTGCCAGGAAGGAGAACATTATGGGGAAGGAAAGGGGAGTATTTTCCTTGGCTGGGGTGGGGGAGAAGTGGGTTGTGTGTTTATTTTCTCTTCTCAAACATACTTCATAGTCACTCAAATTTCCGTTTTGAAAAGTGCTGGCTTAATTCAGGGCTTCTTTCATTTTTTCTTTCATGACTGCCATGCTGCATCTCCCTTTGAAAGGAGATCGAAGTGGCACAGGAAGCATCATACCACTGAAGAACTTCTCCCTTTCTGTAACAATACAGGGAATTTCCTAGCTCTGAATGTAATTTGCAAAAAATTTTAAAGTTGCATTATTTTTCTTCAGAATCGAATACAAGATGTTTGCTAAGATGCTTAAGCAGCATGGTGGGGAAAAGGGTGCTAATCAATATTTCACATCCAAGTGGCTGCAGTGGTGAGAGCCAGAAATCAAGTTTTGTAATTGATTAGGTCACATGATCTACTTGCTACATATTCCATGGCCTTGCAATATGTATCCTGCCCTTCTTAATAATTTATATGCACCTCTTCCCCATCTAGTACTCCTCCCAGCACCTAGTATGGGCCAACACTGCCTGCAAGAGCTGTACATTGTTCCACAGGAACATGGAGTGGACTTCATGGCATCTAGGGAGAGGTGCTGGTCCATGGCCCATATGGCTTGCTCTGTCACATACAGAACAGGCAGTTTCTTCTGGAAGGACAGGTAAGCTAGAAAAAAAAACAGACTTACTGTCTTTTATTTTAAGAATGCTGTGAGGTCTGGACCACATCAGGTAGCAAGTCTGCCCTGTAGTAATAGTAGCAACTGAAGAGGAAAAGAAACATTAAGATGTCATACCAAGGACTGATGAAGGGGACATGGACAAGGCTTCCCATGAACACACCTTTCTCAAGGCCACACAGAAAGCAGTAAGAGCAGGGAACTACCTCCTCAGGTTGCTTTTGGGAGAGGAGCACAGCAGGACATAGCCCTGTGGATGGTGATGATAAACATTTTTTCTGACACAGAAGGTACAGCAAAATGAGGAAGTCTTGCTAGATTTGGTATTAAACATAAGGAGAGATCAACTAGGAAAGCAAAGATGAGAGTATCATTTCTTGGTTCCTGCGAGTGATCCTTTGAAAGGCTGAGTAAAAGGAATTAAGAAAATTACCTTCAATACAAGGTAAATTAAAAATAAAACATTTATATAAAAATAAAACATAACATGCCTGTTATGTACTCTTAGTCTGAATTAAGGAAATCAAAAAAAAAANAGGGTGCTACTTCCTCAAAGAAATTATATAGAAGATCTTTATTGACATCAGATAAAAGAAGTACAGAGAAGTATCCAGAAAACAATCTAGATCTTGCTACTAAGAAATAGGTATAAAAGAATAGCAGGAGTGCCTAGGGGCAAAATTAGGGATGCCATACAAAGTGAGATGCAAGCAAGGAACATTAACACAAACACTTCAGCAGCCAGAACAGGAAATTCAAATTACAAATTCAGAAAAGAAGAAAAATATAAAAAACCTGCACAAGTCCACAACATTTAATGTCATCACACAGGAAATGTCATCAGTATGCAGACGGTTAATACAATGAATATCAACAACAAAAAGGGTAAGATTACATATGGCACTGCCACATATGTCCAAGAAAAATATTTTAAAATAAATAAAAGCATATTCATAGATTGCTTGAATTTTTAACCCAAAAGCCCCAATAAGAATAGCTTCTGATAACCTGGCCATCCATTTTCATATTGCTTGAGTATGATGTTGTCTGTTCTAGGTTAATTTAAAAAAAAAAAAAGAATAAATCATACCATCTGTAAACCCATGAAAGGCACTAAAGCAGATGAATGGCAGGAAACAAAGCATATCAAACCAAACAACAGACCAACAGGCTTTGTGGGCAGGGAAGAAGAAATCGATGTCAAAACTGAATTTCAGTAAAGGCTTTTGACGTTACCCAATATGATAATCTTGTAAGCAAGCTGCAGAAGCAAAGATTAGATCAAACCACCATAGGATGGCTGTAAAAGTCATGAGACACTATTCCTAAGGGGCAATTATCCATGGTTCCCTCTCAAAAAAGAAAGATGCATTGAGGTGGATATTTCATGGATACGTGCACCACTTCCAGCTTCATTCAGTGCTTTCACTAACAATTTGGACAACTGAATGAACAACCTTATTAAATCTGCACATGAGAAAGTAGAGGGAACTGCAAGTATACTGGATGGCAAACAGAATTCAAAATAAACAAAGTGAACAGCAGTTGGGAAAAGGAGAAAGGAGGCAAACCAAAAATGAACTTATGCCAAGCATTGCATTTTCATAACAGCCAAACTAATGAACTTGAAGCAGGAAATGGCTGGCAAGATAACAGCTCTTAAGAGGAAGGGAAGGGAACAGATACTAAGCAAATGGAAAGTCAATATAATGCCACTGTGAAAAAGGAAACATCAGACAGGGATGTATGAAAAGGATTATTTCGTGTGTCTTCAGGATACAATTTTTCTACTTTAGTTGGTGCTGGTAAGGTCTCAAAAGATATAACATCCAGTTTCAGAAAAGATCTGAGGCAATTTTAGCTTCTAGAAAATTATTAATTCCCTGCCTTGTCCCTCCAGCCTTGAAGTGTATGCATATATATATATGCTGTGGGGTTATGGAGGCTCTGGAGAGACTGGCCTGTGTCGGGATCTGTGGGATTATGGGAGATCTGGGGGTGTTTGTGAGGGGCTGGAGGGACTGAGGTTTGTCAGGGTTGGGGGGATATTGGGGTTGGAGGGGTTTAAGGGGGTCTGGGGTACACAGGGATCTGGCTCCCTGGGTTGCTGGGAGCCAGACATCTCTGGGATGTCTTTGGGCATCCCCGAGGTCTGTTTGGGAGTCCTGGACTGCCTGTTGGGGTCCCTAGAGTGAAGTGGAGGGTGCTTTGAGCCTGAGCAGGGTCCCTGAGGCTTGTTTGGGGTTCCTAGACCTAGTGGGGATCCCCGGGATGTGTTTGGGGGTATATATAGTTTAATAAAATTTATAGGCTTTACTATTTATCTTTATTTAATTATTTTCTTTTTTATTTGAATTTGTTTTTATTGCATTTTTATTTTATAGTTTATCAATAAATATTTATATGAAATTATATAAAGCTATTATTTTATTATGTCAGAGCAGGGCGTGGCTCAGTGCAATGGGCGTGGCCTGCATCGATACCGAGGGCATCAGGGTCTGGGCGGATATTGGAGTCTCAGGGGCTTATACACATATATTGTTTCAAAGGAACAATCACTCATCTTTGTACATAGCAGACAGGACAGGTACCAATAGGCTTAGATGGAAGTAGGATCATGGTTAGATATAAGGAAAATCTTTATAATCAGAAAGGTAGCACTCCCACTCCACAACAGATTACCTGATTTGTTCCTTTTATTTGTATGAGCATATAACCCATATAAAAAGTATCCTAAAAAGACACATAAGGGAAAGAACAATGGGACCACCTTCTGGTTCCAAAAACTGCTGATCATGAAAATAGACTCTCTCCTCTTCAAAACCATGCACTGCTCTGCTGTATTAGCAGTCCCAAAAATTAATCTCTAATTAGAACAGAGCTCTGTAAAAGCACGCAGCTGGGAACAGCTGGGGGATCAGCCACTTGCAGACAGATAGGTGCCATTTTCTTTTGAGTAGTGTAAACTCCCCTGCTCACTGACAGTACCCTTGTTAAAGGGTAATTCTTGGGGTGTTGTCATTTACTGTTGGCTTTTGGAGAAGGTTGGTTTGACTAGAAACCTTGAACTTACAGCTTATTTAGAGGCATAGCAGTTGTTTGATGATTGTAATCCACTTGACATCCTGTCTTCTTATACCAGTCCATCAAGCAGATATAGACGGCTAATTAAATGGAGAGCAGGGACCATTTTCACAAGCTTAACTCACACCATAGAGGTGAGCTCTTAACTCCTTGAGTGTTGGCATTCAAAACAAGTCACTGCATTTCAGGTTGTTTCCAGGGGAATTGCAGGGATCAGGTGTAGGGGACCTGACATTATCTATTGAGTTGTCTGTTAAAAAAAAATCTATCCCATTCCTGGAGTGAAATTTTCAATCAGGTGTAAAGAAAAGCTGAAAGCTAATGTACTTGAGGTCAAACACACAGTGTGGTCAAGGGATACCTAGCCTGGACACATGCTAAGAAGGACGCTACAGTCTCTCATAATCTCCTAAATTTATTCAGATGCGAAAGCAAGGACTGGAAGCTGGGTTCCCCACAGGTGGGTGACAATACTACTGCATTTTAGGTGAACAAGTAAAGCTGGCATTAACTTCAGCTAGAAAGGGTAACCACATCCCATACCCATTAAACTAGACATAGTGACAAGGAATTCAAGTTACATGGATCCTTGTTTTTGCCAAGATCACAGACACCCTATAGTCCAAAAAAACTAAAAATCAGCTCTAGCAAGAGGATAAGTTCCCTTCCTTTTCAACTACTGCAAAAAGATACAAAATAAAGGTCTAGTCTCTGAAGGCACCTGAATAGCATTTAAGTGTTTTGACCTCTAAAAAAAAAATTCTTTACAAAGTGCTTCTTTTCTTGTTAATGATGATCCAATGGTGGGAGACAAGACAGCATTCCTTTTCAACAATTCTTCTTAACCACATATCATTCAGGAATTCACAAAAGAACATCAACAGCAATTCTATAATAACCAAAAGAAAAGAAAAAATTACTCCATAAATACTGACTGCAAAAACAGGCTTGTCTTCTCTTAGGGTTTCAAGCCTTTCATGAAAAGAATCCGCTCCCATAAATAAGCTATTTTCAAGTTCCACGGGGAACAGCTGCAAACTGAATTACTGGAAATTAGATTCTTCTTTTCATTTTCTTCCAGAAACAATAGAAAACGGAGAGGAGATATTTTGACTTCTTAACAGCAGAGTCATTCCAGGCTATGACATGTTAAGTCCCAAGTACGAAAGTCCCCACATGTGAATAAGGATGAATCAATGTCAAAGCCCAGAAGACAATTCAGGACATGTATTCCAAGCGAAGAACAATAAAGTACAGGGCAAGTCCATGAGACACTTACCCTGAAAACAGGGTGGGCACATTCTCCTGCTGTGGCCTTGCATGTAGGCTACCGTATTTATGTTGTGAACAAACTGTTGGCTCATGTTCAGCACACACCATTAATTCCCAGAATGTCTCCTTGTCAAACCATGTGAAGTTTCTGTCAGCCAAATTCTGAGCCCAGGTTCTATCTTTCAGCATATTAATTCCCTCCCCAGTAGATGAACATTGTTCAATAATCAGGGACATCTAGGACAACACTGAACATCAGCCCATGTATCACCTTACAGAACACTCCACTTTTAGTCACCTTACAATTTAACATTGAGCAGCTAATTTGAGTGCAGTGATCCAGCCAGTCTGAACCACCAGGCAGTCCTCTGACTTTATTCAAACTTCCTCTGGCCCAGCTCCAAACACTGTGGGAGACTGTGTCAAGAGACGTTCTAAAATCAACATATGAGAATATCTGCCACTGCCCCCATCCATATAACAAGTAGTTTAGTCATATAAAGGCATCTGATTGCCTAATCAATGCTTTCACACATCTCCTTTATAGCCTGTCCTTACTTACTTCCCTTTCTTTTTTGGTCTGCTGCTTCACTAACAAGCACCTTGCTGTAAGTAAGCTTTTCAAAAAAAAAAAAANCTCCAACCTGGAGGTCTGAGCAGATCCTCACCACAGCATCCTCAGCATTACTTTCTATGTCTTGTTTTTCTTTGCTATTGTAATTCAGTGCTTTATCCTTGGTAATTCCAGTCTCCAACTATCAAAATATAACCGGTAACTCAGCAGGTGAAATAAAATAGACATGGATCAATCTGTGTTACCCATGTTTCCTCTTAAATCTACGGTCTGTCTAGGCCTGAAACTATTTGAGAAAGCATACAGTGGTTGAAACCAGTTTAATGCACAATGCAAAGGGTTTATCAGTAGTTTTATGGAGAGTTCCAATGCTGTTGAAATGTCAGACAAAAGTCTTCCAGAAAGACTGCTTCTTGCAGGAGGTAAAGCCATCCATGACACTGGTATATCATGGGATGCATATATATGTTGGCTTTAAAAGGAATGAATACGACCATCATCTATCAAGTTAGAGATTACCAATGACTGTAGCATCCATTCCCCAGATTGCAGTCACCAGTCAAAGGAGGAACAAAGGACTTGAAGTACACTTGCCACTTATCTGAACAAGCCTTATGATTTTTCAAAAGGCACAAGACAGAACATCTGTGCTCACATGTGCACATGACATTGAGCACAAGCAGTAGTGAAACACAAGATGTCATGCAGATATCTAGAGGCTGTCTGGCTTACACCAAACATCACAAAGTAGAGACCAGAGCCAATGTCTCTGTGTGCTCTATTTCAATTTGTTCAGGATTTCTCACAAACACTTGCAATCTTTTCAATTTAAGCATGGCTTAATACAACTCTTTTCCCAAGGAAATGCAGAGAAGTGGCACAAGTCCTTCTGCAGGGTACTTCTGATCTCAGCATTAGACACCATCACACTGTGTAGGCAGACTCTGCAGCTGTGTCCTGACCCAGAAAGCCTCACATCCACAGAAGCTGTCTCCTGTTCTCTGCGTACAGATAGCTCCTTGACCCCTTTCCAGTGGTGTCCACCTTTCCATTTGATCATACGCCAGGAGTTCAGCAGTTTCTGTTCGCAGTCTAAGACAAACAGACTGTACATTTTATCCGCAGTCCCTCTGAGCTGAGCACTACTTTTTTGTCCTGCCTAGTGAAATACTCTAAAACAACACAGGGATTTTAAAAATGTTTTTTAAAACAAGGCTAACAAAAAAACATACCCCAGTCCATATAATCACCCAATAATTCAATCTGGATTTTGGGAACTATCTGCTAATTCTGATTAAAATTCAAAGTAGTACCAAAGCGTATAAACTTCACCGGCCCTTGGATGCAGCACCAGAGGCTTTATCCCAAAAATGTTTGTTTTGAGCTGGTAACACAACATAAGCAAAATAATAAGCTGTCAATCATCTATCACATGTAACTAGATACTCAGAGTCAGATAATGCATGCCTTTGGATCACTTCTAAGATGATCTGATAGCACAATACTATTATGCCAGCAAGAATATTTTATGCAAAGACATGTTCCAGAATTTCATAACCTTACCAGTGTGTATTAAATAGCAACACTGAAAAATGTGTTCTGAGGCATTCATTTCTCTCTTTTTGAAGTACATGAAGCAAGAATATCTCAAAGGAAAAACAATCCAAATGGAACACAGGACAACAGCCACTCATTACAGAAGCAGAAAAGGAACATAAACCTTGGCCAGAAGATTTTTGGTTTAAATTCTTATGTGACCATAAATACTCAGCTTTTCTGCCTCAGTAGACATGAATAAACTTCACAGAAAAAAAAAAATCCATCATTGCCAAGATAGTATTTTTCCAAAAAAAGTTCTTTTGGGGGGTATGTAGTGCGTCTTCTTGCCATTGGGAAACACAGGCCTGAAATATGCTGTCTCAATTTGCAGAGAACACAAAAGGCAAGATATGCCAAGACAATTCTACCTGCAGATATGGATATGAATAACAACTAGACACTTCAGATGGTGCTGTAACTGTGTGAATATTAGAGAAGTGTTGATCACCTATTATTTTCCACTATTAAATATATCAAGGAGCTTGTACAGGATCATTCAGGCTTAGGAGGTCATAACCAAGAACTATCAGTTTTAGTGAGAAACCAACCAGCTACAATATAAATTGAATCTTGATCTTCTTCCTCAAACATCTCACTATCTGGATAGCCTCTTTAACAGGTAAAAGAAATACTGTGGGTTTGGTTGGTCTTTTGTTGTTTGCTTTTTTTGTGGGATGATACTAGTAAAGAGTTTATTAATCATGTACTTCATTTCCAAAACTTGAGCAGTAAAGAATAAGACACACCTACAAAATCAGTCAATTTCTCACCATTAAAATATCCTCAACACAATCCAGGCTAATGAAACCGACTGCAATGACAAGACTGATATTGCTCACAGGACACACCCTTCAAGATTAAGAAAGAGCAACAGAAGACCAACAAAAGAGTCTACTGTTAACCTATAAAAGCACATTTCAGACAGTGTGACAGAAAATCACCACCATGATCACCAATACAGAGGATGGTTGTTCCCTGCGTAGATACACTAGCCTATTCCAAGATCTTTAATGTTTGGTTTGTAGCTGGAAATGCCACGTCTCATATCCCATTTAGTGATTACTGCTCCATGATTAGCTGTCTACAACTGGCATGTCCTAGATCCAATTTCATGATTACTGCTCCACAATTATCTGTCTAGCTTATGACAGGTGTTGAGGCTGCAGGTTTCTCCATTAATTTATTTAATCAAAACTTCTGTTTATGTAACACAAGATCTAACAGTAAAACCTTTAGAATGATTATTCAGTCTTTAACACCATCACCCCAAACCTTCAACTAGGTAAATCACAGTCACATCCTGATGGTGCTAGCAGGTGCCTTTATGACACAAAGCATCTCTAACCCAGGTGAATCCATAGGTCCACACACTCCAACCACACAGTCTAAACATGCAATACTCTCACCCCTTAAACCAGCTCTTCAGTGATGTAAGGTAGCTCCTAGCTTGGTAACTGCTAGATTTACATGACGTATTTACTGTCGGAATTGTAGTTTGGGGGGTTAGCACAGGTATCAGCTTCAGATTTGAAAACAAGACTACACTGTCTATTTAGGGAAATAACTCCTACATTTATTCAAGATACCAGGAAAAATAGTTCATATAGGTTTAAGTTTCACAAAAAACAGGTTTTGTAAAAAAATTTTCATCGCTCAGTTCATCCTGTCACTGTTGAAAGACACAATTTTCATTTTCAGTATCTCTTCTTCCATATCAATCTTCAGTATGAACCTTCCCTTTGATTTCACATAGTGAAGCAATTTTAGATTAGAATTGTTGTAACTTATATGAAAATTCTTCCAGAATTAAGAATGCTATTAACAGAGGGTCTTCGCCACACAGGAAAGAGGAATCTCTCTTACAGACTCCAAAATGTCAAGGAGTTACATGCTTTTAGGGCCATAAACCTTTACAAGAGCAAAACACATGGAATTGTTCTAAATGTAAATCAAAAGTCTCTGATATTTGATAGGGCTCTTTCCAAGATAAAGCATTCATATTATCTATTTAATCCATAAACAGATACAGTGTCATCTTTTTTTCACTAATAAGCAGTACTATCAACAAAATAAAGTCACAGAATCACAGAATCAGCTGGGTTGGAAAAGACCTCTGAGATCAAGTCCAACCCTTGATCCACTACCACCACAGTTACTAGACCATGGCACTCAGTGCCACATCCAGTCTCATCTTAAAAATCTTCAGGGATAGTGAATCCATCACTTCCCTGGGCAGCCCATTCCAATGCAATTACCCTCTTTGTAAAGAATTTCTTCCTAATATCCAACCTAAACCTTCCCTGACAGAGCTTAAGACTGTGCCCTCTTGTCTTACTGATAGCTGCCCAGGAGAGGAGACCAACCTGCACCTGGCTACAGCCTCCTTTCAGGTAGCTGTAGAAGAGTGACAAGGTCTGCCCTGAGCCTCCTCTTTTCCATGCTAAACAATCGCAGCATCCTCAGACTCTCCTTGCATGACTTGTGCTGACGTTCCTTCAACATCCTTTTTGCCCTTCTCTGGACCTGCTCCAGCATCCTTCCTGCACTGAGGAGCCCCAAACTGGGCACAGGACTTGAGGTGTGGCCTCACCAGTGCTGAGTGCAGGGGAAGGATCATTTCCCTGGTCCTGCTGGCCGCGCTATTCCTGATACAGACCAGGATGTCACTGGCCACCTGCGCACTGACGGATCATGTTGAGCTTCCTGTCAATCAGCACCCCTAGGTCCCTTTCCACCTGGCTGCTCTCCAGCCACTCTGTCCCCAGCCTGTAGCACTGCAGGGGCTCGTTGTGGCCAAAGGGCAAAACCCAGCACCTGCCCTTGTTGAACCTCATCCCGTTGGAATCAGCCCATCTCTCCAGCCTGTCCAGGTCCCTCTGTAGAGCCCTCCTGCCTTCCAGCTGATGGACACTCCCCTTCATCTTAGTGTCATCTGCAAATTTGTTAATGGTGGACTCAGTCCCTCATCTAAATCATCAACAAAGATGTTAAACAAGACAGGGCCCAACACTGATCCCTGGGAGACACCACTAGTGACTGGCTGCCAGCTGGATGCAGCACCATTCACCAGCACTCTCTGGGCCCGGCCATCCAGCCTGTTCCTAATCCAGCAGAGAGTGCCCCTGTCTAAGCCATGGGCTGCCAGTTTTTTCAAGAGAATGCTATGGGAGACAGTGTCAAAGGCTTTGTTGAAATGCTAGCCAGTGTCTTAGTTTGTTTTGGGGGTCTTTTGGTTTGATTTGGTTTTTTGGGGGGTTTTTTGTTTGTTGGGGGTTTTTTGTTTTGGTTTTTTTTTGTTTCTTAAACAATGAGAAGCTCTGTAAGATGCATTCTGTTAAGCATACGTGCTGGATAGGACAGAGATTCCACGAGAGCACCGCAAGAGGTGCAGCAGCACAGTCTGACTTTCAGCCAAGGCCACCTCCCAGCTTCTGAACATTGTGTTACAGTTAGCAATAAGGTATTACAAAATGCAAGTCTCTATTTTACTTAACTGTAGGTACTTGTAACATTTGAGATAGTCATCGGTTGCTATTGCAAAATTACTGTCAAGAAAATGCTCAACTTTAATTTAAGAAATTGTATGAGTGCTTCAATCAGGTTTACATCAAGGCCTGTTCAAGTCTTACCCAGCTAAACTCTCAGGGAGACTGGATATTCATAAATTCTTAGTATTCCATCATGCAATTATAGTTAAAACAGACTGAGGATCTTGTGGTGATGTACTGAAGGTTATGAAAAGCAGAGGGGTTTCTACCAAAATCCCACACTGGAATATAGATCAGTTTCATCTCTCCCCATTACCAGGAAGGTGGATCCAACTCCTGACTCTGATGCCAGATTTTCTTCTTAGACCATCACTATACAAACAAAAGGCACAAAAGACAGCAGCTATTGTGCTCAGCAATGAATGTTTAGGACAGACCTATCAGATCAAACAGAGAAACACATGAAATTTTTGGTTTGCTTTTGTCTGTGGGGAGAAAAAGACAAAAGCACCCCACCAGTATTAGGACAGCATATCAATAAAGAGGGGAAGAATAGCTGTTGTAGAAAACATGGGCAAATAAGCAAGTGAAAGCAACTTCTGACACTGCAAACCTTTACTGGGATGCCAATTCCAGAGTCTATTGCTCTGTATTTTAGAGAATTGCTGCTCTCTCCACAGCTTTGTGCACAGCCCAGCGATCCATGGTACCCAATCTCTTCAAGTTGTGCCTCTTCACCTCAGGACAATCTTTATTTGTTGTTAGCCAACTTCTTCAGCATTTATAATGTACACTTATTTACTGCATCTGAATGGAACCGAACAACACTTCACAACATACCAGTTGCACCAACCTACTGTAATGTAATGCCCATCCTATCACATAAGATTCACTTTTACAGCACTATGCTCCTTTCACATGTTTCCTTTTAATATTGATGGATATACAAATGGAATTCTTGCTAAATTTTGATAAGTCTTTTTTTAGGATACTCTAATGTTTTCCTTCAGAGTAAAGAAACCAGAAACCTGACAGCCTGTCTCCAAACTAACTGCTATGTAATAATTTTTGACAAGAAATAAACAGTTTATATACATCTATGTATATATAAAAGTGTCATGTCCTGGGATCTGTTTAGGGCTCCAGCCTACCAGCCTGCAGTACTATGCCCATTTTAGTCACGGCAGCTCCTTCTGCAAAGGTTCTTCATGTGTAATTCTTGCCCTGGAGGCAGCCAAGGAGCCTCTGCAGAGCCTGCTCTGCTCTAGGAGCCCCCGGGGCCACCAGCACAGCGACTCACCCTGTGCAGGCGGGGTGCCTCCACTGAGCCTGCCCGCCTCTGGCAGCACTGGCCCATGCAGCTGGAATTGTCAGCTCTGCTATGACACACTTAATGTATTTTTAAAAGCTTATTTCTAATGACTCAAGCTAAACCCCGAGACCAATTACTATTAAAAGACTAACACAAAGCCACTTGCAGGTTTCTCAGGTGATTTTTATCTCATTTATCACCATTGGTTTTTTCCAACTCTATCCAAATTACTAATGGCTCAATTGTTATCAACATGTTTAAACAAAAGTATAATTGACCAGTTGCCTCCAAATGTTACTCAAACTGCCTTCAATCTCCAATCTGCACAGAAAAAGCTCATGGTTCCATCACAGAGGATATGATTCCCCAGTTAATATGATAATAAGGCAAACTGCAGTGGGAAAACAACTTGTTAGTCTTATGATTTATTATTCAAATGTAATAATTAAATCCCTACCAAAACCTTTACTTTATAAAAAGGAAATTTATCCTGCTTCAGAATTATCACCACTTGAACCATCTCTTCACTAGATCAACTTTAAGAAAAGGACACACTGCAGAGAAACTTTTTTCTAGAAATTCAAACTCTAGTAACACACAGTATTTTATTAATGAAATTATTCCATCTTTAACAAAGTATCCAGAATCTAAAAAGAACAGTCCAGGACTATGAGAGTCTTGATTTATACTAAAAGAAATGCTGGAAAAGAGTGTACTCAAATTAGCAAATTGAATTCAAGTATGATATCACTCAAGCCAACATAATACAAATGACTGGAAATTAATGATTATTCTTTTTTGCCTTCAACAAAAAGCAGACAGCTAATAAAAGTCAGTATATCAAAGCCCTTTTATAAAACCTTTAACAATAAATAAAAATCATGCTTAACATTCCAAATGTCACCACACAGGAGTGCTTTTTCCCCATCATACAAATAACACATCTACTGCTGAGAAAGGGGCTATCAATCATTGTAGTAGTTTGCAAAGAAATGTCACAGTATCAATTTAATCCATGGAGAGATCAGATTTATGCTATGTTACTTCAAAAAGAGTATGTTAACTTATCATTAACTCCATTTATGCTTAAAATGCTCACATACAGCTCTGGATATACTTAAATAAAACCACAGAAAAACACCACAAATAACAAAAACACCACTCCAAAAACCTACCCAAGTTTTGATAGCCAATTATTAACAAGCAAAAGCAGTAATTTAGAGGGAGATTCCTACCAACTTCAGTAAAGCTCAGGTTGACCAGACAATTTTAAGGCTTCCAAAACAACAGGATTTTTAATCAAATAAACATGAAGTTTTTAAATACAGAGGGAAGAACCACCCTTTTCTCCTAAGAAAAATTTTGAGAAAATTAAATAAACCTAAAAGGCAGTATTTTTATAGATACTGTACATCTATAATTTCTGATTTGAACAGAAGTTGCATAAAAGATGTAACAGTATATATCATTACTGGGCCATTAAAATCACAGTTCTTTGGTCAAGTACCACTGTTCCCCTTTTGGAAAGTTCTGAGAAAAGCAAGCAGCGTTCAGAAACATTAATTTCTCCAAAAAAGTTTTGCATCAAAGCTCTGCTTTTAAACTTTTATTTTTTAAACAACAACAACCAAAAAATTGTCCACTTAGGAAAGTTGTGACCATCTTACATTTCAGAATACAAAACTGAAAAAAATCCCTATAAAAAAAAGATAGGACTTCAGCCAAGTATTCAGCTACTTATTGCTGTGGTTGTAACTCAAGTCCATTGAAAACCCCTATGTTTTGGTCATTTGTAGCGAAAACATGTTTGGAACACTAGCAGCAATAGAAAACCCCTTTAAAACCTAAACATAGTTACACTGTTGAGTGAAAAGTAGCAGAAACCAGAAACATTGGAACATAATAAAGCATCCTGTAAAATTATAACTGAATTGGCAGCTAGAAAAACAGGGTTGATTTAAAATGCTATCCCAAAGCCTTATGCGGGCCTATCCCAGTAAAGAAAAGTCCATTTCCCCCCACTCGATAAAGCCCAGAACTACAGCGCTACTTCAAACACAACAAATGCAGTCTTCACTTCAGTGTCTCATCTCCCCCAAACTCCTCCACAGGTAGAATAAAGAAAATTGAAATAATTGCTCATTCAAATTTAGGTGATATGCACAAATACACTGTTGAACAAAGTTTGAACAGCAAACAGTACACCTGAGTTCAGTCATACAAACTAAATTCTGTAAATAGCATTAGACGAATATATCTATGTCTCTAATATGAATCTAGATGTATTTTCTTACAAAATGTATTAATAGAAATATCCAGGCAAATACATACCAGACCATAGCAAAAGCTTTAAGCCCCATTTAATAAGATGACTTTTGGATTAAAAATAGAAGGCAATTAAGATTTACTCAAAATTACAATTAAGAAAAGCTTTCACAGTGCAATATTGAAACTGTCACAAAGTTAAGAAAATACTGATATCAAAGTACAATCACGATGTTAAAGTAGACAAAACTACTATACAAGGGCATATTTTGTAAAATTAAAAGGAATGAACACAACATCGGGGACATCTCACATCCCTGCTCTACCTATCTTGTTTCCTAGTCTTCAGAGTCGTAATTGTGTCTTTTGGACATTGGTAGAAATCTTGTTAAAACTAAGAGGTTCATTCTTCTTCGTAGACCAGATTTCAAAGCCCAGTTACTTCTTGAAGGGCCGTTCTTCATCACTGCACAATTTCAAAGTAGTGCAATATTGCCATGATGTGCTGAGGCATGAACACATAGCCTGTGTACAGTGCCATTCCAACAATGGATACTAGCATGGAATCTGAATTACAGTTGAGGAAAAAAGCATTTGAAACCAAGTGTATGAGACACCACGAACTGTAACATTAAAACTTTACTGGTTATAATATATATAACTCTAAATCAGACAAGGTCAACTGTATTCATCAATTACAGCTACAGGAAGAACCTACTGAACACCAAAAACCACAACACTGGTAGAAGCAATTAGTTGAATTGCAAAGAATATCATCCAAGTTATCCACTGCCTTGTCACTGACACAAGAGGATATGCCCGAGCACAGGAAGTGTGATGGATAACAGAAAATGGGCACTGAGAAAACACATGCTTTCACATGCATCTTTCTAGGTGTTGAGCAACTCATGCAAAAGCCAGTCCCATTAAGTCAAGCAGGAAAAAGTCAACTATCACAAAAATCCAAAACAAACCAAAAACACAATAATATGAGTAGCTGTATTAAATAAGAATACTACTGTTCATATTTGTGGATGACCTCACTTTAAGCAGAGACCTAAGAAATTCAATTTATGACACACAAAACACATCTGGTGTGAAAGAAGTTGTACATTAGCATTATAGTCAGGAAACCTCACATCCATTTCAAGCTGCAGGTGTCCTCTAGGCTCTAAGTCACTGCAACATTTGATTCGTTTCTCCATCTGGCTGTCATGCCCAGAATCCTTGCTCATGGGCAAGAGACTCAATTTATGTGTTGTTTGACAGCACTTAGGAAAAATAAACTGTAGGGGGAGAGGAAAGTACGAGGAACATTGTGACAGGCACCTTTCTATTTCACTCACAAAGCCTCAGAGTATCAGCACAGCCTGAGTGGTGTAATTAAATAAACATGCGCTTGTTAGGACTTTACTACAGCTGATCACACTGCAAAACAAACTTCACCTGCAGCTATCAGCTAAAAAAAAAAAATCTTAAGATGACCATTTTATTAACTTATTTATTAGTAAAACTTATATAGACAAATGAGACAAGAGCTTATAAAATTTATGTACAACTGGACTTTTGTCAAGCTCTAGGGCTCTTGATGCTTTCTCTAAAGCAACTGTGGCATCAGATTACTGAAAGATTATGCAATTGAAAGCATAAGGTTTCAGAAATTCAAAAGTACTGGAAATTAATAAAAATCTATTTCATCCAACTACCTGCAGAGATTCAGTAAACTTAGACGGAAACACTGTAAAACACACTAGAGATTAACAAGCATGATAACAGCAGACAGCAGTAGTCAGTTTCCGCAGGTGAAACCAGAGGAGCTGTGCATGCTCAAGTGTAACAAACGCTCTGTGACTGACCTCCCCTTGGCAGAGCAGGGGTAATAACTGTGCTTATTAGAGCATAGTAGCTGTTTGGTGTACTGATAGTCCCAGAAGACTGTACAGTAAGAGACACTAAAATGAAGGTCAACACATAAATCCACAATTCCGTATCAGCGCTCTCCTCTGATGCTGGAGCACAAGCAGCAGTGTGACACGCAGCACAGCCACACACCATTAGCTCCCACGGCCGCTGTGTCTGCGCTGCATCCAAACAGCTCCTGGCAGACACGGCCCACCTACGGTCAAAGGGTTTGGCCTGAGGACAAAACACATCTTTGCTGATTCAAGATCACAGCTGATGCTCGTGCCACTCATTACATTTGGAAGCTACGGAGCAATTACAGTATGAGCGTTTTATGAAAGTAAACATTCACACACTTTCATTTACTTAAATATTTTGCACACGGAAAAAATACTCATGATTAATATAATAGCAAGGAAAACAAACATTAACTTTCCGCAGTGATACAGACGTGGCAAAAATGGAGGAAAGTATGTCAGTGAGGAACAAATTTTGAAGGTAAGAACCCCTATATAAAGAACTGTGCATAGTAAGTCTTTAAAAACTTACACTCTTTTCTAGTAATCTCCATTTCTACTGACTTGACACAAGGAAAAAAAAAGTCTGATCACACCACTGTAACTTGGACAACCGCTTTTACATAAAAATGTGAGTTTCTTTAGAAAACTGAGCAGTATGTCAGTAAAAGTACTTTCTCACTACTCCTTACACCCTGCTCTTTGTTAATATTTTGGTTAATTTCTCTCTTTGCCTCTCAACATTAACTGGAGATGACCAGATGACTAATGGCCATTCATACTGAGATATAATTTTAAGTCAAGATCAAAACAGCCACACTTCTGAGAAAAATACTTGTGATGCCATAACAATGCTTGAGAAAATATACTGCTGCTATGAAAGGTAAAGAAAAAAAAAATCTATAAATAGTCTTTATACAGGTGCCTTTACATGAGCATCTATCAAGTTCTTCCACTTCAAGAGAGAAGCAAACTTACCAGCTCAAGGATTAAATATCTACGTAATAAAAGCCATGTGACAAAGCAGCATGAAAACCTAGGACTGTGAGGTTTTGCAGCACACACATTTACTTTTCTCAAGGCAAAAATACAAAAAAAAAGAACATAAAAGACACCTACCCCTAACAGAAAGCTGGGGATTTCAGTACAAAAAGCCAGCACTGCCATCACTCTAGAGAGATAAACTTATGCTGGAGGAGAAACGGACTAGGTCGCCAGGCGCCCGGGCAACAGGGCGCGGAACAGTGGAAGAAGGATTATTCCCAGCTTGGGCAGCATGTTACTTTGGGAGGG